>CALNXK010000109.1:932500-1017500 GCA_942486035.1 Porites lobata | reverse complement strand
TGAGTGGATGCATGGCTTTACCAAGTTTGGAGCCTGGCACCCAAATATAGCTTTCCGAAGCAAAACTGTAGGTAAGAAATAAAAAAGAAAAATGAATGAATGAAGATAGTGAAGAGTCCTGGATGAGAGGACAACAGACGTATCCTCTTACAATACATTTTATAATGTGAACAGTGAGCTCGAACGTCAGCATACAAAGGCGCCACTGGCAGCCGCTCTCAATCCATTTATGAGCTTACTGTACCCACCCAACCCATGGTGTGAATGATGTGATGTGTGAAGGTTGACCACAACACCAGGGTATACGTCCCACATGCTCGGTATTTTATTATTATTATTTTTTAAGTTTTTTATTCGCATGCGTTTGCACGGGAATCAAACGCGATCCCTCGGCGAATGAGAATATCACCTGGTAAAGACAAGGAAATACTAGGGCTGCATCAAAATGGAAATTACACACTATTATTTACCCTGAATAAATGGACAAAGTTTCAATTTGATCAAACTCAAACTTAATTTACAAAAACAAGAAAGCTGAGTCTTTTACTTTTTTGAAAAAAAATATTTTGATTTCTTGGGAACACTTTTAAGGTCTTCAGGTTCCTCCAAACCAAGGATAATAATATAAGACTTTCTATTATCCATGGCTCAACATAGCTGTAGCTTAGTGTTAGTGAGCAAACTCTCGCAAGCTTGCAATTTAACCACTGGTACGAAAACAATAAACAAGTAGTAATCTAAAAGCAGAATCCCGGTTTAAGTGCATCTAATGATAGTAACTGCAGGTACTAATAACTCACTGTTTAGTTGACAAGGTTGTAAACCCTTAAAATCTGTCTCTTTTCAAACTGCCAATAATCAGGGCAAAACCTGGCGCGAGAATGGGGAAAGTGGATTGACAACAAAAACGCTGGGCCTGAGGATTCCGTGCGTAGATGGTTCAATGAGAGAGATTATTATTCATTTGGCAAATTTGCTTATCCAATGCCACAGAGCATGTGTACTAGAAAGCCGTGTGGACACTACACTCAGGTACTACTTGATCGTGCTATTTTAGTAAATAGTTCAGAGAGCTGAACCTTGAAAAAGTCTATTTCATTCAGGTCAAAATGACCGGGCCTGCCATAGTCCTGCCGGCCAGTTCTGAATTTTGGAAAGCGCCCTCAGGCTTATCTTAATGAGGGGCGGATCCAGAAAATTTTAACCAGCCAATAGTTTCCATCCTTGTGCACTTTATTATGATATGCGATGCCTTTTGCAGGACATGTGACATTCTACTCGTGAAGAACCAGGCTCTAAAACATTTTTTTTTTGTGTTGTCAAGAGAGAACAAAATGATTTTGTCCAGTTTTAGTCAATTTGAACATGGTTGCAAGGCACCGTCACAGTGCTAAGTCTGTGGAACGTTATTTCCTGTTTTTAAGCATACGAAAAGAGAGTTGTTCATGCAACTCTAGGGTTGCAATTAGTAATTGACCTCAAAACAGTTAGGGAAGTACTTTACTCTTAAAAAAATCCTCCGGTCTGATAGATGGGGGTTCCAGACACCTCCCACCCCCGCCCTAACGTTCCCAATGCAAATATCGTGCAACGCAAGCACATACTCTTTTACTTCTAAAAAATGCTCAGGTTTCTTAATTCTGTTAGTTTTATCTTCTTTTCAGGTTGTTTGGGCAAGTAGCAAAAAATTGGGCTGTGCCTTCAAATGGTGTGATAAGTACTTCGGCACGCCACACCCCTGGGTACCCGGGGAGACTGTTGTCACTTGTGACTACTACCCAAGGTAAATACTTAACCAGCTAGGCCAACCAGCTACTTATGATACCAATGTTGGCCAGTATCAAGTAATGAGAAGAATGCGAACAAGCTGTTGGTGCAACGATTCATTGCACTAGTTTGGATGAACGAGCGTTTATCATGGTTGGCAGGAGTCTATGGTCAGTAGTAACCAAGGCAACCATATACCAATCATTCAATTCTGTCTATGTAAAGGATCCCAGAGACCTCTGTGCCGAAAGGTTGTACTCATTCTTCCCTCTGTTTATAAAACAATGAATTGTGTAGTATTAAATCCAGAGTACACGTATTCCTTTCCACTCATGAGAACATGCCAACAAATTAAGTAAAACTAGTTTTTAACACTTTTCAGAATTTTACAAATTTGATTTTTCGAGAGCTGAAATTCTGGCTCTCCCAAGCGTCAGTCTTCATTAATACACAAAAAATCGGAATTTCACCCTATACTATAAATGAGAAGATAAGAGTGAGTTCTAAAATGTCACTTTGAGTATACTGGAGAAGCAGGAATTTCTTTTAAGTGTGGATTTGTTGCAGCGGTAACGTGGTTGGTCAGTTTCCCTATACACCCGGCCCACCCTGCTCCAAATGTGCTAGTGGAAAAGGATGGTGTTACAAGAACCTCTGCAGTGAGTAGACTGATAACTATTGAAAACTTAACAGAACTTCCATCGAGAACTTTTGCGATTAAGCAACACAACATTTTCTTGCAATCGAGGTTCGCTCCTACTTCTTAATGTATAGACCTTTCTCACTGATTATTATTTGCATGTCTCTGCGAAATTTTGTTTTTTCTACACTTAGTTATTGCAAACTCAGTATAATATTTCGTCTATATAAAAAAGGAGACTTTTACAAATTTCGTATCAATTTCCTAGTATTTTGGCAAAGTTTCTCAGCGAAATCTAGCGAGAATTCACTGGACCGTGAGGCGAAGTTAATTTACAGTATCATGTACAGTGTACTCAGTTTAACTCAAGAAAGAAGAATGGGTCAGAGAAGGAACCTTAGGGCGTTGGCCGGGATATGTCAATTTCACTTTAATCGATTAATTAAAACGTAATCAATTCCACCCGCATTTGTCTCAAAGCAAATTACAATGCAGAATATTGTAATGGAGACACACCAAGAGAGCGACAACAGCCAAAACCAATTGATTTTATGAGCAAAACAACAGCTCTGCACGTACAACACCCTTTGAGTATATTTCTTTGACGTCCACTGTACGACTACGACGTGAAAGTAAATAAACGTTTTATGGAGGACGTGAACATACGAGGACGAACTTTCCTTTTTGAACCTGGATAAAGACCGTAAGAATTCAACTCTAGGGAAAAATGACTTACATTTAACAAATAGAGCGGGTCCAAATAGACGCGATAAAGTTTGAAAGGACGCAAATTCATTGTTTTATGTACGTTTTTTTTTTTTTTTTTGCTTTCGTCGTTGCTTGAGCCCCCATTATTCTCTCTTGACAAAACTAAATAAAAAAAATTTGGACCTCCCTGGAAACCAACTTACGATTTATTTCAAGCGTTTAATTGGTCTAAGATTAACTGTGGTAAAATTCACATATCCAAAAGGACTAGACTGGGCGTTTCCTTCTCGGTTCCTCTTTGTACCACATTAGAGAGCTTTAGATTTGAGGATGAGAACGAGTACGAGTACGAAATTTAACTAGTAAAGTTTTCGCACGTGCATGTTCTAAAAAAAAGACACAGCGGGAAGTTTCATTTTACTTTTTTTAACTAAAATTTAGTACAGTTATTTATATTGAAGGAGGTTAAGCCCTCTCCCGATAGCAAAATGATCAAACTTCCTACATTTGATAACTTGTTCACGCCACTACGACATTCGCGCTAAATCCCATCGTAGAATGAGAACGGCTTTCACGTTTTCCCACCAAAATGACGGAGGCTAACTCGCGCGCAATACCTATAATATTGAGAAAACCTCGTACTCGTAGACGTCTTCGAATCTAAAGCTCTCTATTCTCTTGTGTGCAAAGGCACACATCACTAAAAGTTCGTTGTGATTATTCTAACAGGCTCCAGAGGCTCAATAAAGTGTGAATCCCAACCTCTAACCAGTTGTCAGTGAAATTCCGTGAAGCGGCCGTCGATGATAGATAAAAATGAAAATATAGCTAATATATTCTGTTCACAGGAGAGTGCAAGGATTTCAGCCCCAAATGTGGAGGGACATACACAAAAGGCATGTGTCTCTCACATAAAGATCTCATGGAAAAACACTGCCCTCGAATGTGCAACATGTGTAGTGAGTAGCTTCACATTAGTTTCTAAATAAAAACGCAGATAACAGAAGACGCGGGCGTTTCAATGTTTTTTTTTTTACTAAAAACTCGCAGTTAGAATCTTAACGATACACAGGGCGGGGGATGAAATCATTTGCACCGTGATTTAGTCACACAGATATGATCGCGATACGTTTCGACTGTTTACTATTATTACATAGTCAAGCGGCATCACCATTTGCAGAGAAATGGTCAGCTGTGATTGGTGGATTCCGCTTCTGGGGCCTGTTTCTCGAAAGTCCCGGTAACTTTAAGAGACGGAAATCAAATATTCAGATCCAAATCTAAAGAACAAAAACGCTGTTCCCAGCTGAGGAACCTCTAAATTTTATTTCACGGCTTTACCTATAGTTAAATCATCTTCAATTCAAATTTTCTCTGCAAAACTATGGAAACAACGATCTTCTATGTAAACGACAACAGCATTTCGGGCCCGTTTTAATTATCGGGACTTTCGAAAAACGGATTCCAGAAGCGGAATCCAATACAACTGACAACTGAACTATATTTTTAATCTCTTACCATAAAAATAATTTCTATCCCAGAATGTCAACTACAGTGCAAGAATGGAGGGCAAATCGATCGAAAAACTTGTACCTGTACGTGTTACGGAAAGTGGAAAGGCTCAGATTGCACTGGTAAGGACTGAGCTGCTTTGCACTGGGAATGTTTTGTTATGTCTATCTAAGTCAATAGGTAACAATTTTTGACGGCGGTTAAAGTATATCACTGCGACTGATAGTGTGTTTAGAGTAAAGGTGTTAGCCATGAAATACGAATAATTCGTGCGAGCAAAAGCATGGAGGATCATGAATACTACCCGTGCTCGTCTCCGGCATAAAGGGAAGGGAAGCGAGTTTTAGCTCAATTGGACAGGTGGAGCGCTGGTCTTCAGGACGAAACGTTGAGGGCTCGATTCTCTTAAAGCAGCGTCCTTAATAAATACTTACGTGCCAGAATACAACATAAAAGGGAAAACATTCGGGCGATCGATATTCCCCTGTATAATGACTTTACTCAGGCACACAGAAATCGATTGGTCTAGCTGGTCTTTTCAAATTCTTGGTGCACTAGGCTCATGGAGAGGATGCGATTTTCTTAAGTAAGGATTTTGTTCACAGACCGTTGACAAATTTACATGTTACTCTTTTCCTTAGAGAAGATCTGTGATCAAGGATGGTACGGGAAGAACTGCGAAAGTAAGTTTTCACACAGTATCATAAACAACCCTCATGTCATTATCAGAAAATGCTTCGATACGTGATTCACTACCATCTTGGTGTAGTACAAAAAGTAAAACTAGGCCCCTTCCTCATCCCCTTTTCCCCCGCCTCTTCCCCTTCGAAGTCTGGTTTTCAACTAATGGGACTCCGCAACACTGCTAAGGCCTGGTGCGCGCAAAACATAACTAGATTGAGTGGATCGAGAAGCTAAGTTATCAAAAACAGACTTTAATGCGTGCGAAACAAATTTAATGTAAATTGTTGCTCTGACTGACTATGGTATCCGTCAAAATGGCCCAATGGCATGATGAAGGTGTATAAGAAGGTAAGGTATAGAAGTGCGTGCTGGGCAAACGCGGCCTTAAAGTTGCTTCGGATCTGTTATCTCACATTCTGCTGCTTGGAAAAAAAAAATAAAAAATAGAAATTTCACATTGACTGACTATTACAACTCTCTCCACTTTCTTGACCTAATCGTAGAAAAATGTATGGACAAAGTGGAAACAAGTACTTGTAAATGGAGAGTACAGAACGGTCACGCCTGCTCACTGGGTTACATGAAGTATGAATGCTTTAAAACCTGCGTTTGTGGTATGTTATATTTTTCTCAAATTTTAAATTGCGATAACACTGTTACTAATAATTGGCAGTTATTGAATGAGGCTGAGTAGAATATGAAGAATTATGCAGATCGAGGCGGATGTTATCCACCAAGGCAATCAGAAGCGGCGAAATATTTTGAATAAATAATAAATAACATTTATTTTCCCTTGACAGTATTGCAATTATTAGCGCAATTGCAAGGCCGAGCAAATCAGGAACTGAAACATGAATTCAAATGGAACACAACAAGGTTTAGAGTCCCAGCTGGCCACAGGCAAACTAGTTGGCTATGTCACAAGCGTGGCCGAGGAGTTAATCTCGGGACTACCGAGAACAAATCCAGCTAGCGGTCAGGGTAGGACTTGAACTCGGAACTGCTGAGTTGCAAGTTCAACTCTCTAACTTAACCGCTCGGTCATCATAAGGCAATCAGCTTTTGTTGGTTGTTATAGAGGCAGTTGTCTTGGCCAAACCATGCATGGCTTTTATCTTTTTGTACTATTATTAAACCTCTCCAAAAAGGATGAGAACAACCCCGATAGTATGGTGAATTACTTTTCATGGCTCAAATATATACCAAAATTCATCGAGAATCTGGCTCAAACAAAAATCATAAAAGCATATTGCATTCTTTAAAAGATTCATCTGAGAATCTGTTTAAAATGAATGTCAAATTTCAGAAAATTACATCTTACACATACAGTTTTCAGAATTGTACCTGTGTAATCATAATTCTTGTTTTTGAATTCATTTTCGGACTTTGCCAAGATGTATTACATTTGCAATATTCTTTAAAACTATTCTGGTACAAGGTTTCTGTCCACTAAAAATTGAAATTACTTTGTTTACAACATTTTTGAACGTTCTTAACCTTTTTTATTGCCAAGATGTAAGGTTTAAGGCTCAGTTATAGCACTTTGTTGCCAACAGAACGCCTATCCCGTGGACATGGCGAGCCCACCTCCTTGCCCCACCCTGCATGAATGTTGTTCAGTCGGTGTCAGAAATGATCCATCATTATTGTTTCTTAACGTTTTTGTTCAAGATGGTAGCTTATTTCCCACTGGGTGTGATTTGTAAAGTAGCAGCTTTCATTATCATGTTTCAGTGCAATGTCTTTAATTTATTGACAGATCTTATGCCGACGCCACAACCAAAAACTCGTCCTACTGTGGTGACTCAACCGACGCCCACTACTCCTCCAGCACTCACCCACCCTATTCCGACAAAGAGTCCACCAACAACAGGTACGAATGAATATTTTTTCTGCTAGAGGGCCTTTGTCACTGTTTCACCGGTCATTGCTGATGTGCCACTTACAAAATTGAAAGCAAAGAAAGTTCAAAATGTTACTTTCAGTTGGTGCCCATAGAAAAATTACCTGAAGACTGAGAAGATATCCGAATGATAAAGAATAGAGTTTGACGGAACAGTGCCACAGCAGCCGTCTTCAGCTGTTCCAGCCGTGGTTCCCATGTCTTTGAGACTTGCCAAGGATGACTTTTTTTATCTATTTTACTACATACTTTTCGTAAAAAAAAAGGGTGCTCCGTCTTACAGAGCTGCGTGTCGCACAGGAAAATCAACCGGTCGTCTACCGACTGTTTCAGTACTAGGAGACAAAACACAAACAGATGCTTCTAGGGTAATGTGTACAGGTTTTTAAGATCTAGGAGCTGTGCAAGTAACAGGAGGTCGCAGGATTCGATAGGGTTTTACCGGTTGACTTGATTCTTGTATGCTCCTGTCTTTTGTTTTCAACGTATTTGTTCAAAGCACAGTCGCAAAAACGTTGTTGTAAAAAGAAAAACCGAAAGATTTAACTGAAAAAGAGTTTTGGTTTGTTAAAAAAACAGATAGGGAAGAGGAAAAGTTCAGCAATTCTCGTACGGAGTCAAATCTCCGCAGGTAAGGACGTTATAGGTAGCTAAGGCTAAATCGATCAAAGTTACAAACTTATCAACTTAGGAAGTTTAAAAAGGATCCTCAAAATCAGCTGTCAAAATGTGTTTGTTCGTTTGTTTCTCCGCCACTCAAACTTTAATGTAGAGCTGCTGTGTGCCGGGAGCGAGTGTTTTAACGTAGTCTGTTATATCCAACTAGCCCACCGGCCCGGAGGTAACGCTTCAGTACTGCAAGCAGGCAATGACAGGACCTTTATCATTAATTTACAGAATGTAAGGACACTTGCTCTTTGCACTGTGAGTTCTGGGCAGGTCTTGGGGAATGTAAGAAGCACGCAGACTGGATGAGAAGTAAATGTATGAAGAGTTGCGGAGTTTGCAGTAAGAACATACAATTTGTTTATTTCCCTTGATCCGACATACTGCGCGGAGACAAACTCCCCAATACAACAGTAACAAATTTAAATATGTGTAATAGCTAAAAGTGGGAAGTTTAAGGCTCTTTAAAGATGAAGAGGAAATTGTGCGACCACGCGCGGGAGCATCTATCCCCTTATATGACAGCACGGGATGTGCCACATCGCGGCAAAATTGAAATTAAACCCCTTGAGAAAAATCAAATATCCAATGCGTGAATCACAAGTATCATCTGAACCGCGAACAGACATCATTCCAACGCAGGCAACCAAATACAAACAAAAATTGATCATCATGCCTCAGGGGCACCCAACGAGAATATAGTTCAAAACCACCTATTGTAAACATAGCATTGTTCAACGACTGTCTTGTTCAACGTATTTTAGTATTTAAACGGTAGATATAGGCATATTTTTATCCCCTAAAAATTTTTCATCTGTTCGGATTTCGAAAAGTCAAATATCCAAAATTCGGATCAAAACTCCTTTTCGAAAATTTCAGCCATCATTTAGGTGACCGTTTTAAGGTAAAAATTCACCATTCCATATTTTAGATGTTCAAAATCCTAAATAGGCAAGCAAACAAAAACTGTTCCGTGAATTCTAGATCTCAAATCGTCTTCCGATCAGATATTTTCCGAAAATTGACGTTGGGTCAGGCCCCTGATGCTTCCCTCTTTCTTCTCCGTTTTGTTATTTCTTCACGCACAGTTTTAAGAGCTACCTGTTTGGGTCAAACAAACCCTCTACTTGTTAAACTATGGTTCAACATACACCAGTATTTCTCATGTATTTCTCTTGTTATTTCTCATATTTCTCGTCACCTAAACAACATTGGATAAGGGGAGGGGAAAAACAAGCATTCATTTGGTGATTTTTGGCAGGATGACACCAAAAATAAGTATTTTTGCCATGAGTTTTAACAGATTTTGCCCGAGGTTGTGGTTGTTCCTATTTTTTGTCAACACCCTTACTGATACCAAACTGCAATTTAAACCCCCAACTTTGAAAAAAATGTATCTTCGTGGCTTTCATTGAGATATAACATAAGAGGTTAGCGTCCTGGGGAGGGCCACCACCAATTTTAGCTATCTTAATGCTCAGGTTCATGTGCCTTTAAAGTCC
Organism: Porites lobata; assembly: GCA_942486035.1. NCBI lineage: Eukaryota > Metazoa > Cnidaria > Anthozoa > Scleractinia > Poritidae > Porites > Porites lobata. Next base: position 1,008,118 of record CALNXK010000109.1, on the reverse strand, counting down.
TGATACAAAGTGAAAAATTGAGTAAACGAACATAGCACTGGTAGTTGTCTGGGGCACCCCACGACGGTTTCCTGCTAAATACAGTGAAAACACTTTTAAGTCTAAGCGGCGCAATCAAATTTGTATCCGTTCGGTCATCCCATGGGAAATTGAGTCTTTTCGAAATTACGAGGGATTCAGTATTTTCCCGAAAATTTTAGGTGCGATTTAACATGGTAGGAAGGAGACAATTTTTCTGATTCCTCTTTCCATGAGATTTTTTAATACGAAAATTTTAGGTTTCCTTTTTTCCTATGGAAAAAAAGCCTTACCTGGGGAGTAAAAAAGTTCAGAAAAAATATTTCAGAAAATCTTAGGAAATTTATTAGATGAGCTTCGAAAATTGAAATGAAAGAAACGGTCATCTAGAAATTTTTACCTGTCCTCAAGTAATAGAAAATTCTAGGCAATATTTGTTTCTCCGAACAGTTAATTTTACAGAAAACAGTCGTTGGGTGCCCCTGAGTTGTGGCCCATCTGTGCAAGACATTACTGTAATAACGCAGCCCTAACAACCGGCGTACAGTTAGAATAATGATAGAAAGAAGTGCATAACTACCTATGTGAAATAATAACGTGAAATTAATTCCTACTGAACGCTTTTTCTTCCAGCCTGTCAAGATGTGTACAACACTGCACAATGCAGGGGATGGGCGGCCACTGGTGAATGCAGTAAGAATTCTTTATGGATGGAGGTGAATTGCCCTAAGAGCTGTCTTGTTTGCGGTAAGTAAAATTCAAGTAAACTTTTGACAAATACCTTTAACATCGTTGGTGCATGGGAAATCTACAGTGTGGAATGAGACCACTAAGGTGGAAGGGAAATAGGGACATACATACGTACACAGTCTACCGGTGGCCATTACGACACCCAAAGAAGGTTATCCGTTATCCTATATTAAGATCTCTCCTTAGAGATAACCACCCAGCCCAGGAAAGGTTGGCCCTACCAATGGGGTCTATGTCCCCTACTCTTTTAGGACAGTGGTGTGGGTACTTTACGTCCCACACAAGAACCAGATAAGTGAAAGTGCTGTGAGATGGGACCTACGGTTTCTCGTCCTTATCCTTGAAGACTAGAAAGTCTAACCGTTTGTAGATGTCATTTTAAAGGCAGATCTTTCTTCCCAGTCATTTGAAGACCCCGAGTGTTGGTCGACTCGGGGTTTGAACCCGCGACCTCCCCCTCAGCAGACTGTTGCTCTCCCAACTGAGATAACCAGGCGATATCCAAGGGATAAATCACTATTCAGGTGATGAGTATCAGTGCTTTTTTTTCAGATTGTCATGACCAGAACATCAAGTGTGGAGGATGGGTCAAAAGTGGACTGTGTGACAGCGGGAAGTATATAACATGGATGAATAAGAACTGCAAGAAGAGTTGCAAAAAATGCTGACACCATGTGGTGATCCGTATTTAAACAGTGGTCTATAGATGACTGTTTTGATTCTAGACTTTTCATAGTTGATTTTTATTGTAGGCTTTAAAGATCCCTGAATGCGTGAAGTAATCTAACATAGACTTCATACTGCCTGCAAAGCAGGTGTGTATGGGATCGGAACTAAACATGAAATGTAAGGTAATCGAAGCACCCCCACCTCCCTTACTAATTGATAAATGTATTAGTGTAAGGTAAAATCTTGTTTTGGTATTTTGTTCACTTGCTGTGGTGTGAGTATACTCACTGCCTTAGTTTTTTGGTCTGTTACACGACATAGTACCAGAGAATTAACATCTCATTTTATAAGAGAGGCAGTCACAAAATCATAAGGCAAACTGTAGATCCATTTTTTAATGCTAATAAAGTATTTTTGAGTTAATTGTCAGTATTGTATGATTCTTTTCATTAACCCTGTCTAGCTTTTATCAAGCCTTTACTGGCAAACACACCAAAATAACTTGCCCGCGCATCAGAAATAAGTTGCCCACATATCGAGACATGTAGAACTTATTTTCTTGTGTTTTGTTTTATTTCACGTCATTCTTTTTTGTTAAATATTTCACTGAAAAACCCCACGGGGACGTGAAATAAATGTACGTATGTATGTACGTATGCAAGACTAAATCACTCCTCTTTCGACCCTGATCAATCACATTTAACATTTTATTAATTGCGGGCGACAAGAGGAGCCCACAATCCTAATCTCCAGGTTGTTATTACGCATGCCTAACACGTATGTAGCCAGCATTCGTTTGGACTTCCACTAAGAATGAATGGAATGTACATAACGCAATTTGATCGCGCGCATTTGGAACTTAGATCACTCGCAATCTGATCACGCGTGTTTGACCATCTGTCACGTGAAACACACTCAAGCACAGTGTTAGAGCAAAAGAGTTTTGACCTTCGATAGTTGTCGCCCGCACTCCGTAACCTTTGGTTATTACTAGTCAGTGACTGGTATATTATATGACCTTTGTTTAAGTAAAACTTGAACATACAGTACCATGAAAATTATGATGAAATTATCTCATTTCGTTTTCTGCACTGTTACAATGCAAGTTTGGAAATGTACATCAAGTACTGCACAGAATGAATGCACAAAATATGTGACCATGTACACAGACAACCAAGGCTCCGTGACAGTACCACAGTACGAATCCAGTAAAATTACAGCGTTTGTAAAGGGTAAAAATATGATTCTAAAATTTGTTGGAAATACCAAATAAAAGTCAATGAAACTTTATACTCTGCAGTTAGCTGTTGTTGTCCTTAATACTATCATGAGTCGTCGAGTTTCAAACTCTGTAGCATTTGTTTCTCTAGCTTGAAAAGCTTCATTTGTTTCAATATCTGGGGCATTCCTACTTCTACGAACCTAGTGTATTAATTTACCGTTGGAGTTCGAGTTTTGTGGAAAATGTGGTGATGGAAAGGAAGCGATGGTGGCTGAGACGCCTTGTTGTGCCTCCCACCTTGTGAAAAATGTTGTATGGAAGGTGAATTTAGCAAATTATCATGAAACTTCATGTGAGCATTAAGGACCTGACAACAACTAACGGCCACGTAAGTTTCATCGACTTTTATTTGGTATTTCCTACAAATTTAAGGATCACATTTTAACCCCATACAAACACTGTAATTTTACAGGATTTGTACTGTGGAACTAACACAGAGCCTGGGTTACCTGGATAACAGAGGTGTGACGGAGCAGCTGCAGTATAGCCTGGGAAGCCTATCATGGACTGACAGCCCTTCCCCTGTCTTTAGCCCCAGTCAATTCTTGGTAGATCAGGGTACCCCCCTGGTGGTGGTGGTAATAGGGAAGGTGGGAGCATTTGTGGGGGAGGAAGTCCAGGTGGGAGGGTGTAAACAGATTGATGAGCTGATGTTCCTGACATGTGTTTTGATTCATTCTTTTTCTGTTTTTTCTCCCACTTCTTGAGCCAATCCTCCAGCTTTGGCTCAGGTTGATTTGCTTGTGATACATTTGATGTTTGGCTACCTGTGCGCACAAAAGGAAATTTAAGTAAACAGCAGAAACTGTAGTAAATGATCAGCCCATTCACTTTTTAACCTGAGCAACAGATCGGTTGATGGAAATAGGAAATGAAAGGAAAAAATAATGCAAATGATAAATAATTCAGCTCTTGACAATAATATTAGGCTATTGATGTTTTCTCAGTTACTTAACATTATTTTAATCTGTTGCTAGGTATAGTTATTATATTAATTATTATTTTGTTTTTAAAAAAAAAAAAAAAAATAGATAACATATAGTAACATAAAGACACATAAACAGACTACGCCATTCATCATTGCTACATCATTGCTATACTATACAGAAAGTAACACTAAACACTAAAGGAATGCTACATAACCTTAAATAACCACGTAAAAAACTGTTTAGTAGTTGAAATAGTTGTGGTGATACTTACTTGCTCCTTGAGCTGCTAATAGCATTTGTGGATTTGTATGAGAATACCAACAACTATCACCAAATCCACAAGATCCTAAAACAACAAAAGGTCAGTCAAATACTCACATAATTTTATCTAAAAAATATTATGATATGTGTTATATAGTGATGTAGCATCAACAATTTATTACTTAGCTTGAAATTCATCCGATTGCTTCGAGTCGTTTTCTCCTCTCAACAATGTCTGAATCGACCGGCCGTTAATGCCATCCAGTGACGTCACTCACTACCCAAAAACTGGGTAGTGATTTTGATTGGTTGATTGTCTAAAAATTCGCATAATTATGTATAATTATGAAAAATTTTAGTGGGAGTGTCGCTTGATATTCAGCGGAACACATCCCTTGCATTCTTTCGTTTAGTTCAAACATTTCGATAAGCTTAATCTTTATCTTAAACAGCAAAATTGCCCTTGTCTTCGAAAACTGAAATGCTAAATTGAACTGCGAATGAAGAATCATTGGGGAGAGTCGGTGAGTTTTCATTTAGGAGCGCTTTGTGGTTTCGCTGCCGGTGATTTTGTTTACGCCGAAGTTTTGTGAGATCAATGTTATAATTGGTCCTTCTTGCTATTTTTACCGTCAAGTGTGATGATTCTGTTAGCTTTTCTTTCTGTCTCCTCGTTTTTTTTCTTCGTTAAGGACCAAATAGCTTCTTTTCAATTAAAGCAAATCATTGTGTTTTTGAACTAAGTGTTCCGTGTGTTTTATTTCACTGCGTGATTGGCGACCGAGTTTGATTATAGAATTTAATACAACCGGTTCAGACTTGTACTGCATGCAGTTGATAGTTTGAACGTTAAACATGAATTACAATCGAAAAAAATAAAGCAGTTCCGTATCATGCAGACATTTCCAAACGATATTTCTCGGTTTGCTACTTGAAACTCATGTTTTACTTTTTGCATGAATTAAAGCAAAGGTCAAGGAGTAGTGACGTCACTGGACGGCATTAACGGCCTGTCGATTCAGACGTTACTGAGGGAGTAATAATGACTCGAAGTAATCGGATGAAATTCAGGCTATTTATTACTCAGTTAGTATAGCTTAGATTTTTCACACTCCATTCACTATCTTTCCATAAGGCTGTGAAGATCCAGCACATTGTGTTATGGGCAGCAATCTTGGTTTTAAATGTACCAAGGGGAGGCCAAGGTACCCAGGCCAGAACTGAAACATTAAGATTGCTACTAGTAACACTGAAAGCACTCAATCGCAACGATCTTACAGAAAAATAGGGGACTGTCTATTTATAGCATTTTTTGGTACATCTGCAAGGATCATTATGCCAAAATTTTCCTTAACCCTCAATGATGAAATAAAAGGGTAAAGATAAAGGCACAAAATAATAAGCCAAAGGCCCAAACAGTTGGAGCTTATCCTGGTTTCCTTAGCATGAAGCATGCCTAGGAGTATTGCTTCTCCCCCCTAGATGGGATGCTACAGCTGTAGTGCATCACAGGGTTACCCCCCAGCAATAGGTCGCAGGACCCATTTATACACTTGGATGAAGAGAGACAACAAGGAGTAGAGTTCCTTGTCTAAGGAAACGATGTGATGGGCATGGCTTGAACCCCACACCTCTAGATCTGGAGTTTGAGGTGTTAACCACTCGGCCACACACGCCTTCTCAATGAAAAAACGCACTTTGGTAACTTTGATTGACTCAACATTTCTGCTGGATACAATTTGAATTGCCCAAACTAAAGAATGCATAAAATATAGTAAATGCAGATATAATAAATGTTTCATAATCATACAAACTCACCAGTGGTAAAGAATTTTCGACAGGGTGGCTTACTACTTTCTTCTGCTAGCAGAACTGCAGGATCTATTTTTGAAACAGCCAAAACACTGTGTAAAGCATATTAAGGGAGGAGTGGAGACTTTACTTAGAAAGGGTAACAATGACAGTTACAAAAATACGATAAACTTGTGACACCTCGTTTAAGCAACCACCTATCCAAAACACTAAAAATTTTTTTCCCAGTCAAATCCTTCTTGTTGGAACATCTCATAAATGACCACCTCTCGTAAGCAATCACACCACTTTTTGGGCAGAGGGCTCACTTTTTGCGATGGTTTCCCCTAAAACCTCCTGAAAGCAACTCACTAGACACATGAAGTAATCTCTATGTTTGCTGTATGTACTACTGTACAGCATTCAGAGTATACGAAAAAATTCCTGTCATAACCAAAAATCAGTAAAATTCGCTTTCAAACAGTAGACCTCTTCTCATTAGAGACCAGCTGTGGGTTGCTTCTTGTCAGTGACCACCTCCTGTAAGCAACCACTAAATCTTTAGCCTCCCAACAGACGTTCTTAGGGGTTCGTCACACGTTCCTGCCCCATGAACATCTGCTGAAATATGTGGTTTAATTCCTTTCCCACTGTTCACAAATTTTAGATGGAACTCACGTGCAGATTATTGGAGAACCAACTGGTGCTAAAAGAGTCAAAGTGTTGACAAGCCAAACACGATGTGCAACCTCGGAAGTGCCTAATACATGACTAAAGAGTTCTGTTCTGGACAAAAATGCAGGAGATAAAGCTTGGCTTTTTGTATATTTCTCTCTGTAAAATTATGCTGAATCAGATGCCATTTGCTCTGATAAAGGTGTTCTTTTGGTGAGGCCACAGCAGGATGATCTTCTTAGTCGAGTTTCCGGGTAAACTTTTTCGTGTAAGAAGATCACAAAAGTAGCACGATAGATGCTGGCCTCTTATTGGGCACAAAATTATTTTTTGTGCCCAAACATAGACAAGCATTCGAATGAGTCGTGGAATTGCTTCGTTAAGAGAAGCAACCCAGGGGTTTGCCTGCTCATTGTTGAAAACTTTCACTGCCATTTTACCCGACCCAACTGACTGCCCCTTGGTCTCTGAGGATCTCACCTTTCATGAGACCTTTCTGATCTTTTGTGGAGTCTCGCGCAAAGAAGCCACGAAATTTCTCAAGGTCCAAAGTGCCCTTCTCAGATCAGGAAGTCTGCAGTGATTGGTCTACGTTTTTAACCGCTCGTTTCAACAGACGTTCGTTGGGGAAGGATTGCGTGACGAGCCAAAAGAACGTCTTTGTCACCTGTGTGTGGGAAGCTACTAAATTTTCGCATTTTGGGTGGTCGCTTCGACTGTATTTTCTTTTGTTTGCTTGATTTACGGTCTTAATTTCAATCTTATTTACATCTTACTTTATCGCATCAAGCTTAGCTCAAACACAATGTGATCGAATTGTCTGGGACTGGCAAAATAAGAGTCCCTTTATTTACCACTTGTCACAGTTCAATTATGAAAGAGTTTGTTTTAACTTAAGAGAACATGGAAAACTCTGGTAGGTGCAAAGCTAAGCAACTCTATCTGTGTTTACAGCGCAAGGTTTGACCGAGAAATGAATAATTCTCACCTTTGAATGAATCATAGTGCAGCTTCCGATTCCTTTTGTGCTGCACGCCATTAATGTGATTCTTCCTTGTTTGCGGAGTGTCCGCAAAGGAACGGTTACAGTACTCACAATGATACCTTTTCCCCATTCTTCAAAAAAGACTAAAAACAGCAATGAGACCGCGAGTATTTACAGCCATTACTTGCAATGGCGGCCATGTTCCTTAGTAGCCGCTCCAGCAAAGAGCTTTGTAGCCACGTTTTTGAAGGGCGCGAGCGCGAAACGCGATAGAGACACGCGAGAGGCGGTCCTCTCTCGATCTCGATCTCGATCTCGGGTGATTTGCCCTTAGCCTTCGTCCTCGCGCCTCAAAACCTGCCGGAATTTATCGTAGCGCCACAACGTCCAAACAAGCGCTGTTCTTATTGTTTTCAAACGAAAAAAGTAAAAGAAGGAAAAATACGCACAGTCAAACCTTATTAACCGGTAACCTTTGGGGATGGGAATGGCCAATACAGGTTTGACAAGACTAGAAAATAAAGATGATGACAATGCAGGATATCCATAACAGGACAGATTGACTTCAACATGTTTCTATGTCTTCTTGGGCCAAAAGAAAGGAAGTATAGTAAAAGACCACTAACTGTTTCGCATGGTGCATCCAATGCACTAGTACCGCGGCTTTCAATCTCGACGAAGTGACCGTTAAATAGATCACGTGAAGTCGGCAATACAACGGGCTCGTTGGTGGCCTGCGTAGTAGGGATAGTAAGAAAGAAAAGAAGGAGGTAGGGAAAAAAGGAGAGGGGATTAACGCAGGCTAACTCGTTTGGACCTCGAAATAGGTGACCGCTTCCGCAGGTCAGATTTACAGTAAAAGGGAAATGATTTAAGTCTTAAGTCAAGTTCAATTTCCGCACTGAAGCAGACATGACTCCGCGGTGTGTCCAGTATCTTTCCTATGCGAAGAGCCATATCATCCGGGCAGTGGCAGCTGTTTCGTGATATGGCTGTGCGCATGCGTAAGGTACTGGTCATACGAGGGTGTCATCCAACCGATAGTTTTAGCTGTTGTCGTCGTTGATAAAGTTAACTTTTAATACACTGGGTATCGCCAAAACTCATAAAATTCCCTACTCTCTAGTGTTTCTCAGGTATAATCCAGGGTTCGAAAAAATAGAGTCACTTCCTTCTTAAGCCTTTCCACGATATTGGATGGGGTTCGATGGGTTGTTTCCCACACAATCTTTCAGGAAAATAACTAAACTCAGTGAAATTCGACACTGTTATTTTTTTGTTTGTTTGTTTCCATCTCGCCACATCCGAAAACTAAGTAGTGATACCATTTTTACATTGAAAGATCAAACTGAAGCGTCGAATTAAACTAGACATGAACGTCGCTTCAACGCATTTGCCTCTACCGTCTACTTGACGAGTAAAACAGGTAAAAAAGCACATTTTAGTGCGTAACATGTTTAAAGGTATAACAATCCAAAACGAAACGTGAAGCAGTTGTTGGTAGATTTAATACTTCCCTGACAAGACTTATGTATAATTCAACAAAGATCACTATACTTTATTACAAACTATCTGTTAGTTGCTATTGACAGCACTATTTACTTAAACCACAATTACTTTAGAGTTTTAGATGCTATACTTTCAACTTCAACCACAAGACGTACATTTCTCATTACCTCTACCTCAAGGAGCTAATTTGTTGAGACAAATCCCACTTACTGGTAAACCTGAGGCTTGTTAATTGTCCCAAGTCATGAAATTCATTCATTAGACTGATCACAGTCCCCTATTTTTTCGCAAGATCGTCGGAATCAAGAGCTTAGAGCTTACCGGTACGGGCGACCATCTTGTACCGAGAGGTTACGAGGGGGGGACGTCGGGGGTCGACACTCATCCCCAGCTTAGACTCGATACATTTGAAACCAAGATGGCCCCCCGTAACGCAAAGCGCCTTGAGGAAAGGTAGAGGACTATGAAGAGTCTATTCATTCACCTTCAAGCATCTCTAACAATTCTAAGAAGCCCTTGGTTAATTCTTTAGATTTTGATTGGTTAATTTAACTTCTAGTTTGCTTGGTTTCGATCCATTTATAAAGTGATTTGAGCTTGTAGCAATTACTTTTTACATTCCTTTGGCAGGAAAAACACCGACAGGTAGATGCACGTTAGATAAGATAGAGATTAAGATAGCTTAAGCACAATGGATCCAGGCTCGTTTCATAAAATTCCACCGACTAGTCCCGAAAAAATACAAGTCACCTTTGTGTTCTGCTCTTCGCACACATTTTCATACTCTTATACGATTCAATGCTCCAGCATTTATTGTCCTAACTTCAATTTGTTTTCCTTTTCAGAATGGTTTTCTCTCAATCACTGAACGAAGGTGACCAATCAACAAAAGAAGTAGAAGCGCACGCGGCTTTCACTTGAATTAGCAAAGGCCGTGATAGGTTATTTGACTGAGTCTCTTTCCATATTAGAGTTATTTTTTCGTAGCAAAAGGCCAAAGCTCGTTTTGATCTTTTCATCTAATGGAACGAATCCTGAAAACGCGGAAATGCGTTCAGAGTTACAAAACTCTTCCTTCTCAAGAAAGGATCGTTACTTCTTTTACATTCAGTTCGTGACCAGCACGCTTTATAGTGTGAAGAGATATCATACATGAACTCATCTTGGAGTAGAAATAAGTGAGCCGCGCTGAGGTTCATTTTTTAAATGAATCACTAAGCGTGACTATTTAATCAAACGAAAGCTCCAAAACAGAACCTCCACGACGTGATAGACTATTTAAGGCTTGATCTTTTGCATTACTTTCGTATGAATGAAAATCTTAAATGTGCAAAGCGAAAGTGCTATTACTTATCCAAAAAGGAGTCTCTTTCTTAACATCCGTCAAAGGAATCCTTAGTCTCCTTCGTAGCAGCGCCTCGGGCCGATGGGTGACTCCGCCCTGCGAAAGAGACTAAGGAAGGATCCAAATCAACAAACCTGCGCCTGTTGCGTCAATTAGCCGAACCTGACGTAAGAAAAAATAGAACTCGTCATCACCTGAACTAGGCGAGAAGAATGGCTGAATCTTTAGCAATAAAAATGACTGTTCTTAACCGTTTCAGGCAGCGTTCACACTTGATGCCAGGGCGCAAAGCCCGAGTACGGTACTCGCTCCATCCACGCCAGACTTCGGGTTCTGCGCCGATGCTCGTACGAGTTCAAAACCTTGTACCCGGACACTCAAGTGGGCATCGGGATCCTGTGTGCGCACGACTCTGTTGGCTACGGCTTTGAATACCCATAATTCCCTCTGACACTTATGTTTCAAAATGGCGTCTGACTGGGCGCAATGGAGCAAATATGTGGACAGTTACATATCGGGTACTCAAGGTGTAAACACACCATTTTCAGCCGGTACCTAGGCACTAAATGTTTGGGCAAGAAGTGTGAACAGTCCATGATCAGACTGAACTCTTCAAGACTGATAAGTTCGGTCTATGAACTGGACCTTCGAGGATTTAATTATATGACAAAAGTTATTTTGGCTCGTTTTTCTACAAGAAGGGTGTTAAATAATGACAGCATCTGCGCAAGAAATACCACATTTTACAAATACCCAAGACAATTTGCTTTAGTTGTGAAACAAAGAGAATTATTGCAGTACAAAACTGATGAAAAAATGGGGAGATCACTAAACTACATTTTATCATCTATATTTAGAGAGACATGGATGTGAAGTTTCTGAATCGGAAGTGTGCAAGCCAGAAATATCACAATCCTAATGGAAAAACCTAATTATACAATAGATGTACTTTACATATTCCATTAAATCAAACATAATTATACATGATACTGAACGCCAGCCTGAAAAGAAGAGAATAGAAACAATTACTCCAATTCCATTCACAGTTTAGAAGATAAAGTAAACTTCTAGTTTTAGAGTTTCCCAATAAGGTTCTTCAATCCTATTATCCCGACCCCAATTTTCGCGCAATCCCGAAATCCCAATGGTTATTTTCGGCATCTCGTATTCCATGCATACTTTCAATCCCGAATCCCACCTCCAATTTTCATTAAAATCTCAAATCCCGGCTTTCAAGTGAGGCAAATCCCGTATCCCGAAAAACATGGTGGGAACCTTCGTTGTAAGCTCACTGTCCCTTCCCCATTGAAAGGCCTACGTATATGTAGCCTATCACGCAGACGTTCTTAGGGGTTCGTCACGCGTTCCTTCCTCTGTGAAGCAGGAACGCGTGACGAACCCCTAAGAACGTCTGCGAAGCTACTGTATATGCAAAAAAAAAACTGTCCCACTTACAAACACCCTTCTTTCAGGCACCAGCAGGGTGGTCATTAGGCATCGGAGATCGGAGAATTCTCGTTTACTATGCAAGCTCCGGCAAACGTTCGGTAGCCTGTGACTATTTTATATTCAGACGTGGAGCCCCTTTCAAAATATTCTCCTGTAATGTTACACCTTTCTCCTACCAGATGCAATCTCTCCTTGTCTACTAATTTTCTATATACCGCGTATTCTGTGTCAAAGTTTTTTCATAATAATGAGGTTAAAATTGTGGTTTTCATTGGTTTATTTACGCTTGAGTCTTTTAGTTTTACCTTTAACTTTGAAAGGTTTTCCCTCGCTTTTTAAAAAATTCCCTGACTTTTCCCTAACCTTGAAAAATTTTTGTTTTTCCCTGACATTTCCCTGACCGTGGCAACCCTGAAAATTTTCCAAATGATAATTACACAGTGTAGGTGACAGTGAAGAAATGCAACGAAAAGATAAATACTATTAATTTCTGTCATGAAAATTATCAAACTACATTATTGCCGTAGGGATTTAAAATTAATATAAGATTTATTAGAAGAACAGATTGACTGAGTTACCTTTTCAAACTCTTTCAACCATGAAAAGGATGCTGGCTAGAGAGGTTATGTGAGTCCGTGTAATGAGCAGTCTCGGTAAAAATAAGTTCTATAATATCAAACAAATAAAAAAAATATATATTAGTACAATAATTATTGACTAAAACTTATAATATTTTACATTGACTAATTCAGTCAAAAATCAAAGTCGGTATTTGACTCAATGGACGTAACTATAGCAGAGATTTAGTTAAGAAGTTTTTGTCTCTTGAAAAATAATAAATTACTTCTGTTTGTTGATGCATGTATTTGATCGTTACTGTTCGTTAAAAATCAGTTATTAATTTTGCCGCTAAGAATTTCACTTTCAAAATTAATGCAAATAATTAATTTCAACCACAGTTTCATTGCTTGATTTTTAAAATGATCAAGTTGTACATACAGACCTTTAAGTTTCTCCTTGGGAAGATCATCCAACTCCGTTTCAAATCTAAACGGTTCCTCTGCAACAGGCTGTCAAAACAATAAGAATAATAACATCTGCACTTTGTAGTTAATGTGTAGGATCACACTTTAACTTTGACTACTTCATGGTTCCCCTTACAAAAGCAAAACACTAATAATATTGTTAATACAAATATAGCTGAAATGACCGTTAGAGTAAATGTATAGTGTATGTCAGTTTGTATTGATTCATTGTATCAGACCAGCTTTAAAAACAGCTTTCAATCCATATGAATTTATTAATAATTTAAACAATAAATTATTTGTCTTTAGTACTTCTGTAATTCTAATTCCCCCTGAAAACTATCACCCAGTTCATGTGGCCACCTCATTATCATGACTACAATTTTATTCTTTTAAACCGAACGTTAAAATACTGCATTCAGACACTTTTCTTATCAGAAAACAAGTGTCTTGTTTCTTTTATACAGTTGAACCTCCTTTAAGCGGCCACCCTCTATAAGTGGCCACTAATTAAAGTCCCGAAATAATTGTAGTAACGAATGAGAAATTAAACCTCTATTAAGCGGCCATGGCCACAGAAAATACATGTAAATTCCGAGATAGATGGTGACAACCGATTGTAAACCAGTAATGCTTCTCCTATCAAGCATTTGTTTCACAGTAGAGTGATATTTGTGCTAAAGATTAAGCTAATTTACGACAAACCTCTATTGAGCAGCCACCTCCATTAAGCGGCTACTTGCCAGTACCCTGAGGGTGGCCACTCAATGGAGGTTCAACTGTATAACCAGATTTTTAATCAACAGGGTTTCACTGAATCGTACATACCTCATCTGCAGGGTCGTAATACTGTTCCAAATAGGGATGAGCTAGAGCTTGCTCTATTGTAATTCTCCTGTCAGGGTTGAAAGTTAACATCTTATCCAAAAGATCTAGAGCTGTGAACAAAAAAATAAAAAATAAAAAAACCTTGATAAAAGGAACTGCCTCCAAGGATACAGCCGTGTACAAGTGCACATTCTCAGAGCATGCTATCATGTAAAATCGTCACCCATGTATATTAACGATTACCCATGAAAGGAGGCCCCACATGGAGATAAAAACACTTCTTTTTAGTTTGTCACTGATAGATACATTATGTACTACTTTTCTGACATAGACCCTGATAAAACAGGGACACCCATGAAGCACAGACATTACACTCACGTAAGATGGGCACCCACATAAGGAATACCCTTTTGAGGGAGACAACCATTTAAGGCAAATACCTTTGTCAACTGGACACTTGTTTACCTGATGGGCAGCCACAGAAGGTGGACACCCATCTAGGATGCACCCTACGTACAGTAAAGATGGACACATCTGTAAGCACATCCATGTACACTGTACAGTAGAAACCCGATAATATTATATTTTAAAAATACTATAGCAAAGTCCTTGGTATAACAAACTATTTTTTTTGCCCCAGTAACAGTAAAATATATGAAAAAGGACCTTGATATAACAAACCCTCATTACAGTGAACAAATTTTGCCAGTCCCTTGGCCCTTTGTTACAGGTGTATATCGAGGTTCCACTGTACATAGTAAGATGGAAAGCCAATAAATAAGGCGCACGGTAGACTGTCCTCTAAGAAACTGAATAGTATGATAACATCAATATGCCTTCTCTCACCATTTGGGTCTGCATTGGGAAAAATTCTTGACCAAGGGACAGTTGGTTTGTAGGCTAATGACTGAATGTAACTGCGGGCCTGCAGAACATAATGACATCAAGATAAACAAAAAGCACTAAGTGGCTTTGTCGTAAACATGTACAAACACTTACAACTGATGCCATCACTCTACCTTCACTCAAACGTTTAAGCAGTACAAACATTAAAACATGAAGATTTTAATTTTTGTCATGCAGTATTAATTTCAGCGAAGTCCAGGGTCTCTTTAAGTGATGCAAAAACCAATTATGGAAAATGTTCAAATGATTAATGCAGAAAAAAAACTCTTGTTGGCAAATCACAAATAATGGGAAATACTTGTGTGTTATATTTTTAATGTTCTCATGATAGGCCATTTGCAGGGCTGTCATTAAGTTTTGAAGCAACCGTAGCACATGAAGATTCACCCGTAACATCTCCCAAAGATTTATAGTGCCACCTTTAGCTTTCCACTTTGATCACCTGTGACATCAAGTCAGCTCAGACATAACAGGTGTTACGCGTTATGGCCCTTAATGACAGCTCTGATTTGCCAATGATGTCATTTTACTATTATGACTAGAATCCTTCTGGGTTTTGCTTTCTTTTGCAAATTAGGGCTTTTGCTATTTATTCATTGCTGGGATTACCAAATTTAAGTATGGAGGGAAAAACAAAAAGGATTCTGGTTGTAGTAGTTAAATGATGCAATCATGCAAATGACCTATTAAAGAAGAAAGAGAATTTTCCCGAAAGCACAGAAAAAATTCAGAGCTTGGCAGTTTGACGTGCACAAGGCTGAAAAATAAATGGAATTCTTATAAAGAAAATTTTCCAATAACTGGTTTGATCAATCATCAAGAACGATCGAGCGTGCTAATCCAATTACAGTCAACTCGCGATAACTCGAGCCTTCAAGGGAAATCAAAAAAAAGTCTGAGTTATCGGGAGTTCAAGTTATTGGCAGCTCAAAGAAAATAGCCAAAAGTAAGAAAAAAACATTGTTTGCCGTACAGTGAACATTTTAATCACAATTACTTGTAGAAATGTTAACTGAAAATTGAAAGAGACTTTTAGATTATAAATCAGAATGTAATGTAACAAAATATAGACCAAATAGAGCATCCATTTTACTGTTTTGAGAAGTAATTAAGCTGTTCACGTTAGATTTGTGACAAACAACACCTGCCTTCACAAGTAAACTAGATGCCTACAACACGTCAATTGGAAATTCAAAAGCCAATCTTTCACACGCCAGCTGTACACTGTTTTCCCCCAACTTTATAAGCACTCAAAACATGGTTTGAGTTATCAGGGGTAAAAATATATACATGTAGAAATGATCTGAGGGGAAACCACAATTACCGGTACTTCAAGTTAGCGGGAGGTTTGAGTTATCGAGGGTTCGAGTTACCGAAGGTAAAATTACAGTAAACGTATGAAGGAAATCCAGGGGAAATTGAGTTTGATTCGAGTTAGTGCGAGTTTCAAGTCAGCAAGAGTCGACGGTACTTCCAAAGATCAATAAAATACACCATCTTGTATCTCAGCAGATTCCCAACATTACCATCCAGTCATCTGGGCCAAGTAGATTTTCCCCTTTCCTTATTTTCCTTTTTTCATGCTCACTTGGCCAATGGGCAAGGGCCCAAGCAAGTCAACTTCAAAATAGTTCATAAACACTAACAAGGGTGCATTAGGGCCCTAGTCAAGAGAAAAACTAAGAGAAGCTTCTTGTAAAGACAAGCTGGAATTCATCAAGTCCTTTTTCTGTAAGCAAAATGCAAAATATTTATAAGATTAAATGACTGAAAGACAAAAGGATTTTGCTTCTTTTTACCTTTTCGTTCATGATGCTTTGCAAATCATCTTGGGTAGGAGATCCTAAAACCCCCAAGATGTGATTCAGCTGATCAAGATCTGACCAACATGTCAAGGGAGATTTTCGAGACTGCTTCTGTACAAAATGTAGCCTGTGTCTTATCAGTATTTAGCAGGCCAAGGCTGCTTTAGAGAATGGCTGGTAAATTAATAGGACTTTCTGGAATTACCATGATACTCTTTAATACCCAGGTTTAGCCATCTATTCAGGGTAATCTTGGCATAAGCTGCTAATGCTACTGCACATGCAAGCATCATCTTTTACACAATATTTGCCTAATGCAAACATTTTCATGTATGAATGCAAAAGTTCAAGTGCTGGCTTGAAAAAAGGATTAGTTCCGATGTCTTTTGTTATATTTTTTAATGCTTAAAGTTTCCTTTAATTACCGGTACTTCAAAACAAAAAAAATCAAAAAGTATTGTGGTATTTTGTTTGGCTAACATTTTGTTAAATCAAGTGCTGCCTACTTCAGCTAACTTTAACAACTGCTTCAGAAACCCTTGAAAAGAGTCACTGCTACTGCAGTAGTCCAAACTGTGACCATTTTATAACCCTGGAGAGTAAGAAAAATTTTGATATCTCAAATTGCAGTGAATTTTGAAAGTTGCCTTGATGCAGTAACCTGTGCTTGACAGTGGTGTCCCAAACTATGGTGTTTTTATTGGTTAAGTGTTTATGATCTTTGTATATTGTAAAAAGATATTTTTGTCATAATTTGCCTGTTTCACTGTGGTACACGTGGTCCAGTAATTATAGGCTTTAAGCGGTTGCATGCACCTCCAAGCTTTATAGCTTTACACATGGTTGAGCAGCCACTTCGATTATTTTGAGCAATTTGTGGAATAATCCAAAAGGCGAAAAAGTTCGAAAAATGTTGAGCTTGGGGCACCGCACTGATATGCTAAAAAACAGACATATATTAGCCACTATTTCAAAGATACAGTGTTTTCCAGGAAAAAGTGGACGGTTAGACAACATCTCAGCCAGAATACAGCCTACAGACCAGATGTCAATTGCTTTGCTGTATCCTTTGGAATTGAGCATAATTTCAGGGGCTCTATACCATCTTGTTGCAACATACTCAGTCAAGATCCCTTTGTGATCATGTTCAGGGTCTGCAACGCGTGCTAATCCAAAATCACAAATCTGAAGAGATAAAATAATAATAATAATAATAATGACAATAACAATACATTTCACAAATACAAAAACAAGGAATGAATAATAAATTTCAAAGTTGTTGGTGCTATCGCTCTGATGGAAAATAATAATAAACTTTCTAAACACTTAAAACTAGACAAACCCATGTAGGGCTACAGCTGTAGATGTACTTTGTTTTCTCTTGAGCTAACAAAACATCCGAGGAAACACCAAACTGATCACCAAACATACAGAGGGTACTTTACAGGACATTTTCTTATTTCCACATTAATGTTAACAATCCCTTGAGGGCCATGTGTTAGAAAACTCTTAACTGGGTTAATCATGTATATCTACCCTCTCAAAATAAAGAACATTGTATTGTATTGTATTGTAAGCTTAGAATCAGTTAGACGAAAGCTTTACCATACTATGAAACACACTGTCAGCCATCTTGGTTCAGCCATGTGCTTTTCATATATGGCAAACATAATGAGCAACCACTCCACCAGGTAAATAAAAATGGCCACTTTCAGGGCTGTCATTAAGAGGCCGGGACCGGGGATTTCCCCCGGCTACTATGAACGTCTTCCCGAGCGACTTTCAAAGGAAAAGAAAAGAAAAATAGAACCAAAAGAAGTTCCTAGCTGTTTGATTCCCTGCCTACTTGTTGTATTTACCCAGCAACTTGAAATCTTAGCCACAACCCTGCGCTTTTGAAAAAATCTTATCGGATAATTTGCGTGGAGATAACATTTCTAATTCTATCTATTTGTTCAAAAATTGTTCTTAACCTATTTTACAAGCAGACGATATCACTCTTTTGTTTTGAGGTAGCTTTCAATATGTATTTAGAATCGCACAAGCAGGACATTCTTCAAAAAAATCTTTAGATCAATCAAACCGATCGTTGCCTCCCAAAAGATGCAAGCTGTCAATTATTCCATGTCCTTGAGAATTTTCATGCACCAGGGACGCATGATGCAGGGGTAACAAAATCACTGCTTAACAACACCCACCTTCAAATCACATGTTGTGTTCAGTAGCAAATTGCTGGGCTTCAAATCCCGATGAAGCACATTAGCAGAGTGGATGTATTTTAGTCCTCTTAGGATTTGGTACAAAAAGTAACATATGTGGTCATTACTAAGCTTTTGCGTCTTCAAAAGCTTGTAAAGATCTGTCTCCATCAGACTCTGAACAATGTACCTACACCCCTTGTCAAGGAAGAACATGTCTTCAAGTAAAAATTGTTTTTATGAAGAAGTTTATTGTCCCCACTGCAATTGTGGGGGAAATACCAGGACTTATTACAGAGCTTATTCAAGTGTGGCACTTACTTGAGGGCAGCGCTTATTTGAAAGTTGCACATGGCAAAGAATTGTATTAAATATGGTGTTATTATTTTCTGTATTAAACTAACAGTCTTTTCACTTTGATTATATAAGAGCCATGGCACTTATTTGGGGGCAGCCCTTTAACAATTTTAACTTTTTCCTAGCAACTGCGGTGCTTATTTGAGGGTTGTGCTTAATTGGGGGTAATGCCTACTTGAGGAGTACATACGGCATACTATTAAATTTTAGGCAGTGCTTCATGTAAATCGAAGTCTATCTGCTACAAAGAGATCCTGTCCTAGTATAACTTAGACTCTAGTCTAGTCCAAGCTCTCATACTTATGTTCAAAGGCCATCCTAATTATGTGAGTAATATGTTTAGTATGAAAATCTGTGAGAACAATCTTATTGGTAGTAGTAGCAGACTTAATCAGCAGGCCCCTAATACTTCTTTCAAGCACAAATCTTTCTCCTTTGCGTACCATCTCTGGAGCACTCTTCCTCCTCACGTTAGGGAGGACTGTGATCTTAAGAATTCATTGACAAGTTCAAAGAATTTAACTTGGGCCAGGACAAATGCCACTGCAAACTCTGCTCTCGTTAGTCTGCCAAGTTGGTAATTAGCATAGTTAATTAATTTTATTCATCTAAATACAATTGTATTACTATTATTATTATTATTACTATTATTATTATGGATACATGTAAATTATTGTAAGAAGCCTTCTTTTTAGGCTTACTAATGTCCCATGTTTGAATTAACATTGAGATTTTGATATTGAGACTTGAGATTTGCATTGTTTTGTTCTTTGCATATGTATAACTTTGCAAAAAAGATTGCAATTTGAAATTATTTGGAAACCAGCTGGTATAAGACCCCAAATAAAATATTGTCTTGTCTTGTCTGGTCTTGAACTGTAAATAGAGCACAAAGAATTTAAATAGACGAGTTTGTTCACCGCAAAGCAAAGTTTATAATTTTTGTCATAATTGGCACTATGTGTGGAATGCACATGATCATTAGCGAGACAGAAACATAAGTTGGGTATACATGTATGACTGTATCTGCCTGGTTTCCATAGCTACCTAGAAACAAACTGTCAGTACACAAAACCACAACAAAGTTAGCCAGGTTGTTTCCAATTGTGTTAGCAATCAGCAAATGCTCATAGTGATGAATTTCAAATGCAGAAACTACTTTTAAGAGAAAATGCAATCGATTTGGTCCATTTGCTTCATTATAAGAGCAACCTTTTTGAGGTAACAGAAGACTGATTTGTGTCTCTATCAGGTCCATATAAGCCATATGTTCTTCAAATGTAATGAGAAGTGTCTTTTTGGTTCAGCTTTCAAGTAAGTTTAGCTCAAACCCTGCTTATTTTCCACAAATATACCTATGAATTTATCTTTAAAGCGGCTCAACCTGCGTAAACAGTGTTCAACAGTAGAATTTCCAATGAAAAATACAAATATACTATTTTTATTTGAGACATATGTATTTGCAGGTAAGCAAGAAACCTGGATCCCACTCTCAGTTATGCCGTTACTTTTTCCTGTTTTGCTTGTTTCTTTATCTGTTTTTATTTTGTTCGTTTTGTTTTTTTTTGGTCTTGGTTTTTCTTCATTTGCCATGTGCGACGCTTTGTGATACATGTATTTTTAGTATTAAAATAATGATCAGAACTGATGTACAGGAAAAACCTAAAAGGCCATGTCCCATCTGCAACATTGAAGTTGTGGTATTTTTGGAATGTTATAAGTCACCGTAAACAACTCTCTATTATGACATAAAGGCAATGTAAACAATTACGTTACTCAAAAGACGTCGAAGTGTAACGCCGTGTTCGAAATGCAGTAAAAACTGGTAACTATGTTTCAAAAGCGTATATTGGAACTTTTGTCAGGCAGCTTTCAAGAACTTTTAAAAATGTAAAAAATGTGGCGATAGAAAGCGACAGCTGTGTCCCTGCGAACAGCCGGGCAGTTTGCTAAATTAAGAAAAATAAAGCTTTAATACATTGGAATACAACGGCAAAACAAGCTGTCGCGACTTGAATATTTTTGCCCGTAGGGTATAGTAACATACAGTAACCAAGAGAAAATTTGGACAGACAGAAGTAATTTCACAAACATGAAATATTTTGCGTGAGCAACAACACTTTAATTCAGTGTTAAATGTTATAATTCTCCCACAAACTTCTCGCTTTCCTTCAGCAAAACCGTATTTTGTGATTTCTGAAATGAACATGCACGTTTCTTCCACGAGCTGTCCAAAAGTTGTAGCGATGTTCGAACACTGGTAATTTGTCATAAAACGAACTCAAACAGGAAATTCGCGAATTTACAGATATTGAGCAACAACAAGAACTAAGCCTAAGCAATATGGTTGTTGTTACCAGAGTGTTTTCAAAGGATACACGTCTTTCATATCGTTGATGTTCGGAGCACGTAAAATATCCATTATGTTAATAATCTGAAAGAAAAAATAGCTCAAATCAACAGCCATATCAGCAAAAATACATATTTGTGTAGGGAAATAATTCCGTGATGTACAACGGAAAGGAGGTAAAGGCCAAGTTGTAAAGATATTCAGTGGAATTCATGACATATTTTCGTCTCAAGTATCGATCTGTTCTTAGCGGTACGTACGTATATATGCGCTTACATTTTCATGTTTAAATCGCTTTAAAATCTTGATTTCCCTTAGTGTCCTCTGACAGTACGTTTGGTGCTCAAAAGGGCTGATCTTCTTGATGGCTACCCTGGGTCCGGTAAGGTTGTCCACCGCAGAGCTTCATGTAGAAGAAAAAGAACAAGAATATTTTGAGTCTCGGACGTGCAAAATCGAACTCGACAGTCACGCCACAAAGGCTATTCAGCATCATTGAACGTTCATAGAGTGAGATCTGATATAGTTCGCTTACCAAACCATTCCATATGCCCCTTCTCCTATGTACGTTAGATTCGTATACCGTGGCCCGACATCAAAAACTTGGCCCCGGACAATTTCAGGCGCCGAAGGTAGAGCGGCCATGTTTGAGTCAGCTTCCGTTTGGTAATTACACTTGATAACGAGGCTGAAACGCGCCCAAAGTCTGGATATACCCTACCCAGCATGCGGTGTGGGCATTCCGTAGGCCCGCAAAGGGTGCTGTGAGCACAAAATCGATTGAAGGCAGGCAATCAAGGATCAAGATTTATAGCTATTTATTGACCAGGCTGCCCAAGGCAGGCCCAGTTGACAAAAGATTTTCTCCCCGGGGGAGGGTGGATATTCCTGAGAATTTACAGTGGGGTTGTGCCGTCCGGATCTCCAAATCCTGACACTATTTCAGACAAGAGACAACTCATTCTCTCTTGTTTCAGACCAATGCCTATAAGGCAAACGTAAGGGAGTTTCCCCCCCGGGGATTTTCTCCGTCAAAAAAATGAACAGTATCAATTATTAAAGTAACGATAAAGCATGTTAAGCAACGGCAGCCATTAAATGAAGACGTGTTTGAAGCTAGCGTACTGCGCTTTTTCATCTTCTCCTTCAAAAGATGCGACAATGAGTACCTTTTGGGGTCTTTCTTCACTTTTTTATTGAAGTTTAATCTTTTTTTAGGTTTTTTTTCCTTTCCAAAACGTGATTGCAAATCTCTGTGTGCGTGTAGCTAGTGTGTGTGTGTGTGTGTACATCCATTGAATAAAGACGTCTCTCAAGCTATCATTGGCACTTTTATTCAATGCCTTCTTCAAAAGATGGTAGGATGAGTCGCTTTCGAGGTTTCTCTTCGCTTTATGTTGAATATTAAACCTTTTAAAAAATGTGACGGCCAATGTCTCTTTTTATTGCGATTTATACTCTGCGAATGAAAAGTCATTTCTAACAGGAAAGGAATACATACATACATACATACATTTATTGCTGCTCCCTAAAATGGCTTTTCAGCACCAATATTACAAGACAAAAACGTAAAAAAGAATTATAATCGTCAACTTAAATAAATATAATGAATGTATAATATTTAATATATTAACGTGATTTGCTTAAATATTCTCTAAAAATACAATGTTTAAAATTTTATAAGCTAGTTAACGTCCTCAGGTGCTTGCTTTATCCATCCCAGATGTTAACCCCTCTAGAGGCTAAACGACGCTGACCAGTTGCCAAGCGACGGCGGTGAATATTAAGGTTGTTTACAGATCGTGTTACCCTAGTACTTACCGACGATCTTATTTGAACCTTCGCGCATAAATATTTAGGAACAAGGTTGTTAAGGCATTTAAACACCATCACAGCATCGTTGATTTCTAATTTATCCTTTACACTGAGCTTTCTAAGTGACTTTAGCCGTTCACTAATGTGGTCGAATTTTCCAAGTCGCAGAATAATTCTGGCGACAAAATTTTGCACCAGTTGGAGTTTGTGTACATTAGTCTTCGAGGTGTTTCACCACAAAATTGAGCAGTAGAATAGCTAAGTAAAACACAAAACTTTTTATGAGTAATAAAAGTGTTTGTCTATCTAATAGATGCTTAATTCTATTTATATGTCCTAATTGATTAAAGCAACTAGAAACAGTTTTAGTGATATGAGCCGTATCATGTGAAAGACGTTCATCCATATATAAGGACCCTGGCAAAGGGAACCGGCCAAATCAGTCATTTTATCAAGCATGGTACCGGTAATAGATATCGGCGGCAACCGTGGTTAATAAGTTGCGGGAGTCCAAACAGTAACAAGTAATTTCGCCGGTCTTATCAGGGTTTAGAAGCAATGAATTTTTGGCTCACCATTTACAGATCTGCTGAAGGTCAGCATTTACGGAAGCTACAGCATTATGTATATATCCGAAACTTTAATAAATTTTAAGTACAATTGACCGTCATCTACGTAGTCAATGGATAAAAATCGGTAGCGATCAAGTGATTTGTATCGATTGATAACGGAAATAGGTGAAAAACGATAAACTAAATTACTTGATCAAATCAATAATATCGATTTTTCATGATTTTAACGATTGATAACGGAGATCCGGCCTGGTGGTTGTGTTTTGGCATAAGTAGGATAGTACAGCTGAGAAAACACATCCACGAGTAACAACTGATCAACAAACATGAAAATGTGGAAACTATTACACACCGTCAATTTTCTCTCTATGTAAAACCTTTTATTTTATATAAAATAACAAAAACAGTTTGATTTAATTACATCCAGTCCTCGCTGGCAAATATCACGAGAAACACACGACCTTAGATAAATATCTCCTACCCTAAATTTCAGACATCGCCTCGAGTCGAACGGGCCGGGGGATATATTTGAGGGGGCAGAGGGATTGGTAAACGTTTCCTGCTTACAATGGCTAATTATAACTTGCTTATTTTTATTCATAATGGTGGAATTTAAAAGTTACTAGTTACTATACAGCTCCGACTTAAAAACGTTACTCATTTTTCTTGTTATGAAAGTCTTACAAAAGGGTACAATGTTTCACTCTCTCTCATGAGATTCTATGTCACGCAATGTTCGACGACAAGGTTTTACGTGAGCCTGAGTGTGTACCTAGCCGCCCCCTCCCGCCCAGTAGCAGCCCAGTTAAAACGCCTTTCGGCGATTCTTGTTTTTGACAGAAATAGTTAAAAAGTCAGATCCCGCAAATAAATCGGATACGAAAATGCATCCAATACCTCTCTCAGAACTTCCCTAACGCTATACTGTATTTGTGATTTCGAGTTTAAAGGCTTACAAAAGTACCGTGTGTACGCCCGACTCACGCCAGTAATCACTGCAGACTAGAAATACAAGCTGTATTAGGTTGACTAATGGCAAATTATTTTACCCTCGGTGTTTCCCTGCCGGTAAAAGCAATTGTTGACTGTTACTTTCATCACGCCTCTTGACATACAAGTCTTTCTGTAACGTTTAAAAGACGATGAGCCTAATGCTAAGCTCCGAGGCAGGTGATTCATGCAAAAGGCTGTTACAGAAGTCGAAGTGCGAGGCGATGCAGGGGAAGATCCAGGGAGGGTAGATTGGGTGACTAGCCACCCCTCTTTAGAACAGCCCCCCCCCAAAAAATATAATGCGTGGAAAAATAAACGGAAATACGTGTGTCCCAAAAACCTTGTGAAACCAGCCAGCCGCAAATGCAGTTACAATCGATCGAGATGTGGTTTGTGAGAAATTTGTGGCGCTGTACCCTAGACGAATGACGGTGTCTTCCCTTTTGGCCAGGAGCCTGCTTTTGGCCGACTAGGATTAGTAAGGTATTTCTATCAGCTTCTATTTCTTCTATTTTGTGGCGTTTCAAGAGCGTTTGCAGTGTTACAGTCTCAAAATCTGCCTTCCTAAATCATCATGTTCTGGGACAAACGTAGGACAACTTGAAATAAATTGACGCATAGTTTGGTGGCCGTTTCGTATCAGCCACCCCCATTAAAAAATCCTGAATCTGCCCCTGAGATGAATTTATGCACTTAAGTCTTGGTTTTCTCGAGGCATAAGAACTTGCAAATACGATTTCTGTTTAGCCATAGGGCTTGAGAATCAAACCAGGAACCCAGGTTCCTGACAATTGGCTTTGCTAGTGTTCACTACACTAGGATGTGACGGAATTTCCGCAAAGGCACTTAAACTAGCAGCACCTAACATTTCTCATGGGGTCTGTCTTACCTTTTCAGTGAGTCGCTTCGCACTGGTCAATTTCTATCTGTCTGGAAAATAGCCAGAGGGTAGCGCCACTATTCAAAGGAGGCTCACCAACCGATTGTAAAAATTATCGGTCTATTTCGGTATTGCCTTGTATTTCGAAGATCATGGAGTCTTTTCTTAACACCGACTTACAAACTTTGCGTAAGAGGTCGGTCTCATAGAACAGCATCAATTCGCCTACTCCAAGTTTTCTTCAACGATAGTGGCATTGTTCAGAGTAGTAGACTATCTAAAGCATGTTAAAATTGTGATTTTGTGCTATCTGCAGACGATACCGAGATTCATTTTAGTTTTAAAGACGTTGGCAAGACCGAGTATAGAATTAACGAGGATCTCGAAAGCATTAACTAGTGCTTCTCTAACAATGGTCTTATTTGTAACACGAAAAAGACGGTGACAATGGTTATTGCTTCACACAGGGCAGTCAAAACTGCCAGAGATGTTCGTATATATTACGGTGATTCGCTTCTAGAGCAGAAGAGATCCTTTAAGTACCTCTGTGTGATAGTAGACGAATCGTTATCTTGGAGCAGTCACATATCTTATGTCGCCTCCAGAGCCTACCCTAAACTTAAGTTGCTGAACAGGATTTTGTCCTTTCTGGATCCAACTACCCTTTTGAAGCTTTATAAAGCGACAATTTTACCTATTTTAGATTACGGTTGTACTTTATGGGGATCTTACTCCAAGAAGAACTCTGATGTTTTAGAACGATTACAAAACAAAGCTATGAGGATCATCAAACCACCTGTTGTTCGCAAACGATGACAGACAACCTATCTCGGACTTTTAACGCTATCTAGTAGGCGAAGATTTATTCCTCTTCAGGTAGCATTCAAAATTGTCAATTAACAATAAGCTTTGTCCAACGAAATTTTATGATTACATGACTTTGAGATCCGA
This sequence comes from Porites lobata, assembly GCA_942486035.1. Taxonomy (NCBI): domain Eukaryota; kingdom Metazoa; phylum Cnidaria; class Anthozoa; order Scleractinia; family Poritidae; genus Porites; species Porites lobata. The sequence continues at coordinate 981,775 of CALNXK010000109.1, read as the reverse complement.
ATGCCGTGGTAGAACTTGGAGAAATTCATCTGCCTACATTGTAAAGTAAACTCTACTGTTGGCCAGTCTACCTTTAAATTCACAGGAGCAAAGGATTGGAACGAGTTACCTAATGAATTACGGGTTCATGGCCTAACATTAGGATAGTTTTAAAAGAAAGACATTTAAGTATTTGCAAGAACAAGACAAAACACAACATAAATGTAGATTGTAGATTAATTCATTTTAATTTTTAACACCTTTTGCATTGTAAATATTTGTCTTTCCGCTTTTTTATTATGTACTATTGTTTTTTTTTTAATCTTGAAATATTTTATTATTGCACTTAGGTTTATACCATCTGTTTTTTTATACTCAGCTGGTCTATTTTTTTGCCGTATAAATAAAGTATTTATTATTATTATCATTATTATTAGTATTATCATTTCTCTACGGTCAGACCAGATTCAAACGACATGTTGAAAATACAGGTGACTACTGGTAACAACACATTAAGAACCTGTAGGGCACGATTTCATTCTTGCCTTTCCAATAATCAAAGACCAAATTCAGCACTGAAGCACACACTACCAACTCTGTGTACACCGGTCTGTTTAAGCTGATCCATCTCCATACGCGCTGTTCGGCGGTTCTCAGCCAACAGTTACCACATTTGTGGCGCTTAAAGGTGTGCTTTTGCTCCCCCATGCAGTTAACAGAGGAGAAGGCTGTGATGGCTAATGAGACCTCTCGCAAGAGGCTCAGCGCCATTCTGATGGCGTCCCAGTGAGTACAAATCAGCTGTCCCTACGTACCTGCCACTGCCCGGGTGATATGGCTGTGCACATGCGTAAGGCGTACTGGCCATACCGCGGAGTTGATAGTGTGTGCTTCTGTGCTGAATATGGTCTTGTTGTGTTATGTCTAGGTCTTGAAGCTGGCGAACTCTCTACACGCGCGCTAGGCGCTAGTCAGGATCAGCGCACACATCAGCAAAGTCTACGCATGCGCCCAAGTTATCTTCGGACGCATCGTCATCCCCTTGTCAACAAGTGGCCGAGATGAAAAGGGGGCGTCCAGTTACTCATTAATTATAATGTGAACAGTCTTCTGTACAAAATGGCTGCCACAATTATTAGCTAGATCATTTGGTGGTGTGCTATCTGGCAACTAGAAATGAGACATCAGACGGCTCACATAGTAGTGACTTGGTTGTACGAAACAACTTTCATGGTAGTGTGGATTGGTCGCATCACGAGTCAATTAAATTATCGGCTCCTGGTAGCGTAGTACATACTCAGAGATGAGACCACGGGTCAAATGGTCGCCTACACGAGATTACAAACAACGAATTTCGAACGGTTTTGACTAGGGAAAGACGGCCATCTATGGGAGCTGGTTGCTTTTGTGGGGTGCCGGTCATGAAGGCCAGTCTATGACTGTAATCTCTTGCACTGAATTCACAAGAAAGCCCTTTAGTGACGAGCTTGTGAAGTATCATTTTTAAACGCTCTAGCAAAGTGTAAATATTTCGTAGCTCGATTCATTCTTCAACGCCAAAACAATGAAAAACCGGCATTAAGCTACAGTGTATAACTCAAATGTGACGCACTACCTGTGAAAATTCAACATCCCGCAAACCACAGTTAAGAACTGGGCCAAGAGTCATACTGACATAGCACGAAATAATCACATTCACGGACAGAGAAACTTGCTTGCATGCATGTAGTTATTCCGATCCAGACATTTCAGAGAAAGCCAGCCAAAGAAACTAAAATCTTTATTTAGTCGTAACAAACAGAAGTCAAAGAAAAGAAAATTAAAACACTTTTACAACTGCATCTGAAAACAAAATGATGATTACTCAGTATGCATGTAACTAGCCTGTGCCAGGCTCTCAGATAGTATAGTGGGAATGTATTAAAACGAGCAAAGCGAAAATAAGACGCGCACGACTTGTCTCTCCCCAGGCCCCGCGCGTATTTCGTATTTCTTATTACTGAACGACTTTCCACCACCATCTCGGAGCCTGGAACAGGCTAGCATGTAACAAACCTGCTTCATGACCTCTAAATGTAAGACTTAGTGCGGCAAATACAAGATTTACTCAGTCAAAGTTTAGAATGCTACATGCACTGTGTAATGCTAGTAACCTTCGCGAGGGAGAGAAAAGAAGAAAAACCTCTGTTCAAGCAGACTCTCAAGGTCACGTTTCGCATTATCACGAGCTTATGAGTTGTGTTTGGCCTGTCAGCTCTTAGCCTGCGAACAGCAGACGCATTTCCGGTGGTCTGCTGCTTGCAGGCCAGGCAACTCTTATTTCTAACCGCATATTTTTTCATAATTTGTGCGAAATAGAATACCTTGCCAGCGGGATGCTGGAACACGATTAGCGCCGGCGTTACGCAGACTTCCTTTTTCCGCGTGCAACAATATCGTACCCCTGGGCGGAAACAGTAGATTTTTTCAGAATTGATGTAATTCTGATTACGAAAACTGAGAACGATTTTCAGTCATATGACCAGACAATGAGAAGACGTGAGTGCTTCCCTAGGTATGAAAACATATTTAAAAAATAAGCATGACTTAACGGTTGGCTTGAGGCTTCTGTTAAGCTAGCCTGCGTAGCAAGCGTTTCCGTGCTGTTTCGGAGCAAAGAACGAGAAGCGAGAGTCAAAAAACGCGCGAAAAATGGCGCGAGTAAGCGGGGAGGGGGTGGCTCTCTTTTTGGCTCACGTTTCATTGCTCGGCCAAAAACCTAAAATCCCGTTCCTTGGTTGTTCTTTGCTCGGAACCCAAAATGGAAACGCTTATTACGCAGGCTAGTGCTAAGCTGATTAATAGCTTCTTTTCGTAAACACAGAACAAAAAGTATGGTTTGGGTTTTAGAATAGCAAACACAATTTGCACTCCGACTGAAATATTTTAAACTTGAAACCGAGTTTGTCTTTTGACATGCAAAAACAAATGAAAAACAAAATGATTTGAAAATCATTTTACAGTAACTGATTTGAGTAATATCAGAAACCCATAAGGGGTGAACAACCCCTTATGAGTTTCTTCGCTAACTTGGTTGCATTTCAAAACAGACCATGGGCTCCGCCGTGAAGAAAACAAGGTTGAATTCCTCGAAGGACGATTTCTTGATGAAAAGCTTCCCTTCTCCACAAAAAGAAAGCTGAGCATTCTTTTGAACTTTCTCTTTCCATTTTTTGTCTTTTAACGGTGTATTTTTAACCTTGAAATGCAGAACTCTTGTCTTAAAACATCTGCATGGTGATCGCTCAGCAGCCATTTTGTTGAAAATGGATATCCGTCACTAAGATTTCCAAATATGGTCAAAATGAATATTCACAAGCATTGAAAGCGAGTTACACGTTTCAACCCCTTATGGGTTTCTGGTTTCTGGTAATATAACACGATGTTGTTGGTTAAACAGTTAACAATGCTTGAAAGTATCAATTTCTGAAGGCTAAAAATTGTCGTCATAGCCAAGGCTGTCATTGATGTAGCCTGCGAAAACATCCGTTTCTCCTCCCTCTTCGCCGCTGGGGACGCGACGAAGAGCGAGGAGAAACGGATGTTTTCGCAGGCTATCATTGATGATAACAATATAAAAGTTCCGTGAGGAAAAGACAATAATGGCCGACATAACGAAACCTTTTCCATCATCTGGTAAATTGCAGTAAGTTTTAGTTATTGACTGAACTGAAATGAATTAGCAGGAGCCCATCAAATGGAGCCTCCATCTCCATTAATTTCTTGAGTCAACCCTTTACCGAGTAGATTTATCAATAGAACGGCTTGTTTCCCGCGAAAAGTGTGATATTTCCGTGAGTCTCGTATGTCACCGTGAAAAAAATGAAGTTGGATGAAGTCGAACTCAGAAGCCCGTCCTTCGACCGTTTTCCTTTTTTACTATACGTCCATTTTTACAGTTTTACAGCCGCTGGGATCTGGGATGAAATAAAAGTTAATGAATTACCCGACTGAGACTGAGCATGAAGCGATGGGACAAAGGCAGCGAACTGAGGATCACGGAAAGGTTCTTTGCGAGTGTTTGTTTTTGTTGTTGTTTTTTTTTTTTGCCGTCATACATCCCACATTTAAGCATGCACCTTGAAAAGAGTCGACGATTAAGCGTTCTGTGGACGATTTGAAACTTTTCGATGATCAGCGCCGAAAAAGTGCCAGGATCATTTATTTTTGTCATCGCCGTGGAGTGGATTTCGCCAGTTAAGCACCGTGTGCAAAAGCGATGACCTAAGTAGCAACTAAGGCGGAATGCTTCAGAAAAATTGCAGTCGTCCTTTACAACTGACTTGTATCACCATGAGAGTTGCCTGATAAAACTGGCACTTGAAAAGTTGAACAGAAGACAACAGTTGCTCGACCGTGAAGCTAACTCAAAAGTAATTTGCTAACGGTGGAATTTGTGACATCGCGCTCCAGTCCAAAGACACTCTTATCTCAAGAAAAACAAAATGGATTGTATCTGCGCCCAAAGAATTATGACTGACCAACAGGAGAATTCTCAGCAATTAATGTAGAAGTTTAGGCCAATTCTTTCCTTCGAATTGGCATCTGTAGATCACTTTTTTGCGAGAAAACAATGGCTGGGCTCGGCGTTACAAAACATAGCAGGGAATCATCACACTAACTGACGGACAAAACAACCACAGTATTTATTCAGACAAACGCATTTCGGATAAAAACTTGAAAAACTAGAAATTTGATTAATATTGAGTCATTTAGCCGAAATAAGAACCTTAACGCTCAAAAAAATTGGCTAAAGAAAACGAATCCTGTCAGAACTACAGACTGCAGGTAGTAGTTAATCCTTACGCATGTAACAGACCAGCTTAATGTGAGACAAGCAACCAAAATTAAGATTAACATAGTCTGAGTTTAAAACTCTCCACAGTATAATCTACCCGCTAGAAAGAAAAGAAAGAAAATCTCTGGGGTATGAAAACGCTAAAGTCACGTTTCACTAGCTTATGATTTTGTTTGGCTTGTCAGCACCGGATTTCCTGCTGTTTCATGAAGTACAATAGCAGTGTCATTTAGTCGTTGTGATTGGCTCTTCCCACCGTCGGCGCGCGAAGTCTCCCCTGGGAACCGTTCTAATTATAAATCTACTCGGGAAAGGGTTGACTCCAAGGGCTTGTATGGGAGATGGAGGCTCCATTTGATAGGCTCCTGGAATTAGTTATTGTAGAGTGATCTCTCGGTTCTATGGAGATCGATCATCACGCCGAGCGAGAACCTGGGAACCAGGTTGCGATCATCCACTGAGAAGGGACATCAACCCTTGAGTCATCAATTTTAATTGGTATTTGCATGATGATTTTCATTCCCACCCCTGAGGCTAGTATTCTGAATGACATTTATTGCGGTCGCTTTGAAAGTAAGATGGCTTGACCTTACGCAGACAGTGAGTCATGTTCTAAAACTATAACGGAACAACCTCGTCCTCAGGGCTTTTCCCTCAAAAAATGGGTGGGGAAAAGCCCTAGGGAAGAGGTTGATAGCGGAACAGCTAAATACGGTTTGACTAGACACAGTGTGCTACTTGAAAACGTCTACTAGATCTATCTACTGGTTCTGAAAACAAGGAGAAAAACTCTGGAGGCAACAAAACCCATAAACGCTTCACCACATAATGTCAGCACCACATACGATGTTCTATGATAAATACTGGTTCCAAACACGTCTTCCGAGTATTACAGCTGTATACTCAGTTGTGTCTCTATTCACGATTTTCGTGAACCTCCTTTTGTGCGTTGCCTATTGGAGGGATCCTTTTCGCGAGCTTCAAGCCGTTCAAAACTACTACATATTTAATTTAGGACTTGCGGATCTCATCATGGGCGCCCTTTCGGAGCCTCTGCTGATAGCCACATACTGGAACAGCAACAATGCAATTTTCTTCGTTCATTACTTATTTGCTATCATTTCCGCGTCTTGTTCTCTGTTGAACATAATGGCCCTCTCGATCGTCCGCTATTTTGCCGTCCAAAAGCCATTTGTGAGTCAAAACATCATTAATAAGAGGAACGTAAAAATCAGCATAGCCGTTATTTGGGGCATTGCAATTCACTTTGCTCTTCTTCCTGTTGCGGGATGGAGAGACAAAACATTTCAGTTATATTTATATGGTTTAGGATGTGTCGTACCCACTGTTGTCTTCACGGCTTCATATTTGATGGTCTACCGTGCAATACGCAAACGCACAGCCATGATCAAACTCATCGGGAAAGAGAAGAAAAGTCAACTTTTGAGAAACACAATTCGTATTGAGAAAAAAGCGACACGAACAGTCTTGATTGTCCTTGTGGTTTTCTGGGTCTTATGGATCCCTTTTCTCATTTGTGATTTTGCTTTCGTTCAATGTTCAAACTGCAGAACCTTCGCATTTAGCCTCGCCCGCGACATTACTCTCTCCTTGGTTTACTTTAGTAGCGGAATAAATCCACTGATCTATGCGTGGCGAATAAAGGCATACAGAAGAGCTTTCCTGCGAGTCTTGGGCTTTAAGGTGCTTTCGGTAAGGGCTTCTGGAAACGCCGGAAACCGGAATCCGGAAAAGGTACCGGAATAGGAACACTAAGAACAGGAAGCGGAACCGTAATAGGAACCGTAATGGAAAGAGGAACCTATATAAAAACAGGGACAACATTTATCATAATTTAAGTTAATTTGGATTAATTCTTATTCAGATATATAGGGAAAATAAGGGGAAAAAGGGAATTGAAACAGTGTATAGAAATATGAGAAGAAAAAGAAATAATCATTGAAAAGCCAGAGAAAAAAGAAACAAGAAAACACTCTTGAAATGTGAATCTAATCAATATAACCTTTCTTTATCTTTACCCAGTGACACATTGCGTTTTCGTGTCAAACATAATTGCGAACTTAAGTAACCAGAACGCTGAACGTCGCGGACTTTATGAATAGCAACCGGAAGTTCACTGTTGCTCTTGATGGAACGCCTCTGTTTCACACAACGAATCCTTTTACCTTCCACTGTAGAATTTGGTGAGTCAGAGCACTGAAAGACAGAAAATATCCACTCCCGGTTTCCATTTTTAACGTCCTGGACGTCAACGTTCTCGTTGCTTAAGGTCCTTATTGCAATCGGCCGAATAAAGCCCGGAGGTAGTGAAATATATCTATGTAGCAAACGTGAAGTGTATGCGGCCAATAAACGTCTCTGATGGGTGTCTCGTTTACACATGGTCTGACAAATAATATTAATGTGTAATAACCTCCTTCCTGCGAGAGACAAAAGGAACCTTAAGATCTGACAACGGCAACGCCAGTGAAAACGCCACTGAGAAATTGAATTCGGGTCCTAATTCAAACTATTGCTCATCCAAATTGTCCAGTCTTTTAAATGTTGGGAAATGAAGCTGGAGACCGCGTCCGAGCGCAGATAGACACAATAAAATTTATCGCCTTGCCGTTCACGTTCTCAAGAGAACTTTATAAGATTTGATCATTGCACGTTGTAGTTGTGCCACTCGAAAAGCTGTTGCTTTACTTATTAAAGTTGCTGCTCTTTTGACCTTCTGGTTGCCGTAATATATAAAAATTCAGGGGAACATGATACCAGGCTAGTTCTCTTATTTTTCATATAAAATGAATTCTGAGTATTAAAATAAATTAAGGTAAATGATGTCCCTGTTCTGGTATCGGTTCCCCTTTACATTACTGTTCCTGTTCCCTTTCCGGTTCCTGTTCCCATTTCCGTTCCTATTACTGATTCCTGCTTTTCCAGACGCCCTTTCCGTAAAGGAGAAAACTTCTGAGGGTTCTAGTTTCTCTAGGAATGAAATCGATTCAAGCAGGAAAATGTCGAAAATCGAAGAGTTGGCAATGAAAACAAGGTCAACTGCCAATGACAGCACCTACGGTAGATACTGGGAGTAATATCAGTGCTGAGGAAGAAACCCCAGATATACTGAGTAACGGCTGAGTGTTGTGTAAGATTTTGAGGCATTCAGTATATTTTGCCGAGTATCTGAGGTGTCCTCAAGGAAGAGTCAACATTAACTTCTATACTAAGTGGCAGCTGGACTTAACTGAATTCATTCAGTCTTCCGGCAGTCACTAAACAAATAAAAATCTACGGAATATAGTAAGTGTGGCTGAGAAGTTTAATCGCAAGACCTTCCATGATCTTATGGATATTTCTGATATTTAGTACGTATAAAATAAGGTAAACAAAAAATGATCAATGACTGAGCTAGTTAGCTTTTAGAATGAGGAACGTTAATGGCGTATGGATGAAAGCCGATGAGGTCTTAAGTGTTCTCAACAACTTTTCCTTTTGGGTTCTCCCGTTAGACTTCTTTTGTAACGCAATTTATCGAGCCACATAACCTTCTTGTAAACAGCGCTAAGAAAACAAATCGAAGAGGTTTCGAAATCTCGGTTGTTGATTATAAACTTGTCGGCATCGCCCAGAATTAGGCGACATATCCGGGAACTTTTATTGCTCTCCGAGTGCCAAATTTGAAACGATGATCAGCGAACCGAGGCCAAAACAAAGAAAAAACGGCCAAAACTGTTCAGAGTGGCTCATGTTTTACACTTTTTTGCCTTAACTATATAAAAATTATTAGTGTCAGCTTATGGATTTTGTAGAAGAGACGTTAATAAAAAATACAAGACCACTGGTGACGTTGTAGACCTTGTAGAAGCTCTGGCTTTTTCGCTTTGAAAATCGGCTACTTTAGTCACTATTTTGTATGGGAGGTCACGTTTGAAGCTAAATATCTGTTCGGCAAGTCACTTTATTCATGCGTCAGGATATGACTAAAAAATCCTCTGTTTGTGCTTAGAGGGCTAGACCGTTAGATTTGACCGCCACTTTCAAAATCACACTTGAATTTTGTTGACTTACGAAAAGGCCTTCCATTTTTTCGTCAGACACAAGGGCCATTGGAGACTTCAGGGCGGAAAAACGTTCTGCGCAAGCTTCTGCGCATCCCTTATCGCAGGCTCAAGGCGGGCTTTTTCTGTGTGTTGACTGGGTTTGTTTGTTGCTGGAGTTCTGAGTGAAATGCACGAGGTGCGAACGTTTGCTCCCTGTAAAGCATTTTATTTGACATGTTTGCTTTTTTTTCGTCGCTTGAAAATTACTTTGGATTCAGAACAACAAACGTTAAAGGAAAAACGGATCATTCCGTCAGTCTGAGGTGGAATAAAAGGTTTTGAACATTTCTTAAGAGGCGAGTATTTTTCTGATTTCGATTAATTTGTGAGTTGATTTCGCCGGGTTCAATTAAAACCCGCTTGTATTCTGTTATTAGTAAGTACGGCTACTTTTTTTACATGCCCAGATTTATTACCTTTGCAGAACCAGATTTGTCTTGGTCTTCAGTCAAAGAACCATATTGCTGTTATAACGCACCAGAGTGAACAAACTTGTGCGCCTAAAAATTAAACTTTCTCGAAAATAGAAGGCCAGCAAGCTCACTCAAGATCATTTTTCTGTTGCTAAAATAATAATAGTCAGAGTTTTCATTTTTCATTACATAGTTTTGTTTTCCAGTGCACTGTGAAAGTTTCTGTTCTTTATAAGAATAACTTTCTGTACGCAAATTGTCCTTTTCACTCGCTGTGAAGTAGAGAACGACAACTGCCGGCAATGACTTTAAAACAATTGACTCTTTTCCCGTAAACAATTGCTGCAGCTTGATTTGACTGAGGCGAGCAAAACAAACCCGTATGTGCTATTTTTTTTATTTTCTAATGATCGGCTGAGTTTAATTTGCTTAAACGAAGACCCTCACATGGACCAGTCAAGCTTATTGAAAATAGCTACATGGGGAATCATGGCTTGGCTGCCAAGTAGCAACTGATCTTTTACTTTTAAGATCTTTAGGTAGGTTGTTTTCGCACAGAAAATTCATTTCTTGATTATCAGCAACTGAGTTTTTGAAATAATGTAACTTTAACTTTGTTTGAAGGAAAAATCCTTCTTACTTGTAGGTTTTTGACAGATGTTCTGCGTGTTCAACTTGACAACACAAAGCAAAATTTATATATCTGCGCGAAACGAGCAAGTTTAAAAAACTATAGTTGCTTTGAAACCGATTTTTGGGAAGATTTTACTAGATAAAGATTGACTTTCTTTCTGCTCACATATCAACGCAATAACTTCTACATTGAGAATTTTGTTTATATTTTAGTGATCTGCGAACTACCAGTGTCCGATCGAGCGAGGGTTTTAAAATATCCGCTCGAGTGCGACAAAGTCACCCAGTGCCTTCAAACACATTGTGGGCAAGCGTTAATTTTTTTGGGCAAATCACTGTCCAAAGATATGCTGTTTTTGTGTTCACAGTGGAGCTCCGGACCTTATATATCCAGAAACTTCCTTATATGAACACATTTTGTGAATGCATCTTGAAAAAAATCGGACCTACGCATGCACATTTCCAGTACAACGCAAGGAAATTAATGTCGTTAAAGTCCGTTTTACTATGAGGTATTCTTCGAGAAAATTAAGTAACGACGAGGTTATAACCACAGCTTGCAACTTTTGAAGACAAATTTCCTGTTCTTTCCAGGTTATGAGTGGAAACATTTTATTTTGAGGCAAGAAAATATTTGAAATCCCGCTATTTTTTCAAACCCGGCCAGGGGATCTGGGCAAAAAAGTTCACGCATGCTCATTACGTTTTTCCGCCCTGAAATTGGAGACAAACCATCAATTAATATTTCTGAAGCTCTCGCCTTTCCAGTACTTCTTACATTTTCATTCATCCACAGGGAGAGACACCCCTTCACTTGAGCAACTGTCAATTTTTCCCTATTCTCCAATAATCCTCTCTCGACAACAGTTAAATTTAGCGTTTAGTTGTTGACAACTCGTCTCACACACTGCGTGTTTTTAGTTGTCGATAACATTTAGTTGTAAAAAACAAACCGTTGTCAACAACTAAATGATATTACCTAGTCTGTGGGGGCCACCAGCTAATTTCAACTAAGGGGTGTTTGTTTTTTGTATGCCCTAAAAACCAAACGAGGTAAAATATACCTACCAGCAGCATGTCACACAATTACAAGTTTTCTTCAGTTGGCTCTTCTAGCTTCTTGAAGTTTTGTTCTTTTTGTGACCTTTGCTTTCTGATCCGTACGAACACGTGCGTGATGAAGTGAAGCGAAAATGTGGCTTCATGTGGCATCAAACGCGACTGTGATTGGTTAGATCTCGATATGGTTTCACTTAAACCAGCTTCAAAGAACTTGGTGCGCTCTAAATTAAAACCCCTTTTTAAAATATTTTCTGTTTTATTTTAAAGAAAAGGATTTCCTTATGGATTGCTGCAAGCGGAAAATATAAGAAGTGCTCACTGCTGGCCAACCTCGTCCCCAGGGCTTTTCCCTTAAAAAATGGGTGGGGCGGGAAAAAAAATGGCACCCTCGCCCTCGACATGGAACCCTCGACCCTCGACCCTCGACAAAAAGATAGACTCGAAGATCTCTTATATCTTTTCTCTTCCGAGGATAAGTACAAAGGATTTTCCTTATATTAAAGGGAAGATTGACCGATCGATTGGAATCAACTACAGCTATGTCAATTTTAAATGGACCCAAGTCTTTCTTTGTTACCAGTCGTTTGATACCCTGGGTGCCAGAGACTTTTCATGCGCGGTTTCCGGTTTCGGTGAAGTCTCGCAGAGGTCAATGAATTTTTTAAAAATACAGGTCATACAAGATAAGTCTAAACCAACGAGTATCGCTATGATGATATGGCTGAGAGTTAAGGTAAATGGAACTAGGTTGTGTACGGCGGTCCACTTCGCAAGAAATAAAATAAAACTAATCAAAAGAGTTGCGAAAACGAACTTTTCCGGTACAAACTTTATGCATGTACGATAGCCTGTTTGTCATTTATATCGCCCTATAAAGGAAGTTTTACAAATGTTACCGCTCGCTGTCCCCTTCATAGAAATCGGAGGAAAGCAAAAAATTACCATAGCCAGTATCTGTGACAAAAAGAAAACCTTGTAAAACTTTTCGTTAATTGGTTAATCGTCAAGAGATATAAAACTCATAAAAGGCCGCCCAAGATCGCGCGCCGTGAGGTTACGCATAATTTTAGCTTTTCACATAGCGCTAATTTATTACACCCAGGATTTTAGGGTGTACGAGGGTATACGTGACCAGCCGATGCCAGGGCCTTTTCCCGCCACACCCATTTTTTAAGGGAAAAGCCCTGGGGACGAGGCTGACTGCTGGCGAGTACTCTCCAACCTGCTCGCTGCTCGCAAAGCAAATTTTTTATCTCTGCTCGTGCTCGCACTAAAAAAATCGCATTGCTTACACTCTCTCGAATGCTCGCAAAGACCATTCGTCACCCCTACTGTTGATCTATGGTTTTTGACGTAATGCGCATGATCAGTACACAAATCCGCTGGCAAGACCATTGCTGATCGTTCGGTCTCATAAAACAGCATCAATTCGCCTACTCCAAGTTTTCTTCAACGACAGCAGTATTGTTCAGAGTAGTAGACTATCTAAAGCATGTTACAATTCTGATTTTGTGCTATCTGTAGACTATACCGAGATTCATTTTAGTTTTAAAGACGTTGGCAAGACCGAGTATAGATCGAATTAACGAGGATCTCGAAAGCATTAACTAGTGCTTCTCTAACAATGGTCTTATTTGTAACACGAAAAAGACAGTGACAATGGTTATTGCTTCACACAGGGCAGTCAAAACTGCCAGAGATGTTCGTATATATTACGGTGATTCGCTTCTAGAGCAGAAGAGATCCTGAAGTACCTCTGTGTGATAGTAGACGAATCGTTATCTTGGAGCAGTCACATATCTTATGTCGCCTCCAGAGCCTACCCTAAACTTAAGTTGCTGAACAGGATTTTGTCCTATCTGGATCCAACTACCCTTTTGAACATTTATAAAGCGACAATGTTACCTATTTTAGATTGCGGTTGTATTTTATGAGGATCTTACTCCAAGTAAAACTCTGATTTTTTAGAACGATTACAATACAAAGCTATGAGGATTGTCTTAAGGGCAAACCACCTGTTGTTCGCAAACGATGAGAGACAAACTAGGACTTTTAACGCTGTCTAGTAGGCAAAGATTGATGCGTCTTCAGCTAGTATTCAAAATTGTCAATTAACAATCAGCTTTGTAAACGAAATGTCATAATTACATGACCTTGAGATCCGAATGCCGTGGTAGGACCTTCAGGGATAGACGAGAAATTCATCAGCCTAAATTATAAAGTAAACTCCAAGGATTGGAACGAGTTACCTAATGAATTACGGGTTCATGGCCTAACATTAGGATAGGTTTAAGTATTTGCAAGAACAACACAAAACACAACATAAATGTAGATTGTGGATTAATTTATTTTAATTTTTAACACCTTTTTTATTGTAAATATTTGTCTTTCCGCTTTTTTACTATGTACTATTGTTTTTTTTTTTTTTAATATTGAAATATTTTATTATTGCACTTAGGTTTATACCCTCTGTTTTTTTTTATACTCAGCTGGTCTATTTTTTTGCCGTATAAATAAAGTATTTATTATTATTATTATCATTATTATTAGTATTAATTATAATAAAAATACAGGTGACTACTGGTAACAACACATTAAGAACCTGTAGGGCACGATTTCATTGCTGCCTTTTTGGCAATAATCAAAGACCAAATTCAGCACTGAAGCACATACTACCAACTCCGTGTACACCGGTCTCCATACCCGCGTGTTCGCCGGTTCTCAGCCAACAGTTACCACATTTGTGGCGCTTAAAGGTGTGCTTTTGCTCCCCCATGCAGTTAACAGAGGGGAAGGCAGTGATAGCTAGTGAGACCTCTCGCCTGCTCAGCGCCATTCTGATGGCGTCCCAGTGAGGACAAATCAGCTGTCCCTAGCTGCCACTGCCCGGGTGATATGGCTGTGCACATGCGTAAGGCGTACTGGCCATACCGCGGAGTTGATAGTGTGTGCTTCTGCGCTGAATATGATCTTGTTGTGTTATGTCTAGGTCTTGAAGCTGGCGAACTCTTTACATGCGCGCTAGGCGCTAGTCAGGATCAGCGCACACATCAGCAAAGTCTGCGCATGCGCCCAAGTTATCTTTGGACGCATCGTCATCCTCCTGTGAACAAGTGGCCGACATGAAAAGGGGGCGTCCAGTTACTCGTTAATTATAATGCGAACAGTCTTCTGTACAAAATAGTTGCCACAATTATTAGCTCGATCATTTGGTGGTGTGCTATCTGGCAACTAGAAATGAGACATCAGACGGCTCACATAGTAGTGACTTGGTTGTACGAAACAACTTTCATGGTAGTGTGGATTGGTCGCATCACGAGCCAATTAAATTATCGGCTCCCGGTAGCGTAGTACATACTCAGAGATGAGACCACGGCTCAATTGGTCGCCTACACAGGGTTACAAAAACCGAATTACGAGCGGTTACAACTACAGGGCTTTGACTAGGAAAAGACGGCCATCTGTGGGAGCTGGTTGCTTTTGGTCCTTTTGTGGGGTGCGATCATGAAGGCCAGTCTATGACTGTAATCTCTTGCACTGATTTCACAAGAAGAAAGCCCTATCGTGATGAGTTTGTGAAGTATCATTTTTAAACGTTCTAGCAAAGAGTAAATATTTGCCAATTTTAAAAACAAAGAAGACCGGTGAAAAGTACGTGCGAGGCACGGACATATCACATCTCGCTCGATGACATTTTCTGTTTCCTTTGTTGACCTTTGTTGTGCGGCAAAAACACGGTAATTAAAAGTAAAGCGATATGTCCTCTTGCCTGCGTGCAGACGTCTCCTGACGTCTCCTATTTCCTTTGTTGCACGCGGAAAAAGGACGTCTGTGTAACGCCGTCGCTAATCGTGTTCCAGCATCCCGCTGGGTTCCCAAGATCTTGGGAACACGCTGTGATAGGCTGACGCAAAGTGCGCATTGTTTGACTTAACGCTGATTGGTTGTTATCGAATCTGGTCTGATAATGTATGCGGTGATTTATGCAAGCTGGGTTTTCCAGCCAAAAGAAATCAAAACATGTGCCATTGTGTGCAGACCGTTTGAAATCTTGTGCGAGGCCGCGGAAATTTTAACGTGTGCGAGGAAATTATTTCTTTACAATTTACTGTGCATGACGCATCACATCGTATTCGTAAACAGTATCTGAGAAAAATACAACAGCGGCATGGACTTCGCACCAACTTACGAGAACTCGACGAAGAAATTTTTCAAAGCTACAGTTCCAAAGCCTATAAGGCAGGGCTTTCTATCAAGAAAAAGGCTGTAAAGGTACATGATGAGACTGTTTCTCCTGAGAAGAAGAATTCTTTTAGAGGTATCGTCAGATGATTATTCGAACGTTCGTGGCTCGCTTCAGTCTTCAACGCCAAAACAACGAAAAACCGGCATTAAGCTACAGTGTACAACTCAAATGTGAACATAGCACTATCCGTGAAAATTCTACATCCTGGAAACCACAGTTAAGAGCTGGGCCAAGAGTCATGCTGACATAGCAGGAAATAATCACATTCACGGACAGAGAAACTACATGCATGCATGTAGTTATTCCGATCCAGGCATTTCGGAGAAAGCCAGCCAATGAACTAAAATCTTTATTTAGCCGTAACAAACAGAAGTCAAAGAAAAGAGAATTAAAACACTTTACAACTGCATCTGAAATCAAATCCTATCAGGAACACCAACAGAAGCATAAAGCACAGGAAATGATTACTCAGTATGCATGTAACAAACCTGCTTCATGACCTCTAAATGTAAGACTTAGTGCGGCAAAAACAAGATTTACTCAGTCAAAGTTTAGAATGCTACATGCACTGTGTAGTGCTAGTAACCTTCGCGCAAGAGAGAAAAGAAGAAAAACCTCTGTTCAAGCACAGGTAACCCAGGCTCTGTGATAGTACCACAGTACGGTTCCAGTAAAATTACAGTGTTTGTATGGGGTAAAAATACCATCCAAAAATTTCTAGGAAATACTAAATAAAGATCCATGAAACTTACTCTGCAGTTAATTGTTGCTGTCCTTATTGCTCCAGCGAAGTTTCGTGATAATTTGCAGTAATTTGTTCAAATTCACTCTATATACAATAATAATATACAAGGTAGGAAACACGAGATGCCATTTTCGCCGACATGCTCTCATTCCAACACAGCTTTTTCCACGAAATTCGAACTCCAACGGAAAATAAACATGCCAGGATCGTACAAATAGGATAGCAGCAGATATAAAAACCAATGAAGCTTTCCCAGGTACAGAAACGAATCCCACAGACTTTGACTAACTCGAGGGATATAATCCAAACAGACCGAGAATATGCTCGCCGAAGCAGTCGGGCCAGATCAACGCGCGGCCAAGAAAATGAGGCCTGGGCACTGTACAAAAAATTCCATCCCGGGAGTCCTGAGGTGACCTTTCTGGGGACCGATACATCCTTTGCCCAAAGCCACCCTACCCTGCTGAAAAAATACTTGATAGAAGGTTCAAGCAGACTCTCAAGGTCACGTTTCGCATTATCACGAGCTTATGAGTCGTGTTTACGTTTGGCCTTTCAACTACGGAAGCCGAGGGGGGCCACATAGTGATTTCCTTTTTATTTTTCACTTTTCCGTTTTCGTTTTTAACGTTTTGATTTTCACTTCGCCATTTCGCTTTTCGGTTAAGAAATCGGTTTTTATTTTTACTTTTCAGTTTTTTTTTTGCTTTTAAATTATATAATGAAAACCAAAGCCAAAACCTAAATATAAACATTAAAACCAAAACCGACAAAGTAGCCCATCATGCTTTGCTGGACGATCAATATGGCTGATCAGCCGTTCATCTGGCGGAGTGCGGCTTTGTTGACGATGTTAGCCCAGGTAAATTTTCTAATCAGTTTATCTCCATTGATTGCTCTAAATCATAAACTGTATTTCTTTTCAACGTACCTTTTAGTTCTTCTATTTAAGCTATGAAAATCGCGTTAATCGACTAGATCATCAGAAGGCTTTGATTGGAGGTAGTAATGTGCTGTAAGCTACCGCACATTTGTTAAGCTTTCATTTATACTAGATCGTAATCAGTTAGACTGTGAATATAAGGGGGAATATATTCTTTGAGCATAATGAAACGATCAAAGCATGGGCAGTAAGTTTTTAACACGTGTCGGCTCTCAAAATCAGATAGATTTGGAGTCACACTGTACGCGAAGCATACGAAGAATTCTATGAGGAAAACCCTCCCATTCCTACCAGGTATTTAAGAGAAATGCTAAGTCTGATTCTACAAGAAAATTCGTTCCAATTCAATGGAAAAGATAACCTCCAAACTCATGGAACAGCCATGGGAACGAAAATGGCCGTAGCTTTTGCTAACATATTTATGGCCAAAATAGAAAAAGAAATACTCAGACAAAGCACCACAAAACCAATTTTTTGGAAAAGATTCATAGATGACGTCATGTCTATGTGGAACACAAGCAGAGACAAAATAGAGGATTTCCTTGTAAAGGCAAACAGTTTTCACCCAACGATCAAATTCACGGCTGAAATCTCAGAAACAGAAACCACATTCTTATACTCAAAAGTGTACATCCAAAGGTGACAGATTAAATCAAAGGCTCGTAGGAGCGAGCTCATGGATGAATTGAATTAGTGTAGAAAAGACAGTTCAATAATCAAAGAAAAACATCTAAATCTTTTTGAACGGTTCATGGTGTACGGACTTGCCAAAATACAGCGTGACTCGAAGTATCCGATTGCTTGTGTACCTGAATATTCTGGAAACTTTTTATCAGCGCAGCATTTCTACTTACAAAGCAAAGATCACTTTTAAAAGCAATTATTAACGCTTTTTAGTTGTAAAATAATTTGCTTTCTCATGTGACTGTCAAACACTTTCCGAACGACAGTGCACTTTCTTGTAAAATAGCCAAGTTTTACAGACATGAGTTTTATTTAAACCGTGGTTTTAAAAGTGCGTTGCTTTCAAATAAATGTTTCCGTATGATGAGCACGTAACGGTTAGTACGCAGTACGAGCTATATTAAATACAGAATACAGGCGTTTATGGCTAAATTGAACTGCTTTAGAACGCGCTTTTGATAAACACGAGCTAAAAATTATTTTAATACATGTAAAACGGATTAAGCTCAAAGCAGTACGTGCTCTGACCTAGCCAAGTAATTTAAACGCAGTCGAAGTATCCGATTGCCTTTTGCCAGAGACTTGTTTATACCAGCGCAGCATTTCTCGTAGAAATTACATTAATAGCACTGCTAAATGGAATCACCGACAAACAAAAGCCTACTTTAAGGCAAAGATCACCTAAGAATTCAAAGAAAATAGCGTAACGCTTGTTGGTTCTAAAACCTGTGCTTCTAGTTGACACAACATTAATTCATTCCCTGTTTGCATACGAAGACAAATGGTCGAACGGATTCGTCCAAATAACTGAATAAACCTCAGTAGATACTCCTCAATGTCGCTTTAACAATTCGAGGACAGTTTTTTGCAGTGATTATAAGGCTCTTTGGCTTATTCGCTTTTCGCTGAACGAAATCCCCGGGGGGGGGGGTACTTTAGGAGGCTGCAATAGCTCTTTCACACTCCTGTTGATCGCATCTTCTCCTCCATTTCTTGCGGATGATGTTATCAGTGTTCTTTAAAATATTGTTATTTATTAAAAACCCATCTCTATAATTGATGTGTCGGGAAAAAAAATTCGCCTTACTAGTACGCTCTAGAATATTCCAAACATATACGTAAAAGGCACTTTGAAAAAAAGTAGTACTAAGTAAGGGAGGTAGGAGTAACGTGTTTAATCTGACTTTAATGAATAAATTAATGAGAATCGAGTGAGTGAGTGATCGAGTGCCATTCGAGTGCCTCCAAAAGCCCATTGCATGACTACGTCATCCATGAGCTAAAAAGGAATCTATTCTTGACGTGCGAACGCATTTCAAAGCTACAGAAATCTTTTAATACCCGAATTTCTATTCGTGTCACTCCACCAGGCGTCACGAAAGGCTTTATAAAAGGAGAAGCGTTAAGGCTTCTGAGAACAAATTCCTCTCAATTTACTTGTGAGGAAAACATGAGTAATTTCAAAACACGCCTGCAGAATAGAGATTACCCACCTAGAATTGTAGAAAAAACACCTTTCAGAGATTAAATTCTCTGATAGAGAAATGTCGCTAGCGCAGAAAAACAAAACCGCACCTAAGAAAATACTACTCTTTGTAACACAATACCATCCGGCTTTGCCTAACCTAAAGGACACAGTCACATGACAGTCATGGGGAAATGGCACCTTATAGAAAATCAACCGCAGCGTAAGGGAAAATCCCTAAAGGACATCCTAGTTAAAGCTAAGCTATGAAGGCTTTATTAGAATTTATTCATCCGCAAACTGCATGAGTCGTGTAGGCTTGTGAACACTTTTATCCCTCTTCACAGCAGACGCATTTCCGGTCTTCGGTCTGCTATCAAGAGTCTTCTCTTATTCATTGCTTCGTCTGCTGTTTGCAGGCCAGTCAACTCTTATTTGTAACCGGATATTATTTCATAATTTATGCGAAATAGAATAGTACCCTGCCAGCGGGATGGTGGAACACGATTAGCGACGGCGTTACGCAGACGTCCTTTTTACGCCTGCAACAAAGGAAATAGGAGATGTCTGCACGTAGGCAATATGTCCTCTAGCGAGGAAACCAAAATGGAAACGCTTGTTACGCAGGCTAGTGCTAAGCTGATTAATAGCTTCTTTTCGTAAACACAGAACAAAAAGTATTGTGTGGGTTTAAGAATAGCAAACACAATTTGCACTCCGACTGAAATATTTTAAACTTGAAACCGAGTTTGTATTTTGATATGCAAAAACAAATGAAAAACAAAATGATTTGAAAATCATTTCATAGTAACTGATATGAGTAATATAACACGATGTTGTGGGTTATACAGTTAACAATCACTGCTTGAAAGTATCGATTTCTGAAGACTAAAAATTGTCGTCATAGCCAAGGCTGTCATTGATGTAGCCTGCAAAAACATCCGTTTCTCCCTCTTCTCCCTCTTCGCCGCTGGGGACGCGACGAAGAGCGAGGAGAAACGGATGTTTTCGCAGGCTATCATTGATGATAATAACATAAACGTTCCGTGAGGAAAAGACAATAATAATGATCGACATAACGAAACCTTTTTCCATCATCTGGTAAGTTTTTGTTATAGACTGAACTGAAATCAATTATTTATTGTAGATTGACCTCTCGGTTCTATGAAGATCGATCATCACGCCGAGCGAGAACCTGGGAACGAGGTTGCTATCATCCACTGAGGAGGGGCATCGAACCTTGAGTCATCAATTTTAATTGGTATTTGCATGATGATTTTCATTCCCAAACCCTGAGCCTATTATTCTGAACGACATTTATTGCGGCCGCTTTGACAGTGGGTTGGCTTGACCTTACGCAGACAGTGAGTCATGGTCTAAAACTATAGCGGAACAGCTAAATACGGTTTGACTAGACACAGTGGGCTTCTTGAAAACATCTACTAGATCTATCTAGTGGTTCTGAAAACAAGGAGAAAAACTCTGGAGGCAACAAAAGCCATAAACGCCTGACCTCATAATGTCAGCACCACATACGATGTTCTATCGTGGATATGGGTTCGAAACAAGTCTCCCGAGTATCATTGTATACTCAGTTGTGTCTCTGTTCACAATTTCCGTGAATCTTCTTTTGTGCGTTGCCTATTGGAGGGATCCTTTTCGCGAGCTTCAAGCCGTTCAGAACTACTACATATTGAATTTAGGACTTGCGGATCTCATCATGGGCACCCTTTCGGAGCCTCTGCTGATAGCCACATACTGGAACAACAACGACGTAATTTTCTTCGTTCATTACTTTTTTGCTATCATTTCCGCGTCTTGTTCTCTGTTGAACATAATGGCCCTCTCGATCGTCCGCTATTTTGCCGTCCAAAAGCCATTTGAGAGTCAAAACATCATTAATAAGAGGAACGTAAAAATCAGCATAGCCGTTATTTGGGGCATTGCAATTCACTTTGCTCTTCTTCCTATTGCGGGATGGAGAGACAAAACATTTCAGTTATACTTATATGGTTTAGGATGTATCGTACCCACTGTTGTCTTCACGGCTTCATATTTCATGTTCTACCGTGCAATACGCAAACGCACAGCCATGATCCAACACATTGGGACGGAGGAGAAAAGTCAACTTTCGAGAAACACAATTCGTATTGAGAAAAAAGCGACACGAACAGTCTTAATGGTCCTTGTGGTTTTCTGGGTCTTATGGATCCCTTTTCTCATTTGTGATTTTGCTGTCGTTCAATGTTCAAACTGCAGACCCTCCGCATTTCGCCTCGTCCGCGACATTACTCTCTCCTTGGTTTACTTTAGTAGCGGAATAAATCCACTGATCTATGCGTGGCGAATAAAGGCATACAGAAGAGCTTTTCTGCGAGTCTTGGGCTTTAAGGTGCTTTCCCTAAGGGCGTCTGGAAAAGCCGAAAACCGAAATCTGGAAGAGGTACAGGAATAGAAACAGGAACAGGAAGAGGGAACCGGAATAGGAACCGCAATGAAAAGAGGAACCTATATAAAGACAGGGACAACATTTATCTTAATTTAAGTTAATTTGGATTTAATTCTTATTCAGATATAGAGGAAAAATAAGGGGAAAAAGGGAATTGAAACAGTGTATAGAAATATGAGAAGAAAAAGAAATAATCATTGAAAAGCCAGAGAAAAAAGAAACAAGAAAACACTCTTAATCTTGAAATGTGAATCTAATCAATATAACCTTTCTTTATCTTTACCCAGTGACACATTGCGTTTTCGTGTCAAACATAATAGCGAACTTAAGTAACCAGAACGCTGACCGTCGCGGACTTCATGAATAGCAACCAGAAATTCAGTGTTGCTCTTGATGGAACGCTTCTGTTTCACACAACAAATCCTTTTACCTTCCACTGTAGAATTTGATGAGTCAGAGCACTAAAAGACAGAAAATATCCACTTCCGGTTTCCATTTTTAACGTCCTGGACGTCAACGTTTTCGTTGCTTAAGGTCCTTATTGCAATCGGTTGAATAAAGCTTGGAGGTAGTGCAATTTATCTATGTAGCAAACCTGAAGTGTATGGCAGCCCAATAAACGTCTCTGATGGGTATCTCGTTTACACATGGTCTGACAAATAATGTTAATATGTAATAACCTCCTTCCTGCGAGAGACAGAAGGAACCTTAAGATCTGACAACGGCAAAGCCAGCGAAGACACCACTGAGAAATTGAATTCGGGTCCTAATTCAAACTATTGCTCATCCAAATTGTCCAGTCTTTTAAAGGTTGGAAATGAAGCTGGAGACCGCGTCCGAGATCAGATACGTTCTCAAGAGAACTTTATAGGATTTGATCATTTCAGGTTGTAGTTGTGCACTTGCAAAGCTGTGGCTTTTTACTTATTAAAGTTGCTGCTCTTTTGACCCTCTGGTTGCCGTAATATATAAAAATTCAGGGGAACATGATACCAGGCTAGTTCTCTTATTTTTCATATAAAATGAATTAGAATTAAAATAAATTAAGGTAAATGATGTCCCTGTTCTGGTATCGGTTCCCCTTTACATTACTGTTCCTTCCTCCGTTTCCGGTTCCTGTTCACATTCCCGTTCCTATTCCGGATTCCGGTTTCCTGCTTTTCCAGACGCCCTTTCAGTAAAGATGAAAACTTCTGAGGTTTCTAGTTTCTCTAGGAATGAAATCGATTCAAGCAGGAAAATGTCGAAAATCGAAGAGTTAGCAGTGAAAAAAAGGTCAACGGCCAATGACAGCACCTACCGAGTAGATGCTGAGAGTAATATAAATGCTGAGGAAGAAACCCCAGGTATACTGAGTAACGGCTGAGTGTTGTGTCACTACTATGTGAGCGGTCTGATGTCTCATTTCCAGTTGCCAGATACCACTCCACCAAATGATCTAGCTAATAATTGTGGCAGCTATTTTGAAGAGAAGACTGTTCGCATTATAATTAACTAGGGGTAATCGGAGCTTAGGAGAGTGCGTTCGATATGTTTGCTAGACTTACAGAACCACAAAGGACTGCAAAGGACCGCAAACGAATATGCCGAAGAACGTAGAATCTATAAAGACCTGATGAGCAAAAATGAAAAGTAGACGTAGTATGATCAGCATTGCAGTATTATGCTTGCAGAATTTAATATGTGTACAGGTAGCAGTTGAAGTGAAAGGGTGGATGGTTCTTGCGATAGATAACTATGATTATGGCATATTTTGAACGTAAGGGTGCGTACAGCGAAACCTCGATTTAAACTGTGTATTATAATGAAAAGGCTTTGAAGACTAGTGATCAGCGTGATATCGTGTGGTTCGTCTTAAGTGCTTGTTATTTGAGGAGACACTGACCAGAGTGCTTCGGGCGTGTAAAAAGAACTTTTTGTTTTACTGGCGCAATAGATGTCCTGCTGGGCACAGTTGTTCGAAGGCCGATCAGTGCTTAACCCGGGTTTCTTTCTCTTTTGTTGAAAAACATTTCTTTGGATAATTTTCTCAGTTATTTTTAAGAGCGTCCAATCATCAACTTGTTGGCAAAACATAAAGTCGGGTCGCGAGTTCGATTCTCGCCCGGTGCATGAAAATTTCCTTTGTCCCGGGCGAGCATGGTTTCTCCTCCTTCCGAGTTGAAAATGTTCACTAGAAGTGTATGTGTGCCGCTCACTAGTGTATCATTAAAATTAATAAAAATGGAAATAAAATTAATTTACGCAACCACGAGTTCGTGAGAAAAAAACAAAAGTCCAGCTGCCACTTAGTATAGAAGTTGATCTTTGACTCTTCCTTGAGGACCCTAGATACTCGGCAATGAATGCCTCAAAATCTTAGCTAATCTTACGATGCCTCTTATTACACCAACTTGGTTGTACTTTCATGGTAGTCTGGATTGGTAGCATCAGGAGCCAATTAAATTATCGGCTCCTGGTAGCGTAGTACATACTCAGAGATGAGACCACGGCTCAGTTGGTCGCCCACACAGGGTTACAAAAAACGAATTACGAGCGGTTACAACTACAGGGCTTTGACTAGGAAAAGACGGCCATCTATGGGAGCTGGTTGCTTTCGTGGGGTGCCGATCATGAAGGACAGTCCGCTATGACTGTAATCTCTTGCACTGATTTCACAAGAAGAAAGCCCTATAGTGACGAGCTTGTGAAGTATCATTTTTAAACGTTCTAGCAAAGTGTAAATATTTGCCAATTTATAAAAACAAAAACCGGTTAAAAGTACGTGGGAGGCACGGACATATAACATGTCGCTCGATGACATTTTCTGTTTCCTTTGTTGACCTTTGTTGTGCGGCAAAAACACAGTAATTAAGAGTAAAGCGATATGTCCTCTTGCGAGGACATATCGTACCCTTGGGCGGAAACAGTAGTTTTTTTTCAGAATTGATGTAATTCGAAAATTCTGGTCATGAAGGCTGAGAACAACATTCAGTCATATGACCAGATAATGATATAGCCTGAGTATCAGGCCTTCCTAAGGGGCTAGGGGAGAGGAGATTTTAGATGGGGAAGGGGGGAGGGGGAGAAGAGAAAGGAAGTTTCTCTCCTTCAGCTCTCTCCCTTTTTCGCTTCCATCTTTTCTTTTTTCCCCAGAAACGACCCAGAAACGCCTGATACTCTGGCTAACAATGATGAGACGTAAGTGCTTCCCTAGGTATGAAAACATATTTAAAAAATAACCATGACTTGACCGTTGAATTGAGGCTTGTGCTAAGCTAGCCTGCGTAACAAGCGTTTCCGTGCTGTTTCGCAGCAAAGAACGAGGAGCGAGAGTCAAAGAACGCACGAAAAATGACGCGAGTAAGCGGTAGGGGGTGGCTCTTTTTGGCTCACGTTTCATTTCTTGCACGGCCAAATCCGAAAATCCCATTACTCGGTCTTTCTTTGCTCCGAAAACAAACGGAAACGCTTGTTACGCAGGCTAGTGCTAAGCTGGTTTACGAAAAGAAGCTATTTTAATCACTTCTTTTCGTAAACGCAGAACAAAAAGTATCGTGTGAGTTTTAGAATAGCAAACACAATTTGCCTTCCGACTGAAATGTTTTAGACTTGAATCCGAGTTTGTCTTTTGATATGCAAAAACAATTGAAACACAAAATGATTTGAAAATTATTTTATAAGTTAAGTCTTTGTTTATCAAAGGGAATATTACGAATATTATGTCTAGTAACTGATATGAGAAATATAACACGATGCCGTGGGTTATACGTATACAGTTAAGAATGCTTGGAAGTATAGATTTCTGAAGACTAAAAATTGTCGTCATAGAAAAGGCTCCGTGACGAAATCGATCGACTTAACGAAACGTTTTCCCATCATCTGTTAAACTGCTAAGTTTTACTCATAGATTGAACTGAAATTAATTAATTATTGTACTATTGATCTCTTAGTTTTTGGAAGTGAGCACTACCAAGATAGATGATCCTATGAGGTCATCGACCCTTGAGTCCGCAATTTTAATTGGTATTTGAATAATGATATTCATTCCCACCCCTGAGGCTAATATTCTGCATGACATTTGTTGTGGTTGCTTTGAAACCCTTACGCAGACAGTGAGCCATTTTCTAAACTATAGCGGAACAGCTAAATACGGATTGACTAGACACTGTGGGCTACTTGAAAACATCTACTAGATCTATCTACTGGTTCTGAAAACAAGGAAAAAAACTCTGGAGGCAACAAAAGCCATAAACGTTGACCTCATAATGTCAGCATCACATACGATGTTCTTTGATGAATACTGGTTCCAGACAAGTCTCGCGGGTATCATTGTATACTCAGTTGTGTCTCTGTTCACAATTTCCGTGAACCTTCTTTTGTGCGTTGCCTATTGGAGGGATCCTTTTCGCGAGCTTCAAGCTGTTCAAAACTACTACATATTGAATTTAGGACTTGCGGATCTCATCATGGGCGTCCTTTCGGAGCCTCTGCTGATAGCCACATACTGGAACGGCAACAATGTAATTTTCTTCGTTCATTACTTATTTGCTATCATTTCAGCTTCTTGTTCTCTGTTGAACATAATGGCCCTCTCGATCGTCCGCTATTTTGCCGTCCAAAAGCCATTTGAGAGTCAAAACATCATTAATAAGAGGAACGTAAAAATTAGCATAGCCGTTATTTGGGGCATTGCAATTCACTTTGCTCTTCTTCCTATTGCGGGATGGAGAGACAAAACATTTCAGTTATATTTATATGGTTTAGGATGTGTCGTACCCACTGTTGTCTTCACGGCCGCTTATTTCATGGTCTACCGTGCAATACGCAAACATACAGCCATGATCAAACACATCGGGACAGAGAAAAAAAGTCAACTTTTGAGAAACACAATTCGTATTGAGAAAAAAGCGACACGAACTGTCTTAATGGTCCTTGTGGTTTTATTGGTCTTATGGATCCCATTTCTCATTTGTGATGTTGCTGTCGTTCAATGTTCAAACTGCAGAACCTACGCATTTCGCCTCGCCCGCGACATTACTCTCTCCTTGGTTTACTTTAGTAGCGGAATAAATCCACTGATCTATGCGTGGCGAATAAAGGCATACAGAAGAGCTTTTCTGCGAATCTTGGGCTTTAAGGTGGTTTCGGCAAAGGAGAAAACTTCTGGGGGTTCTAGTTTCTCTAGGAATGAAATCAATTCAAGCAGGAAAATGTCCAAAATCGAAGAGTTGGCAGTGAAAACAAGGTCAACTGCCAATGACAGCACCTACAGTAGTTGAATAATCAATGCTGAGAAAGAAACCCCAGATATACTGAGTAACGGCTGAGTGTAGTGTAAGAGTTTGAGGCATTCAGTATATTTTGCGGTGTATTTGGAGTGTGCTCACGGAAGAGTCAACATTAACTTCTATACTAAGTGGCAGCTGGACTTTACTGAATTTATTCATCTTCAGGCAGTCACTAAACAAATAAAAATCTACGGAATATGCCAAGTGTGACTGAGTAATTTAATTACAAGTGATCTTCCATGATCTTATGGATATTTCTGATATTTAGTTGGTATAATGTAAGGTAAACAAAAAATGATCAATGATTGAGCTAGTTAGCTTTTAGAATGAGGAACAAACGTTAATGGCGTATGAACGAAAGCCCGATAAGATCTTAAGTGTTCTCAACAACTTTTCCTTTTGGGTTCTCCCGTTAGACTTCCTTTGTAACGCAATTTATCGAGCCACATAAGCTTATCGTAAACAGTGCTAAGAAAACAAATCGAACAGGTTTCAATATCTCGGTTGTTGATTAAAAGTTGTCGGTATTGCTGCCTTAAAACGCCCATTTGAGAAATGTGAAATGTTCCTTCAGATCGTACAAATGGAAGACGGCGCGTGTGACATATGTAGACAACTTTCAAAGTTACAAAGCCAACCAAGTGTATAGATATATTGAGTATGTTTTGTCACTGAAAGTCAAAACAATGTGTTAAATAAATGCATGACTTCGTCGATATGTTGTACGTTTTATTTCAAACTTGTTCTAAAACTCCATCATTTACTTTGCTAATCACGGGCCCCAAGCTATGATATTAGGGTTTGCGGCTCCCGGTTGCGGATGCTGCTAACAGGTGGTAAAAGGGAGGAAGCTGGAGAAGCGAACGACTGATATTTATCAAATAGCAACGCGCGTTGATCAGTTGGTGGATTTCGTCTTAAATATTTCCGGTGAATTTCTTTTGCGTCATACATCAAGAGCTCAATTAGTTGAGGAAGTGGGCTGGTACATGTGTTGACTTGCAGCCGAAGGTCTCGAGCACATGAAATTTAATATTATGTTAGTCCTAATCAGGAATTTATAAAAATCATTATTCCTTTTTTTCCATTATACATTAGCCTGTCTCGAGGCGTTTTTTTTTTTCGAGTATTTGGCGAATGCAAGAAATAGAGAGAAAATTATTTCCCAGCATTTTTTTCGCCCTTATGCTAGCGGTTAACAAAATTCCCTGCGGTCTTTATATTGACACGCGCTGTATACAATCTCTAAAGAGACAATACAGGTGAGCGTCCCCGATCTCAGCTGGATACGCAGAAGCTTGTAACATTCTTCACCCACTGCACCCTTCTGTTCCCAAAACGAAAGAAAGTTCACAGCGCCTCCGAGTTCCAAGCAGTCTACTCCCTAGAGTTAATACCCAGCGTTTTAAAAATAGTTTTTTTAATAGGCTATTTTTCAAATATAGAGTAGCCATTTAATGTAATATGAATGTTAAATTCACAGCTTCTACATGGAATTTTTTTAAGCCTTTTAACTCTTTTCTGCTGTTTTTAACGCAAGTGTTCTCCGTTTTTAGCAAGCATGTATTTTTGCTTAAAAAACAATAAAGACCTATTATTATTATTCTTATTAATATTAATAATTGTCTTCATTTTATTTTATTTTTTTAAACAGTTGAAAGAAACTTTGGAATTTTAGAGGCTGACAGTTTTTTTTATTGAAATGAAATGTTTTTAATTCGAATAAATTTTTCTTAGTTAAATTAACTCTTTCTAAGCTAAATTAAGTGCTTTTTTAAATCGACAGGAATTGTAAATAGTGTTTTGAATGAATAGTTTTCCTTTTTTTCAAGTGAATTAATTGTAAATAGGATTTTAATAGTTAGCATTATGTTGCGTTAGCATAGGAAAATGGTGCAACATTGCTCAAAATTGTGTTAAAGGCACGAAATTTGGCAGAGGTATAGGGATGAATACCTTGATCAATACTGGATAGGACGTCACGCCCCAAACTGAATACTTCCAGTTTTATGGCCACGGAATTAACTATCTTTAAAACAGCAAAAACACAGTCTTCAAGTCAAAGCACGGGTCCGAAATTTGTAAGAGCGATAAAGTACAGAATAGTGCAATTTACTATTCACAGAAGCACGCCCTCAGAGGGAGACTTCCAGATTTAAAGATGAGGAATACATTATAATCAAATTACGAAAATTATGCACTGTTTAAGCTTGTACGTACTTTAACTCTTGTATATGGATAAGTGTTAATGTTATGAATAATTCTAGATAGGACGTCCTTCGCCTCCTTTCAAGTACTTCCAGTTGTACAGCTATGGAATCGATACAAAAAGGTCAGAAAAAGAGCATTTTTAGTGATGGAAAAATTCAAAATGTCACTGTGGTTAGCTACATTGCGAAGTGTATTTCTGTGGATGGAACCACGCCTTTGATGGATACTTACAGAGAAATAGATGTTACATTGGTTTATTGAATGTGCCAATAGGGTACCAAAAATGCTCGCACATGTCATTTTTCTGTACCTCCATCCCGTCAATAATATTACCATGCATCTCAAATGAGGTCACGACCTAAATTTATTACTTCCAGTTTTGCAGTCCTGGAGTTAATTCTCACAAAATGAAAAAAATAACCAGACACATTTATCGAGCGCCAATTCTCATTTGTGGAGAACAGCCACTGAAAATGCCTAAGGTTTCAACCCGGCGATTACAGCCATTGTTGCTAAACACTTTTACGTCGACGTTGCCCAGCCGTCCTTCAGTGATGAGAAATCAGCGAGCAGTACAGCATCCGATCTCGCTAAAATGCTAGGCCGTGGTTGAGTTCGCCCCACTAAGTTCACATCAAATTGGAAGTGTTCTGCCCACGGTACCTTCCGAAAGAAAATTCACTCCGGAACTGAAACTTGACTCGAATGAGTTACCCTCGGAGAGAGCCTTTGTGGTGCGGTGGTTTGTAGAAACAAATGAACTAGGGTTTTAAATAAAGGACTTTATTCGTCCTGAGACAAAGTGAGGAATCCTGTTTTTCATTTGTTCCTTGTGCGATCTTCTTGGCTTCGCAGCACACGAAACCATTACTGCTAGTGCTCTACTACAGGACATCTGGAAGGCAAAGTCGGATTGGGATGAGCCTTTGGAAGAGGGCTTCCTTATTAGTTTCAGGTCTCGGACCAATCATCTGCCATCTCTGGCTCAGCTTCGCCTACCACGTTGCTACTTCCCACGCGAAATGGGTGGCTTTAAGTGTAAACTGCAACTACATATTTCCTCTGATACATCAGAAGTTGGCTACAGTACATCAGTATACCTAAGAGTTGATGATTTGGCTGGTTTTAAGCATTGTTCGTTGGTCAAGGGAAAGGCAAGAAATGCTCCATTTAAGTTTGTAAGCATTCCAAGGCTTGAACTACAAGCAGCTGTGGCGTCGACACCCAAAAGGTGCTAATAAAGAAAATGGACCTGCTTATCAAATGCACGAAGTACTGGACAGATAACGACATAGTGCTGCACTACTTGAAGAATGCAAACGTCCCTTCTATTTGACGTTGCCAAGGTGTAAAGGAAATAAGAGAGAAACTTCAGCCGGATTCCTAAATCCATCCGACGGCATTTTGCGTGGCTTGATTCCCTTGGAGTTAAACCTAAATCACTGATGGCTACGAGGCCTGAGTTTCTATGGCGACCTGAGTCCAGCTGGCCTAACGCAGCACTCGGAAATATTCTGGTTGAAGAATTAGAGTTAAAGAACGAGTCTCATGTGATTAAAGTTTAAACCCTTGATCCCTGCGTCTCACAGTAGCACCTGCATATGTTCTTCACAGACTGCTCACTAGTTCATCTGTTTGGAATACATTTATAGCTAGTCCGCATAGCTTGGCTTGTCCGTTTTTCTTCAGATGATTATGATGATGTTAATACAGGCATTGCAAGGATCGTTCAGCATTCGGCCAATGCGTGAGATATCAAGGATTTCAAATCTTAGGGTAGTGTCAAGCCATCTAATAAAATCGCGAGATTGAATCGATTTTGTACTTGATGGCCACGACGTTTTGAGAGCGTGTGTTACCCCCGCCATCAACTCTACAAATCAGATCAGCCTCCAAAGGATCACTAGCTTTGCTACAAGAACGATGATTCACCACACCCATGAATTGATCGGTCAGCTTGGGCGTGAACATACCATTGCCAAAGTACGCTAAAAGTTTTTGATTCTCAGATCAGGAAGGTAGTTTGCTCTCTTCTCAGCCGATGTATTGTCTGCAACAAATTTCATACCAAGCCAATGCCTCAGCAAATCTTACCGTTTCTGACAAGTCGCATGATGGCTTATCAGCCACTCTTTTCCTTCTAGGGAATGGACATTTTTGGCCCCTTGTACGTCAAGCTTGGAGGGGGTACAGTGAAACATTGGACGCTGGTGGTGCCTGCTAACCTTCTTGGACACACGTGCGATTCTTCTCGAGTTGGCCCACTTAATGGACATAGATGATTTTATAATGTGTTTTTAATTACAAGTTTTTAATTACAAGTTTTTGTCGCGGCAAGGTGGTCCAACTGAGGTGTGAGACAGGCACCACATGACCCACAAAAGACGTTCAACCAATCACCCCTTTTCTCTTTATAATGCTCAGAAAGACTATTTGCTTACCCCCAGCTTGATCATTTAAAAGGACAGAACAATTCCATCGAAGAAAGTAAAGGAAGGTGAAATTTCTGGCGGATGTGTTGTGGAAAGTTGGTTGCGAGAGTATCTTCCATTATTGCAAGTTAGAGAGAAAGGGTGCAGAGCTCTACCTAATTTTAAACCGAATGCTCTTATACTTCTGGTTGACGAAAATGCATCACGAGGTCGCTGGAACCTTGGTCGCGTTGCTCAAATGTTGCGTCTTCCGGAGACTTATTATGATGTGCTATTCATGATGTTGGACCTCCAACCCTAGGCGTCCCAAGAGGGGGGTGGGGTGGGGTGGGGCGGGGCGTGTCGGAAAGTTGGGAAGTAACGTTGTTTTCGTAAAGACATCTCAGGATATCATTTTTCATTTCATTCTGTCTTTCGTTTTCCTGCCAATTTTCACATGACATTTCGTAGGGCTTAAAAATAGTAGCTGGCGCCCTTTACGTCTAGTGGAAACGCTTGGCGGAAGATTTTCGTTTTACTTTGCTGCACAGAAGTTTTCATTGACTAGTCTTGTCACGCCACGCAGGCTGTTTGAAACGAAAGTGAAATAAGTTGTTCAAAGTTGATCGAATTAACTGTGCCGCCCCAACATTGAGAAAGAGACGATGTCGCAAAGCATGTACGGGTGTGGGTTTACCACTATGTGTGATTTCAGGATATTTTAGATAAGGTTCGCTTTTGTCAAAATTTTAATTTTTAATTCGATGACTGTACAACTGTAAGTACTCAATAAAACGCGTGACATCATTTAAGATTAATAATTGCATGGAAATATTATTGACGATATGGAAGTACAGAATTATGAGATGTGCACGCATTTTTTGTACCCTATTGTACACTTTCACTAATACCAATGTAACAGCTATGTCTCTGTAAGTATCCACCGAGGGCGTGGTTCCAACCATAGAAATACACTTCGCAATGTAGCTAACCTAAAAATGCTCTTTTTCTGACATTTTATATAATCCATTCCATAGCTGTACAACTGGAAGTACTTGAAAGGAGGCGAAAGACGTCCTATCTAGAATTATTCATAACGTTAACACCTATCCATATACAAGAGTTAAAGTACGTACAAGCTTAAACAGTGCATAATTTTCGTAATTTGATTATCATGATGTATTCCTCATCTTTAAATCTGGAAGTCTCCCTCTGAGGGCGTGTTTCTATGAATAGTAAAGTGCACTATTCTGTACTTTATCGCTCTTACAAATTTTGGAACCTTGCTTTGACTTGAAGACTGTCTTTTTGCTGGTTTAAAGATAACTAATTCCATGGCCATAAAACTGGAAGTATTCAGTTTGGCGCGTGACTTCTTATCCAGATTTATTGAGGGTATTGACCTCTATACCTCTGCCAAATTTCGTGGTTTTAACACTAACTTGAACAATTCCGCACGTTGCCCGCTCCATTTTCCTGTACTATTTATCTGATCGTATTTCGCGTCTAATCATATAGCTGTTAGTTAATCCCATATTGTCAGCAAAGCTATAATCCCTTAATTTTTACCAACTGTCCAATTAAGGATTAATTTGGATAGTTTCAGATATGACTTTCCTTTACAAACAGGCAAACTGCCCAATTTAAGAAAAATAGGACAGCTGGTCTGAGCCAATCAAATGCCAGTAATACAAAAGGCAATGCAAACTAACAAATCAGCGCAAAGTCCCTGTGACAACGCGCCAAACAAATTCTCCTAAGCTGGCGGCGGTTCTTCGGCGAAGTTTTTCGGCTTCTTGTTACTGTGAATATTGTTTTGTTTTGGCTTCTTCTCTGGGCCATTTGAAAGGAAAATGTAAGACCAAACTGATAAAAGTTTGCATTCATGGAAACTATCAACTTACTATTCTTGAAAATGTACAAGCACTGAAACTTTGGACAAGAATAAGAAAACAACGATAGTTGTGTTTTAATAGATGTGGGTAAATACAAAACAAAGGGACAAAGTCTGCGGAAATCGTTTGAGGTAATGAATGAAATGTTTACATTCAATAGTTTTCGTGTTTAAATTGAGCATTTGCATTGTTGCTTTGTCTACTCGAAATTGCGGTGCTCACATGTAAATCGCGTCTGTGACACGTACGCCAAAAAATCTGGATCAACTAACCAGCTATGTAAATTGGACAAGCATGCATGTACTCCTTTAATACTAATATGATAGAGGCGTCAATTTTCATGCAATGATAACATCCTCCTAGAGGCGTCAATGTTCATGCAATCAAGTCATCGATCATCCTAGGGCGCGAAATTTAATTAAAATCGCGATATTCAACAAAATGTAAGGCTCTGGTTTCATTGTTAACACAGGCAAAAACGGATAAATATCTACTGCAAAATTAATGGCCTGAGTTTGTTTTTCTACGGGTCGAAATGTATATTCATCCACATCCACTGAGCAGGTATATAAAGCTGAGAGTGATGCTAGTGATTAAAAGAATCCCTTTCACCACAGGACCAGTGGCTCCATTGCAAAAGTCAGAGGAGCAACACTCAATGACGTCACATGTGAAGTCAGGATTGCTGCAAAACCGAACGTCTGATGCTGAGCAGGTCTTGGCGCATGCTCTAACGTATCCCTCTCCGCTGATCACAGCTGTTTTGTGGATCACCACTTTTACACACCGCTGGGCATGCAAACGGGTTGATATTTGCCGATTGGCGTCACAGTCTTGGAAAGAGTGGGAACTTTCACATTCGTAACAGCCTCGGGAAATCACTACAGCAAAAATTAAGAGTTAGGTCAATTCAGCCGGAATAACTCTTTGCTACAGAGACCGATCATTAGTCTCCGCAAGTAATGTGTTTGCACATAGCTATAGATCTAACTAGTGTGCTGAGACACCGTGCAGTTACAACATGACAATAATTGAAAGAAAATAATTTTGCGCTTGTCATTATATTGAAAACGTGTTATAGTGTAGCAAACGGGATACAAACTTCTTAGGATGTCAAAAGAATAACCATTGCGTATATAACCAGCTGTATAACAACAACATAGCCTGAGTATCAGGCCTTCCTAAGGGGCTAGGGAAAAAAAACCCAGGTTAGGGTTAGGGTTAGGCTAATATGTTGGAAATTAAGCCCCCTTCGTGGATTCCCTTTGGATTCCCTCGCAAAAAGTGGATTCTCTTTATTGATATGTGTAAGTGTCTTCCTGCATACTAATTTTTTTACTTCCTGCATACTAATGAAGTGGATAGGTTTACTTATGGGCGTCACTCTAGTACAATAGAAACAATAGGCCGGCCCAAACGCCTGATATTCTATCTTTCCCTTTTTCCCCCAGAAACGCCTGATACTCAGGCTAACAACAACAACAAACTGATAGCAATGCCCTTGAGAAAGAAAACAACGGGAGCAAGAGACTGTCTCCCACCCCGAGTGTGAGTAATTTGAGTCTCAGGTCGGGGCGCTATCTTTCAACGGTAACGCGGAGTTCAGACTGAGGTTCTGTCGATAGCTTTGTAGAGATAAGCGACCTTTAATTCGCTGTCGGTGCAAATGCGTTTTGAAGAAAGATCACGAATGGAAAGCAGAACTATCGTGTGTTACCTAGGTGGAATTTGGAGGCGATTGGAGCCGTTGGAGCGAATTTACGGCCGTTTTCTTTCAGTGGATCCATCGGACCGCTGCGCTGGAGTCTCCAGCCTTGGTAAACCGTTTACTTAAAAACCCATAAAACGGCCATAAATCGGCCTGTGAACTACACAGGGGAGACGTAGAACACATTTTAAGTAAGGTAAGCTGTTTTTTATCGAAATATTTTCATTTTCGTAGGTTACAGAAACGATAGGTTTTTCCCATACAAATCCTTATAAAAGTAGGTTGTGTTTGATCCAACCTCGTCCCCAGGGCTTTTCCTTTAAAAAATGGGTGGGGCAGGAAAAGCCCTGGGGACGAGGTTGTGTTTGATCGTCCGGGTGAACGTAGTGCTGAATAGGACTGTTGTTGTTAACAGTGACTGACGTTTCGACAACCTGTGCCGTACTCATCTTCAGAGTCTAAGTGAGTTGTATAACGTCAGTTGATGGTATTTAGACTGCAGAACAGTCGGTTTTTTTCTCAAAATCAGTAAAGAAATTGGTAAAGCGTGGCGTAAGAGTCTTACGCACGCGAAGCGCGCGAGCCTCACACGCCCGCGGGAGGAAAAAAAACCCAGTCTGGCTCTCTGTTCTCAGCCTCGTTCCAGACCTTTTGTTTGACTGCTCGCGCGAACTTCAATACGCAAAATACTAATTACTGATTACGAGTCTTCATAGCCAATAACATCACGGCTTAACTGACAGACGACCAATAACATTGCGACGTAATTGACCAATCAGATCAACAACCAGTGTATAATAGCATCAACTGACGTGATACAACTCACTTGGACTCTGAATATGAGTACTGCACAGGTTGTCGAAACGTCAGTCATTGTCAACAACAACAGTCCTATTCAGGACTACGTTCACCCAAACGATCAGACACAACCTACTTTTAAAATGACTCCTGGGTTCAAACCTTTCACACAAATCCTTATATTTCGAATATTACGCAACAATGCCGATGTTCGCCGATGCTCATAGACAGATAAATAAGGACTTTATTTTAGCACGAGAAGAAGATCAGCATTGCTGGTGGGGTCGTGCATACAATAATTACAAGAAAATAAGGAGTACTGAAAGCAAATGTACAATTAAAGATTAAAACCTGTTTAAAATGTTTGTAACCGATTTTTCAGTTTTTAGTTGTAGCTAAAATAGGTTGTGCAAATGAACAATTGAAAATTAAAACTGATAAAAGTATTCGTAACCGATATTTCTATTTTTAGTTGTAGCTAAAATAGGTTTGAAATTCATTTTATCAGTATCAAATTTTGCAAGACGGGGTTTAAATTCTTTCAAGATTTTAGCCCTTGTTTCCTTGTTACCCGGTCTTCCTTTCAGGAAGAAACGGGTTTTAAAATGGCCTGGGTTTTTCCTTCGTCGTCGAATCGCCCTCTCTCATTTAAAGCGCATGCCTGTACTGGCGAATTATCACGTGATCGATTTCGGGCAAATTCATTGGCTTAGAGGCAAAATCCCCTTGACGTGTTGTCGACAACAAAAGGTAGGTTTTCCCAGTCGGTAGCGTTAAAGTTGTGTTTTGTTGCCTCTATGAGAGATCGACAATTATTTTGGTCGAAATGTTTCGTGATATGTGTTGTCTAGAGGATAATCCATCCTAGAACTGTTAGACAAACACAGTGGCTCGATCCGTTTAATCGAGATCGGCGTTGCGATCGCTAGTTTCGAGAAGAAGACATTCTAAAAAGGTGGGTAAACAGTTCACTTTTTATGTTTAGTGCAAGTCTCGAGAATTTATGTAGCAGTTGAAGAAACACTATTGGGCTTTGTTCTGGTGAGTAAGCGTGTACCGAGGTGTGAGGAAGAAGCTCGTAAAACGTATGAACCGTTTTTGTCCAAAAATTGTACAACTTGACTGTTCGATCTGTATGTTAAACACGTCCACACGCGTCACTGCAAACACCTTAGAAATTTTATGCTTTATAGTTTTTATCGCAAAACAGCAAGACACATTAGAAAATTAAAAAGCGGAGAAATTGCTTTGATTTAGAAATATAGCATAGTTTGCACCTAGTTCAAGGTTGCAGGAAAGTGGCAGTTAATTACCGTTTCAGTGCATTAATTTCCATTGATCAAAACAAACCGAAGTTTGTGCTTGGTCCAAGTCTCTTGCTTCCCGGCTGTCTTGGTATATTAAAAAACAGAAACTTACTATATCGAGGAAAAGAAATATTCTTTGACTTTTTTTGGCATATGGATTAAAGGGGCTATGTCACCCGTGGCGCATGCGCTAGCCAGTGAAAACAAACTTAAAGACGGCCCGTCTTTTTCAAGTTCTTTCGGAGATTTCGGAAGGCTGTTTTTAGCTGTTGAAATCTCAGCCATCGTTCGATAGTTAGCGAAGTTTTGAACTAAGAATCGTTCTATGGTGATTACAGAGGAATATTTTTGCATTATTTTGAAATTGTTCGTCCTCGGATTTTTTTTACGTGGATTTACAATGTCCTCTTACGATTGTCTTACCAGAGGCCGTTGAATTAGCAGAGAATTAACGACG
Source organism: Porites lobata (assembly GCA_942486035.1). Taxonomy (NCBI): domain Eukaryota; kingdom Metazoa; phylum Cnidaria; class Anthozoa; order Scleractinia; family Poritidae; genus Porites; species Porites lobata. The sequence continues at coordinate 944,156 of CALNXK010000109.1, read as the reverse complement.
GCTCCTCCACGATGAGTGATGGAATCTTAAATGGAATCTTCCTTATAGTTCACAGAAACTTTCTGTTGAGTCATTTTAGAGGCTGCTGGCTCTTGAATTTTTTTTTGCGTGTGTGTGTTCAAAGTATGTTGACATGAAGCGGCTATCGAGGCACTTCCAGGCGGATGTTTTTATTAAACGATTACTACAGCGTGGCCATGAGTTTTGAGACGAAACTAATCTTCTGGCGAAGGAAATGTTATACAATTCGGCTAGATTCCTTCTTGTATTTATCTTCATTCACGACAACGATAAAAAACGACCGTTTACTCGTCCAGCTTGTTCTCAACGGAGTTAGATAGCAACGGACCAGTACGAGTTAGATTCTGTGGTCGTCATGTCTATGAACTGTTTGTGTTTGAGCATATTTTGGAAAATAGCAGAGTTTATTTTCCCTTGTTATTCACGGACTGCTTACAATGAAGCAGAATACCAATGATACTTGGTTCTGTTTTTCTCGACGACGCAGTGATTCGGCGCGATCGAACAAATTTGCGCAATCAATGTGTTTCGCTTCAACACGGAAACGGCGTCTCTTGTCCTGTCAGCATGCGATCTAAATTACAAAGATCAGTAGCAAGAGACAAGTCTTATCGTTAGTAAATTGAAACAGTCCTGGTCTTTACCTTTGGTATAAAGTTTTGTAGGTCGTTTCTTAAATAAGACTGATTTATTTTGTTGACTACGACAATATGTTGGTGAATTTTTGTTTGCGCTATACTTTTATGAATGGCACGCGTTTTTACCTCAAAACTACAAGTACAATTGTCTCACCACTTTTATTCTCGACGAAGAATTTGAGTGAACTCTTTCTAGCATAAACAGAAAGGAAACGTTCCGTAAATTCTATCAAAAGATCAGTTATCCAAACTTGTAAACGTCTCATTAAACATTTCGGAGCTTTGGACGTGACAGGGGACGCTTTCCATTTAGGAAAAAAACCCTGAAATTTCGGTGGTAGCAAAAGTGGAATTTCCGATTGGTAAAAAGTTGTTCCATTTGGTCGTAAACACCGGTACGTCGCGATGCCCGACTGTGGACCTGGAACTGGTACAAACTACGAGAAAGGTAAATGGAACACGACATTCCGTTCGGAAATTCCAACCGGGAAAACGGGCCCACCTTCTTAGATTTTCCACTTTTTCTGGGAATTTTCCTGTGGGACGAGCCGACGAAACGTGTTCCATTTACCGCCGAACCAGAAATTCCGGAAATTTTGACTTAATGGGAAGCGCCCAGGAAGTCACGCATTAAAAACAATAGAATTTTGACAGTTAAAAGTAATTTGCATAACCTCAACGCGCATGCTCTCCAGCTGACATAGTCCCTTTAACTTGTATCGAGCTCGCACGGAAGTGGCAAGTTTTTAAAGCACGTAGAGTTGTTAAATGCTGAAATTCGACATGATATTGATCGATCAAAGAACATCTCATTGTTAAATTAAATCAAAGATTACATGTAAACTTACAGCTTTTTAAAAAATTGGCGATTGCTTACTATCGAATTTCGATCTTGCAAAACTCCATATTGATCGATCCAACATTTATATTGGTCTCGGGATTATCCTCAACGAGGTACACAAGGGTATAGGTTTGGGTTTTCTGTGGTTACTTCTTTGCTTTTTGTTGAATCAAAGCCAAGGCAATGAAACTGAATATTGACATCCTTTATTTATTTACTTTTTTTTTTCAGAGAAGATGAAGTTGATCAACAAATCAAACGCTAAGTTCCGCAACACTTTTCGAAGTTTTCTGATGATGAATTAGCTAAACGAGGATGCCAATAATTTGTCTTTGTCAAGTACCTGTATCAGAGTGACAATAATATGAATAAAGATCTTACTCATGGGAAGATCTGGGTTTTTTACACCTTTGTAGCAACTTAGCATGTTCAATAATCACTTCAGCTACCAAAACAAATTTAAAATACTAGCATAATTATTCCAACCATTATATTCTCTTCCTCTTCATAGAGGGCGTTATTTCAAAGGTTTTTCCCTCAAAATATTAGTTTACTACTTCAGATTGTGACTGAAGCTCATACTAATTTAAAGAAAAAGAAAACTAGCTGCAACGGATGTTACTAAAACGGGGAACGGGGAGCGGGGAACGGGGAACGGGGAACGGAAGTCTGGGAACGAGTTGTCAGCGGAAACCTCCATAAAAATCCAATATGGCCGATGATCGATGATAGAGAACCGTCGAAACAAACTTAACCGATAACGGCGTTATTTTACTTGAAATATATGCTCATGAGGTGCTTGAAATAATACGGAGGTAATAACTTCATGACGTTTTTTACCTTTTTGCGTTTTACTAAACAATTATCCGTAGGAAACAAAATATGCTCCAACAGCAGTTGAAAGAAGCCAATCGGGACAAAAAGTCTCAAAGCACATGTACAGCCATATTTGGAACTCAAGCGAATCTATACTGAGTCTAGCCCACAAAGCAATGAACTACTTTTCCATGATAGATAACATACATCGAAGTAGTCAAGTAGCTAGTGTGCAGTTTTCTTCTATTTCGTTTGATAGAGATGACTGCTTTGAAAAATGTTATTGACCACGTCATCACATAATTAGTAAGACTACTTTAACAATCTGGTTCTGCTTTTAATATTATTAGATCTACTACACTGCAAGCATTAACGATATTGAAGTGTTTCACTGATCCATGAAAATAAAATAATATCATTTTATTATTTTGTGAAACAATTTGTTTCAGGTCAGTTTGCCCAGTATAGACCAGTATAATGACCCTAATGGAACCTAATTCACTCATTTTCCTCACCCTAATCAGTAACTGCTTCAAAGTCGTACAGTGGCCATTTGTCTTTCTGCGAAATACCCCAGACGACCCTTTCCTGAATCAAAACCATTGGATTGCATTGAATGCAACATTCTCACTCACTGCAGATCCTCAATTAACCCCCCGACCCACTAAGAATGAGATCCCAAACCCCTCCATTTTGAAGAAAAATGTCGTAAAATAATCAAAGTACCTCTTCATGGGCACGGAACGTTTGGTGCAATTCATACCATACAATATCGCTGTATCAAGTACTGTTCTCGGTGCAGGAGGAGGGGGTACTATAATGGCGTAAACAGAGCCTGAAGCCTTTTTCAGGCTTCAGGTACATGAAAGGGAAGGGGTTTTTATAGTTGAAGTAAATTATGAAAGGGACCAAAATGAGATCAGTCACAGATGCATTTTATGGATGTGAGAGACAAGAAAACCTGTTTTAGCTATTTATTCATATTGTAAAGATGGTGTATTTACAGCAGTTAAAAAGGGATGCAGCATTCAAAATTAGGTTTGTGAAAAGAGTACCATTTGTCACTAGAGGGTATACAAAAGGGGCACCTTTTCTGTCTAAAATGGTACATGCAAAGGGTAAAGGGTTGGTCCCTGGGGCAGAGCCTCTTTGGTCACTGACACATTCACTTTTACACTGAGCTTGAAATATTTTTCTCCACAGTAAAAATAATGTTCATTAAAGAGAAGCAGAGCTCCCCTCTGCAAAAACATTAAAGGAGTCCCCCTAGAAAAGGAAGTATACTTACCATGCATATTTTAACAGCTAGCCTTTAGAAAGTACCTTCCAACCAAAGACTTTAAAGTACTTCCCCCACGTATACTTGCAACACTTAATATTGCAGCTCAGTTGTGGTTCACTTTTATCCTAAGTTTGAATTTTATTCTCTTTCTTTTGAACTCATAATCATAACATTCATATTACCGAACCCCCAAACAAAGGGAAGCAAAATTTAAACCTAGGTTATAATAAAATAAAACCACAGCATAGCCATTTGCTTTGAAACAACTGACATCTTTAAGACCAAGGTATGATTGATGTTCCTGACACATTGCCCGTTAATATGTTTAACGTTGCCTTTTATTGATGTATTAAATAACCTGATCCGTCTTATCTTTTCAAATAATACAATTGCACTTACTTCTCATCATAGCTTTGTAAATGTAATATTATTAGGAAGGAGCTCCACTGCTACACTATTACTGTCGAGGAAATACACCTGGCTGCTTCGATCTACGTTATCTTTCAGCATGTATTTAAGCCAAAACCCTACGAAAAGCGTCAAGCAAAAGTAGTTCATTGCTTTGTGAGTTAGACCCAGTATAGATTCGCTTGAGTTTTAAATATGGCTGTGCTTTGAGAGTTTTTCTCCCGACTGTAGCTTCTTTCAACTACTGTTGGAGCATATTTTGTTGTTTAGTAAACGCAAAAAGGTGAAAAATGTCATGACATTATTACCTCCGTATTGTTTCAAGCACCTCATGAGCATATAGTTCATTAGTAAAATAGCGACCTCAAGTGTTGTTTCGACGCTTCTCTATCATCGATTTTGCCGGGTTCTTGATCCTTACCGGCCATTTTGGATTTTTATGGAGGTTTCCGCTGACAACTGGTTCCCAGACTTCCGTTCCCCGTTCCCCGCTCCCCGCTCCCCGCTCCCCGTTCCCCGTTTTAGTAACATCCAGCTGCAACACTACTTTGAAGCAAAACATTGTTATGCAGTCATGGTCAATTACACCCCTTTGGAACGTTCGAGTCTTTCCAGTCTGATTTGCTAGCCGTTAGTATTTTTTTTCCATTTATTCATCATCAAAGTTCGTGGGCTGTAGTGCATTGCTGCATAGTGCACATTTCCCCCCAGCGCTCGATCATTGTATGAACTAAAAGAAGGCCGGGTTCACGCACTCGTGCGTCTTGTTCGTTTCATGCGATTGCTCCTCTAAAGCGTGTGGAATTTCTGATAAAATTCGTTTCTGGTCTTGGAAGAATGATGTTCTCATTTCTTCCGCGGCCTAAATTCCTCTGTATAAACAAATCTTTAAATTCCGTGACGGTGTAACATTTTAAAAACTTGAAGACAAACTCCGTTAATGCGCTTTAACGAGCTTCGCCACTGTCAACATGAAAGCGAAACTGCTGGCGTATAATAAAATTAAACTTGATGCAAGGCACTACGGATAAAACAGAAACAAGTAACAAAATATGAAGTAGCCTGTGAACAGGCCTTTGGTCGAGCGGGGAATTAGGGAGAGGGAAAAGCGCACCCGCTGTGCATCAGATCCTGATGCAAGTTCTTATTGGCGAGAACACTGACTGTTGAAAGGTCTGATTGACATCGGCTTTTCGGTCGGCACGTAACACGCGTTTGGAAATAACAAAACACTCCAAAGACTGTTAAGCTTGTTCAAAAGCTATTACCAAGGGAGGAACTACGCGCTCCAGTCAAAAGACTCACACTGATCTAATGGATAGAAAAACACTAGGCTGGAGTTTACCGAGTCAAAATGCAATTCTCCATAGTTGATGTAGCTTCGGTTTAAGCTGCACTTGAATCTTATAACTTTGGATCTGTAAATTACTATCCGTGATCATTTTAAACATTCTGCAAAGAAAACTAACGACCTGGGCCCAGCGTGATACATCATTTCAGAAAACCATTACATTTACGGACTAAAGAAAATCGCTTAGTTATTCAGATCCAGAGGGCACTATGGAGAAAAGTACGACCCTTATTCAGCCGCAATAAAAAGCTTTACGCTTCAAAAGAGGTCAAAGAAAATGCTCTTGCATCAGAGAGGGCAAATCCTGCCGACCACAGACAAAAACCACAGTAAATCGATATGTATGCCATGACCTCTCAGTGTGAAACCAGCGGCTAAAACCATATTTGCTCAGTGAAAATGTAGAACCTTCCAGAGCATAATCTACCGAGCAGAGGAAAAAACTTATGGGAACAGGCAGAATTTTGGCGTGAGGTAAACGCCGTGTAGGCCTACCGCCCTCTTTTATTGCTATTAATGCAGGATAAATACCCAAAGGTGTAATTCCTGTCGGCGATCGAAGTGCTGTTGATTTCTTTGTACTTGTCTTTGGAGGTTCACGTTCTGGAGAAGTCATGATAGTATCTGTACCTTTCGCATTCCAAGTTCGCTCATTACAGGGGCTTGTTGAATTAGATAAATATCCTGAAAATAATCAACGCGTGCCAAGACAGCGTTAAACATGGAAAAAACTGTACAGATGAGTGGTTTTATTTCCTATGCGGCGTCATAATGCTGTGGGTAAAATTATGTTAAAATGTGTGGAGAGCAGGGCTTCATTCCCTGCTAGCAGAGGTCTCTCACGACGAGGCAAAAATGAGAGAAAGGAGAGAGACCTCTGCCGGCTTCCGACGCGTTGTTTGATGAAGCCGCCGACCAGATTTCTGGTCGAAACTTACCGGCTTTTAAAACCGGTTACGTTTAATGTGTAATGCGCTTGCCTTGTTAAACTGTACGCTGACAATTATTGAGCCCACAGTGAATTATGGCTTCCATGAGATCCGCGAGTTTCGAAATTTCTCACTTTGATCAAGCCATAAAATCATCCGTTTCTAAGCTTGGCGACAAACGTATTTATAAAAGAAATAACTTCCCTACAAAGAAAAGTCTTACTTGGTTTCCTTAAAGGACGCGATACGTTTGCGTGTCTCCCGACGGGCTACGGCAAATCTTTAATTTACCAACTAGCAGTACGAGTGGCGGCCGAGTTATCCGTTGTTTACAATTACAAGGATCTCTTCTCTACAGAACCAGTGGTTTTAGTTGTCTCTCCTTTGAACTCCTCAGCTAAATCCTTCTATGAGAACATCTACAACTTCAAAAAACGCATTCGCGCTAGAGGTTACCCTCACAATCTCATAGAAAAAATCACCTCTGAGGTTAAATTTACCGAACGGAAGTCAGCTTTACAAAAGAACAATGAAGTGCGAAAGAAAATTCTGCCTTTCGTTACCACATACCACCCTGCTTTGCCGAACCTTAAAAACATTTTAATGAGCAAATGGCACTTAATTCAAGATCAACCACTACTGAGAGAAATACACAACGAGCCTCCCGATCATTTCATATAAAAGAGCAAAATCGCTGGGAGATATCCTCGTTAGAGCAAAACCATAAGGTCACGTATCACACTATCACGAGCTTATGAGTCGTGTTTGGCCTGTCAACACCATTCACCTTTAAAATCTAAACCACACAAAAAGGCATTTAACGTCTTTTCCAGACCCAACTGGTTTAATGGGCGTCCGAGGTGACGCGCTTTCCCCAAATTTGCGAGATTGTGGAGTTCTCGGCATCGTTTCACGTTGCGAAGAATTCTCCACAACATATACCCCCGCCTTCAGCTGAAGTTTCGCGCGCAAACCGGTTCTGTGGGTTGTGTCGCACGTGAGAAAAACGTCACTGGTTGTTAAGGAAACGCCAGCGCATGCGTGATAGGAAACGCGTCGGAAGCCGGCAGAGGTCTCTCTCCTTTCTCTCATTTTTGCCTCGTCGTGAGAGACCTCTGCTAGCAGGGAAAGGGCTTCATAGCTGTGCGTGAAACGGTGCATTTGGTTAAATTTATAGGCAAAGGTTGCTCATTTTTTTTCGAGTGCTTATGTTACGCTACTTAGTACTAAAGTATTCGTCCCGGATTCATATGGTCTACCTTGCCACACAACAACAGAACAAACTTATACAATTTCCGGGTTTGTGCTAATGTTGGTTAGCCTGTGAACAGGCCTTTGGTCGAGCGGGGAACTAGGGAGAGGGAAAAGCGCTATTTTTTCCCCAAAGAGAGAGCCTGTTCACAGGCTAATGTTGGTGGACTTGGTGTGCTTTTTACCTTAGACATTCTGTCACAAGCTTGCAAGAAGCACATCCAAACTCGATTTTCTCTTTAGCATTTTCGGTTTTGGAATATTACACAGCCAATAATGTGATGTCATGTTTCAGTGCATAGCGGTGCTTTCTGGCTAAGACACAGAGCTAGGGATCGGATTTCAGTAGCCTTCTTTGATCGAGTCGCTTTATTTTCTGATTTTAACCATTTATTTGAGTTACTGGACCAGGTTTTGCTCCCAATAGCAGTAGGTGCCTTTTATATATTGGAATTATGCTCAAAAAACATTTTAAAAACGCTCACTGCGAATTTTATGAACAATTTTCATGTAGGAAACGTATGTTTCCCATACAAAGCCTTGGAGTAGAATGCAAAGTTTGTCTGAGTCACACGGGGGATCTAAGGTGACAAAACCTATTTTTAGTAATAGTAGAAAGCGCTATTCTTGTCAAAATTGATCTTGGATGTCATTGGATAATACGTGAGCCAACACCCACTGCCAACAGTTTTGACGCTTTCTTTGGCTCCTAATTTGCGGACGTCCACCTATTTTACATGTCATTATGCATACTGTTTCTATGAAAGGAGAAATTTTTCACTGATCTCAGTTTCTCTGATCAGATCTGATAAATCTGTCGCTCACTAAGACGTCAAAAAATGACATTTACCGTACTGATGCCCGGATATGCATTTATTTTAATATGCAAACATTAGCAAACCTGACTGACTGGTGCTTGTTCACCTGGTATTGGAAACATTCCGCATTCTTTTGTTCAGTGACCATCTCGAGGAGGGCATAGTGGTTTTGTTAATCCCGCTCCCCGCTGCAATTATCCAAAAAAGCAGTAACAACCAAGGAACGTCGACAAAACGAGTTTCTTTAGGCAGGTTTTTACTAAAAATGCTTGTAACTGGCAAATCGCAAGATGGCGCCCCATCGTGTCCACTCTCGGCCTGGGCAAAGTAAATCTGTTGACTAAATTGTAAGTAGTCAGTACAACGGAATCATGGAACAGCTACAGTCAATTAAGGCCAAATTGAATGGTTTAGACCACAGATGTAATGAATTACGCCTTGCTATTGATGAAATGCAGGCTTACAGCTATCAGTATAACATCAAAATCTTTGGCTTGCCTACTTTCGCGGAGAGAAAGAACTCAGAGTCGACGGCTAAATTCACGTAAACAGTTGTTTCAGTCAATGGGAGTGAAGGATGTTTCTATGCAAGATATCGACATACCCCACCGCGTTCCTGCTCGTAAAGCTTCAAGTCGACCGAACCCTATAATTTGCAAGTATGTTAGGAGACAAGTCAAAGAAAGAGTGATGGCAGCACCAGTGTTCTCACCAGGCCGCGGCCTTGCGGGATTCCCGCAAGAAAAACTGAAATGGCGCATTAAAACCAAGAAGATGGGCTGTGTATAAAAGTGGGACGGGGACAAGGGGACGGGGACATCGGGACGCGTGTGTGGGGACTTGGGACTTAGGGACGCGAGACGAGGGACTTGAGGACATCAAGTGTGGGACGCGGGGACGTATGGGACGGGGACGCGGGGACGTGTGGGACGGGGACGCGGGGACGTCAAACACAGGGACGCAGAGGACACGGGATGTGAATAATTATTGCGAAAGTCGGAGGTAAATGCGATATCAGACACTTTCCTCGTGAATATGTCTTGGTGAAGGCAACGTTTAATCTAATCACGTTTAATCTCAACAATTTATATCTTCTCTATGTTATTTGGCCTTTTTTACGTGATTAAAATTTACTTGCGTTAACGTGCATAGCCAAAAACGCGTCAGTGGAAATCAACCTTAAAGTACTGTTAGCAAGCATTTACTTTTAGGTTTGCCATTACAAATGTGTAGCTGAATCCCCCGTGGATTAGTGGTACGGGCAATGGATTTCGGAGCTAGCACCGCGGGGTTCGAAGCTCGCTTATGCCACATAATTTTTTATTCATTTGGAATCGAATGCTGTTATTCTACTAAAATTTTGGCGACCCCAACCCACCCTACCCTGCTTTGGGCTCCAATATTCCATCAGCAAGAAGACCGTCAGGACAACAGTTTCACTTTCTTCAATGCAAGACTAGCAATTTAATATAGGGGGTCTTCGCCGAGTCTTCGCTTCGTAATATAAACAGGCATGAAGGAACCCTTAGGAGGGCAGGGTGTGCTGACTTCACCAAGACATATTCACGAGGAAAGTGACTGATATCGCATTTACCTCCGACTGTTGCAACAATTATTCACATCCCGCGTCCCCTACGTCCCTGTGTTTGGCGTCCCCGTCCCACACGTCCCCGCGTCCCATACTTGATGTCCACAAGTCCCTCGTCTCGCGTCCCTACGTCCCAAGTCCCCACGCGTCCCGATGTCCCCGTTCCCTTGTCCCCGTCCCACTTTTATACACAGCCAAGAAGATGCGCCCGTTAGGGCGCAGGGGCAAGCTACGAGTCAAACGGACTTAAATAGTTTTAATGGTCAACCTAACACTAAAGCATTCTGTTTGTTTGAATAAATAAAAAACATGATATCAAATGAGTCAAAGTCGTTAATTTTGTTGCCTTTACTTTCATTGGTGCCACGCACGTCTCACTACATCGTAAACTCCTCCTCCGAATCGTAAACACCTCTTCCGCCATATTGGATCAGGTAGGTACTTCATGTAACAGACAATTTGGAGTGCGGGCTCAGGTTCCTCGTACCGCGTGTTTTTTGTAACTTTGTCCCCCTAATGTTCTTACAGGGCCCCTATTTCTCAGAAGAGGGGGCCCTGGGACTGTCACGGCTTGGTATTTACGATCACTTATCTCCGCTTAACCAAGCACTCTAACTTAACCGAGGCAAAAAATGTTCAACAAGCCAAGGGCTTTAAATCGGGCGTTTGGAAAAGCCGGAATCCGGAACCGGAGCCGGAAACGGAACCGGAACAGGAACCGGAACCGGAACTTAAATTGAGACCGGGGTAAACTGGGAAGCACTGAAACCAGTTCCCGATACCCGTGAAATTATACCCGTGTGGAAATAAAATTCAAGATGGCATCCTCTGTTATCATTGTTTTGAGAAATTTTCAGCACAGTGATCGTGATACCAAAGATATACTCACATTCGGAAAGTGACTTGCAAAAAAAGGTAAGTGCATCCTACTGTTATTCCTAACAGTCATAAACTGTGACTGCAGCTGTAGGTGGAGCAACTTTCGACAGATCGAGACTACAACTAATCAGAAGCGGATTGCCTGCGAAAAACAGCCATTATTAGTATGTGATGTTTAAGACCGTTGTGTTATTCATTTCCTTCTCTTGAGCCTAAATTACTCATTTCTTTCGTTCATTTGACATTCTTTATGATAGAATCGCAACGAAAGTCAGCAATTATTTACTGGCGAGTAGTCATTTCCCGTATAGCTGTTTATTATTTGTTCTAAATGGTAGTAACGGTGGGACTTAATAGTCTGTAATTTAAATACTTAGTAATGACGACGGGATTACGGGAGCAAAATTAAAAAAGGGGGATTAGACAGGAAATAAGTACCACTAGATTGATTTTACCCACTAGCAAAGGCCCTGCAGTGTAGATTTAAAATTGCCCTGATATACCTGCCAACTTTTTCTGAGATATAAGCGTGAGATTTTTATCCTGGGAGTGCTGGGATTTTTTAACACGACACGATCATTTCCGAAGATTCCCGAAGAAGTCCGAAGTCTTCCGAAGACGTCTGAAGTCTGCCGAAGGCGAAGTTTTCACTTGCTTTTCACTTCAAAAATCAGAGATCGCGAGAAAGGTATTGTCATTTATTCATTTTACACAGGGTTTTCTTTCCTTACATTGGTCTGAGTTAACATATTTTTGGAAATTGTGTCAAGCAAGACGGCAACAACTCACATTTTTCAATCAGGCGTGAGAAATTGGCCCGCAAGCGTGAGCCGG
>CALNXK010000109.1:862500-927500 GCA_942486035.1 Porites lobata | reverse complement strand
TCGAGATCGTGCCAAAATTTTCCGAGACCCACGTTTTACGAGGTACCATTCGCCACCCCTACTCTGGGTCGTTGTTATAAAAGAAACTGTCGTCAAACCCGGTCTTCTTTCTTACACTGGCGATCATCATGCTTTTCATGTCCTCTGCGACGTAGTTTAGAAAGTAACTCTAAAATTCGGTACTTTCCTCACTGGTTAACTGCCAATTCGCGTTTTGTCCATGCGGGATATAACGATTCAAGGACAGCATCAAACTCATCGCGACTGACAGCATCAACAAGGCCAAGTTCTTTTTTTGCCTCCGAACCAAATATATCTTCCAAAAAAAGTTTCTCGTGGAACTGGCCGATTCCCAGGTCTTCGTCATCTTACGTCTTAAGTTCTTACAAGAACTTGGCTTTTAAATATATTTCCCACGACGAGATCTCAATTCAACTTCTTTTGATTCCACCACAACACAATTTTCCTTCTGTACAACTAGCTCATTACCTTCTCTTGTCGTCACCTCGCTGCCATAAAAACACTCTAACACAAAACTTGCTGATAGTGCGAAATCCCGACGCACAGCATCGTACATGTACCGTGTCTCAATATACACAATTAGATGAAAAAACACAACACGCAAAACAAAAACAAGCGCATTAATCGTCACCATGCTAAACAAAATTGGAATAATAAAAATTGTTACAGTTATCACAGTAGTTCCAAAAGAAGCCTGAGTCGCTTTTGGTTTCAATTGTTGACAATCGTCTCTTCCTTCATCGGAACAGATTTTTATCAAAGGCAACTCTTTGTGTTCCGCAATGCAAAAATCAAAATCACTACTCTCAAACTTGTTAAACATTTCTCTGTTCAAACTCTTATCCATTTTACACGTACATTCCAGATATTCCTATTTGTCATTGCGTCTATGGGGTCCATGAGTCTTTGATGTCATTGAATGTCTTGATAATTTCCTTTGCTTTTCTTTGAGTTCGCGGACCAGCCCATTCCGAAAACACTCAGTGTTATTTTTTAGTGTGGGCCTACCGCGAACAGTGTGTGCATTTGTAAGTTTAACCCGGGATAACATAATTGAACAATGTATTAACACGTTCCTCGAAACGCCGCGGCCAAATGTTATCCAAACTGTTTCTTACTGCTGCTTCGAAAAATTTCGGATCGAACGATATCCAAATCGTCCCTCATTGGATTATCCACTCGACCTAACAAAATCGACCAATCACAAAGTAAGGAAAAGAAAATGGACATAAAATAAGGAAAACAGCAAATTCAGATGACCTCTTAGGAAACCTGCAATTAAAACTGTCTTTCGATGATTGGTGCATTTCGATCCTCGTCAAAAAAAGGTCAGACGCCAATCATCTTAGCGGACCTCTTAGGAAACGAAAGCTTACTTCAACGGGTTCAAAAGGTCATTGTTTGTGATTTGTGATTGGTGGATTTCGCTCCTTTTTGTGAGTTTCTGTGTTTAAAGGTTCGTTGCTTGTGATCTTATTGTGACCAAAACCCGACGTTAATATTCCAAATATTTTTGATAGATTTCACCCCTGGACTTCAGACTTCCAAATTTCGATGAGGTAAAAATACTGAAGATTCAGATCGACGTTTGAGATCGTAAAAGTGCGATAAGGTGCCGTGCCAGCAGAGCTTTCTTTCTTACGTGCCTCTTACCTTGTACAAGACGTTCGCATGGCAGACATTCGCCTTGCTTCGCTTGTTTACTTATTGCCTTGTTTACGTTAGCACGTATTGCGTGCCTATTGTACATTCGCGTCAAAACCAGCCGCTTTCATTGCCCAAATAATAATAATAATAGTAGCAGTAGTAAAGTCTTTATTTTGTAGATAAAATACATATCCGAAGTTCCAAATTGTGTAATAGAACAGCAAAAAGTTAACAACTAAATTTACAGAGCTCATATTTAAAAACTAGATTTGGCAGCCAATAAGGACATGAATGGGTTAGTGACGTCACACGTCACGCAAGGGTAATACCGTGGAATACCGAGGTGCTTTGTTCAAGTAGCATGTCCTTCAAGTTTCTTATCCACGCGTGCAACACTTTGATCCTTTTGCGGCCCTTAAATGACATGTGACACTAATCCATGTACCTTGTTCTTTTGAATCCTTTGTCCGAATGTACCGACCACACCCTTCTTTGGTGCCTTTACATCTACAGCACTTTTTAGAACCGTTGTCTCACTGCCTGGATCCCACCCTTTTTGTCCCACAATTGCTTGTGGCAACCTTTTGAAACTTTGTCCAAATATGCTGGCCACACCCTTTTTTGGCCTCCCTGTACCCTGTGGCGATGTTCTGGATCCCTTCTCTAAATATCTTGACAACATCCTTTTCGCTCCCTCCACCTGACGAGTCTAACGCACACTCTTTTCAATCCATCCCCATTTAAACACCCCAACCCCATCCCCACCCTAATGCACTTATTCAGATCTATTCCAATTCAAATGCCCCATCCGCAACCTGCAGCACTCTTTTTCAAATGCGACCCTGTTCAAATGCCCCAGTCGGCAACGTGCGGCACTCTTTTTCAAATGCGATCCTGTTCAAATGCCCCAGTCGGCACCCTGCGGCTCTCTTTCAAATCCATCCCTGCTCAAATACCTCATCCTTTCCTCTGGCACTCTTTTTAAAATAAGATAAATGACGCTTATCATTTTAAAAGTAAAAAAGAAAAAAAATATTAGAAATGGTAACTCACTCTTAACTCAAACTCAACTGAAACTCGCAAATCGATCGTTATCATATTTCATTCAAATGCATTCAACACAAACAACTTAAACGTGACACGTTTGTAAGGTAACTTTAGCTTAGCTTTATAATCAGTATGTCACGAGCACGGGACAAAGAAAATAGTTGTGTCCCCAACAGGATTCGAACCTATGAGTGCCCGCCCTGTGTTTGGGAGGTCATGGTTTCGAATCCTGTCTGGGACTCGGCTTTTTTCTTTGTCCTACAGCTACGCTTGTGACATGCTGATTATTTTATTTTCAACATTGTATTTATTTTTAATAAATACGACCTGTAACAGTGAACTATAGCGTTATATTCCTAGTTCCTATAAGGTCCTCTAGGCAGGAATTGAAATCCTTCTATTCTACTTCTTTACCATATTGTCAGTGCTTTTTTTCTCTGTATTGGGTAAGAAGGGGGTGCTAATTTGAATGGGGTGCTTATATTTGAAGTCTGGCGCTTATTCGAATTTTTGCGGTATTTAAGTTCACCTCCTCCTCCTCGGCAAAAAGTTGGCTCGGCTACAAACCGTGTCACTTTTTTTCGATATTTGGATCACCCTCCCGGTCGGCGGCCGTTTCCCGATATAAAACCTTTGTTCTTGACTAGCACAACAACAAAAACTAGATACCAATTAAGCACTCGCTAAACCATCAATTATTTTCGTCCAAAATCGTGTTGGAAGAGCATATTTTACGGTTTAGCCACCCCTCTCTCAACATTTTATTTACTGAATGGAATTTAGATGTTCGATCTAGATCAAACATTTTCAACCAACATTTTGCATCACAAACAAATGTTTGATCGTTTTAACACCCCACGTTAGGCATGACAGATACAATTTTGGACGAAAATGTTTCGTGGTTCAGCCGGGGCAAAAAAGAAGAAAGTAGGCAATAGGCCAGCGAAGCTCAACGAGAAAAAGAGTGAATGATGAACTGTTAAGAGTTTGCGAGCTATTAGTTGTTCTCTCGTTTTTGTCGTCACAGTGGGGCGACAATTAGCGGCCTTGCTGTAAATAAGCCTTGGTTAAAAATGTTGCCTGATGATAGTGAAAACAACCAATTAACCAGCGCATGGGCTATAGTCTTTTTCGGCACCATAAGAGGTTGGTATCTCGGAGTAAGAGTCCTCGGCAGGGAAAGCCCATAATTTCTGTGCTCTCAAACAATTAATGAAATTTCGACGTAGGAGAAAGCATACAACTTAATAACTTGCCCTCTACATGTTGTTTGAGTAATAAAAGACCATTTTGAGTCGACCGCTTACTGTAACGTTCACGGACGGTCATCTTTTTTATTGGTTTCAAATGTGACTGCGATCTGAACTCTAAAACCTGACACTCTCCCCTTATTTAGTACATATAAAACCAAGATGACCGTCCTGGCAGCCAGGACTCGATCTCGACGGAAAAATGGGACGCCGATACTAAAAGGGGTGGCGAATGGTACCTCGAAAAACGTGGGTCTCGGAAAATTTTGGCACGATCTCGAAATCTCGGAAACGTTTTTGATAAGTCTCGAAGTCTCGTTTTTTCATGGTTTATTTTTACTTTTTTTGAGTATCGAAACTTTTCACCAAAGAGTCTCGGGCTCGGATTTCTAACTAGGATCTCGGCGTCTCGGCGAGTCTCAGATTTTACCATTCGCCACCCCTACTAAACGACGGTCTCATAAAATCGATCAGATTTTTCAAGTCGTTGACACTTATTGTTATATGGGAGTTTTACTGAGAAGACTACATAACACTAGATAGAATAATTCGAGGAAGAAAAATGTAACTTTCTTTATTGTCTGTAGCTGGACAGATGCATTCGCCGATTTGATATTGTTTATTACTTTCTCCCTCAGTCCTTAGCTCCGATCGTGCGCCTGACTTTTGGATTGTTATTATTCCATCTGACGCACAACTACATTTGTACAGGGTCACAGAAAGAGCAGTTTGAAGTGGTGACAACCTGCTCACAATAAAAAAAGAACTTTAATAAGTTGACTTTGTGTTTTGTGCAGTTTTACAATTCTAATTTTGCTCTTAGCGATAAGACCATTCACCACTATCGTAACTATGTTATAGCCTACGAGGGGGGTAGGTGAAATATTTTATGCTCCCCGAAGCTCGCCATGTTAAGGTGGTTGCGCGCGGAGTCTGTTGACCTGGTGATGATTCTATTCAGCAGAGTCTGTTGCAAAAAAAAAAAAAGACAGATAGAATCTGTAAAGGTGCAAAACAGCAAGAAACTGGCCTAAGACTTTCACAGTGTATTCACATATGATAAGACATTTTTATTTATTTAGTTCACTAAGCGGAGTTGCATAAACATTCACCCGTCAACTTTGCGTTTGGGCTATAATTTCCTTCTGCACCTGCCAGCTGACTGGTTTAGACGTGCTGTTGTAGGAAGGTATTGGCAGGTAGCACTTGTGTGAAGTAGAAGTGAGATGTGTATGTCTTCGGCCTCAATATATAGTATATAGGAAGGATGTGAAAGGAGAAACTCTGTTGAGATAATTTCTGTCAGCCGGTCAAATATTTTTAAACAGTAAACGCGTATCCAGTGCGAAACAATGATGAAAAACTTCTGGCTAGGATCTCCCGCCGTCAAGAGAATAATGTTTTCCTCAAAAACTATTAAAAGCAGTCTTACTAAGTATTCACTTAGTCCGAGAAAAAAAAACGCTTTCGTTTTTATGAATGTTTACCTAATCTTGCATTCTCTTTCGCTTTAACAATTATTTTCAATTTCTCAGAAAATTAAGTGATGCATGTGTTGGAAATTGCCCGAAAAAAAGAGATTTTCGTGAGTATGGTGTTATGTTGGGCGAGTGTGGTACTATATTGTCTGAATTATGAGTCAAAATAACAATTATAACTTTAAAATGCTGGCAATTATCGAAAAAAGGATAAAATAAGGTAACAGCTATAATTTTCCTGATCCCTAACTAACAATTAGGCTGACCTGTTATTCTCAAACTGATTCTAAATAAGATTTGTGCTGAAAATTTTGAAGTAAAAACTCCACCTAATGCAAACATTAATTAGTTTCCGCTCACCAGCGTCTTTTTACAAAGAATCATAATAAAGAAAACTTGCCTCCCGTTAAAACAGCGTTATTGTTAGAAAACACTTTTAATAGAGTAACTAATTAACACTTTTCTCTCCTTTGTATCTTTGAGATCATCATTGAAACGGTATTTTAAAAGTTAAACAATTAACAGAATCTTTTTTATCGTGAAAAAAATATTGAGTCAAATAGAACTGAATACTCACTGAAGTACCAGCCTTATCTATTGTTTTGACAATCTTATGACGCTAATTTGTAAATTTTGCAGCACAAATTCGTTTTTTCCCTTGGGTGGTATTCGCTCGCATGAAATATTTATTTGTTCAATTCTTCCCTTTAATTTAACGCTTCAATCAATAGGATAACCTATTAATTAGCACAGCGCGAATTCCACTGAAAAGTTAGAAAACAGAGGCTATGCTACAGTCGGTTCTTGTCCTATACGGAGTAAACTCAGCGGCGATTTCTACATCGGAAGAAAACAGGGGTGTGTGAACGCCTCTATAAAACACAAAATGGCATCCAAGACTGCCGTCTTCTTTCTTTTGCTGGCATTTTGGGGAATTTTGGACATCAAAGCCGCGTCTGTTACCAGTTATAAGAAAGATACGTGGGTTGATCGTCTTGCAGGTTTAGTGTCTTCCTATATTTTTCAAATTCTGTCACTTTACTATCATGGATGGTGCACACGAATTTCGCTCACTTTAAAATCCAGTTTTCACGTCTTACTATAACAAATGATTCGTATAGACAAATCCGCAATCCATATTCTAAAAATTATTTCATTTTTCAACCGCCCAGACCCACAACTACAAAAGAATCGTTCATATTTTCATCAGTTTCTGTAAGAACAGGCACGGCACAACCTAGAATGAAATACATGTACTTCACAAATGTTAATAATATGCCAAACGCGGTCAAACCATCCTTTCTAACGTACAAGTTTAATATTCACTTTCCCAGCTGATTCCAATTCAGAAAATTCCTTACATATAAATCATAACATAAAGAGTTTCAAAAGTTGTTTAAGCTTATATCATATTACCCGGAGAATGAATGGCATTTTTGTCGCTGATTACTCGACACTAACACAAAAAGGTGTTAAAAATATTCCATTCCACAGATACTGTAAAACTATATTAAACATTCCTCGCTGAAGATAGGCGTTGGAACTTAATTTTTAACTACAGATGGATCCCAGATGACAATTGTTAAAGTCATTCCTGTTTAGTTACTTTTCATGTGACTCTTTCATCAAAATTCACTTTCAGATGAAAAATCTTCAAATTGTTCTATTTTTTTTTAAAGTTATGCAACATACGAGGAAAAATACGCCGCGTTTTTCTTTAGACGCGTCCTAAATAAGACGCAAACTATGCCGTATAAACGGCACATTTTTGAGACGCGACTTAGCAAAGACGCGTATCATCGAAGAACAGGTGTTGGGGGCTGTTCTTACGCAAGACGCGTCTTAGCTAAATTTGAAACGGAATCTGCCAATTATACACGGGATAGTTTGAGTCTTGTTTAGGACGCGTCATTTGTAAGACGCGTCTTATTTTTCCTCGTTTAAACGGACCCAATGGATCCGCATGAAAAATCCCACGAAAGTTTGAACGGAGCGGTAGGCGGGAATCAAACTTTTGTGCTTGCTTTGTTTCCTTTGATATTTGTTTTGTTGCTTGTTGTTTTGTCTATTTTAAGGTTTTCTGTTTTTGCTCTTCGCTGTTTTAATCGACATGAATGGATTATTAATCTAGAGAAACTATGGTCATCACTGCCAAATAGAGTTAAAGGCACCGAGTGCTTAAAAAATCTAAACATCGGCTTTTGAGCTCATATATCATTCATATCTCTCCCGGCCTGGGCTTACAAAAAGTTGCAGAGCCGAAATTGAAAATTGGCTGCCCATGAAAGCAATCAACGCGTAGGCAAGAATTTAGATTGATCAAGAAAAATTGGACTAAGTGACCCCCATTCGCTGTTTTTCACAGGTAATCTGCAATCAAAGAGTACGAACTAAGTACGTTTCTGGTACGTCACAAATTAAAATCAACTGTCCAAAGTGTCTACAAAGAAAATAATGAATCGTATGCTCTACGGGATTATGAAATTTTATTGGGATGATAATTGGCAATTAGACAGTAACTAGCTTCAGATTTGGTTTTTGACTTAAAAAACTGGTGTCAACGACGAAGCCAACGTTAAGCTATGTTCACACTATCACCGATAACCTGTGATCAGGCGTTCGTTTTTCGGGACAGCGCAAACAAAAAGGGAAGAAGGACCACCTGATAGCTTTTCGTGCCTTCACCACTAGAGGCTGTCTTGTATACTGTGAACACCGAGCATTCGATATGTGACCCGACACTTCAGAGATCGACACGATGTAGCTTCGCTCAGTTACAGAAATCGGCGCGATGCAGCTTCGCTCAGTTACAGAAATCGCGCCGAAATCACTTAAGTTCTTATGTATAAACCCAGTATGGTTTTCTTGCCTGCACAAAAGCTACCTGGCACTGTGAACACAGTCTTGGACAATTCACTCGCTTTCTTCAGGCAGACAATTTGCTTGATAAGTCAGAACAAAATTGTCATGACCATTTCGCTTTTCGAAACAATAACTCCTTATTAAAAGCCGCGGTCGTCAACGGAGGATCGGCTTGCTCCTTCAATTCAGAAAATCATACTCTTAAAGCCAATCTTTCCGTCTATTGTTTTGTTTTGTTTTTTGTTGTTGTTTTTTCAGACTCAGACGGGAGTAAGCGAACCGCAAATGAGGACAGGGAAGAATCAGATTATAACGCTGAAGGTATCTTGGCTTTAGAGACATATAGATACTCTAATCGTTTAAGTGGTGCTTGACAATATTTAAGCAGGAGGGTGTCAGCAGTGAAGGATGGAAGTGAAACATTCCCTCTTTAATAGCATTACTCGACGAACTTGCAACTATTTTTCTCTTCCTATATGCTGTTGCTTTATAAACAAAGAAAGAGAAGAAAAATCCACATCACTTTGTTATTCATTCGTAAATAAGAAGCCTAACTCGCGCACAAGTGATTTTCTCCTAGCCCGCCAAACTTTTCCCATAACTCCCTGGATGAGCCTTGAGCCCGCTCTCCGGCTAGAAATGAGCGCCGCCCCAGAATAAGAATTGCTCCTACAAGTTGAAAAATAAAAGCACCGCGGCGCTCTTTAACGGTACCAGAGCAAAAACTATTTAGTGCTTTTTACGATCGGGTCATAAACTCCCACGGATATAAGCAAACCCCTCCGTTAATAAGCCCCCCTAAAACCTCTGACGAAAGCCCAGGGCTTTATAAGCAGCAGTCAGTCACGGTATAAGATTTTATGCACTTATAGTTGCGTCGGTGTTCGTTATCATTTGACAAGACTCTAAGGGGTCGGTTATTTAAACGAAGATCGGGTTTTAGGAAATATTTGGACCTCGAGATCTCTTCCTTAGTGGGTTATTTTAAGGAAACAAATGCTTTTCCAGTTTACACTACATGCTTTGATAAAACTGTTCACGCTAAATAGTGTTTACATAAAAGTGTTTGGCAAACTGAAAATCGATTAGGACGTGTTAAACACTCGCTAAACTGCTTTTGAGTAACTAGCCCTAGATCTTTTGCGTGCTTTTGGAATTAGATCGTTTGTGAGAACCACGGGCTTGACAGAGCTGACATTTCTTTTCTTACGAAAGAAAATGTTAGCCTGGTTTCAATAAAACAATTCTGACAATTGTGTTTATTTAAATGTCCAGCAGGTGATGTTGCTTTCGGTGTCGACGGGGTATCTGATTACTATGACAATGCTCTAGAGAACAGGGAAGGTAAATGAACTTTCTTATGCATTTGTTCATTATATATCTCATTGAAACTAAATTTAAACTCGTGACGATCTTCAATACGCTATAATAAGCTCATAATTACTTTATTTTTGATCTAGAGAAGTGTGCTGTACGACGACTATTTTGATTTATCCTCTTTTTTTCACAATTGTGTTGGGATTATTCTTGTCGTAAGGATTTTATAAAAGTTTTATTTGTTCTTCTTGTGTCGTTATTTCTTGTCACCATCTAACATGCGACTATAAAACTCCATTTGAGAGATACCACGAGAAGTCACACGCAAGCAGAAACTGGCGCGAGGGAACTCGAAACGGAGAGCTTGCTGAAGCTACTCATTACCTGTACAAGTCAATGTCAACAAATACGATAAAAGAACACATTGCTCCACCCAAAAAAGTGCAGATGGTCGGTCTGTGCTGTAACCCTTTTTCCTCATTTTAGCCTGTTTTAGGCATTCAAGTAGCGGGGACGGCTCAAAGCAGTGAGCAAAAAAAATAAACATCCTCTCTTCCTCTTTACATGTATTTTTTCCCCGCTCGGTGACTTCGCGAAGCACTCTACTATCTGAACTCCTTGAACAGGCTATTCCAATTTTGATGTTTCTTCAAAATAGCATCAACATTAGCAGTATTTGAAAAAGCTGAGTTGTTATATTAATGCAGGATAATTAATTGTTTTTCTGCTTTTTTGTTTGATATTTCCAGTGAGATGCTTGGACCGCTTTCCTCAATTATGTAAAAGTCTGAGGTCCAAGTGTCTGGGTCTAAAATCAAAGTTGCTACGTTACGAAAAGAAATTCTGCGATAGAAAATGCTCCCGTAAATGTAACTGAAGTAAGTGGTGATTGACAGAAACTCAACGCTTGTATTATAGTCTGTATGTTTTTGACCCCTTTTTGAGAGAGAAAATCTCATTTTTAAAAAATTGAGGGAAAATACATTAATTTATTCTATTAAATGGTCTTGTTTTCCGGCTGGAAATTTTCAAACGGAAATTTATTTCCAAATACATGTTCACTGAGCATTCAAAGTCCATCCAGTCCTGGCCAAAAATTGTTAAACTACATCAGTTTGGCCTCCCTTGGGTTTGGCACCCTGGAGTGGCGTCATTTCGTCAAGAAATTGGCGAGGCACTTTTTCCAATCATAATAGAGGCTCCACCAGCTGCATTTGTTGTGATGGTCCCTACAAAAGCTTGTCAAGTAACTGTTTTTGTTTCGAAGCAGACTGATCTGCAAATACGGCAAAGGTATTCACAGCTGCTAGCGAGGGGGCTTAATCATGTACACTTTGATAAGCTCCATTATATTGTACGTATGTACACACCAGTGCATGTTTGACAACATCGCCGGCGGCTCTTACACTAAATAGAATTTTGACAACTTGATGAAGACGGCCTTTACTAGGTGTGAAGATATATCAAAAGAGAGATTTTATCACTGAACGACGACGGCGACGGCAACGAGAACGTCAAAAAGAACAATAGGTTTGTTAAGCAAAACTACAACTTTGTACGTGCATCATACTTTTTTGTACATTTCCTTACCGTCACTGCACGACTACGACGTGAAATGCCTAATTTCACGGTTTATGGAGGACGTTAACAAGCGATGACTAATTTTTCTTTCTCTTTCTAAACGTAAGTGCGGTCCAGAAAAAATCAACTCCAGGGTCCGAAGTTCGCCCACATTATTTTGACATTTTCAGCGAATTGGACTAAACGCGACAGTGTTTGAAAAAACGCGAATTCATTTTAAAAGTGAAGTTCTCGCTTCAGTTGCCGTCAACGATGCCAAAGCTCCCTAAAAGCTGAGTAAATACGGTCGTACTGAGCTTATTTGTAGTGGGACGTCAAAGAATCAACGGTGTAAATATTAACCTGGAAAATAAGGATTAAACTTTGATGGCTACCAATCTGCTAGGCTTGCTTTTAACAGTATAGTGACTCATAAAGAGATATCATTAAATCGTTGATAAATGTTGTCTGTTGTTTCTTTATTCTCTTGTGTTTGTTGCAGACCTTACTCCAGGAACAGTTCTGAAAGGATCTTCTCGATAAAATTCCTCCAAGGACTTTTAGACGACGACTTATTATGGCTGAGGGTTTTTCAGAGAGAGAAATGTTTCCAGGGAATTTTTTTGCTCAATTTTGTTTAGGACTTGGTCTTGCCTTTACATTAAAACGGGTGGAAAACTAACTGGCATATTATTTGTATTAAATGTTATCGTTAAAGACAAAAATTAAACGAAAAAAAAAAACATCAGACTTGAAGACAGTTTTTTTCTCACATGGGGCACGAAATTGTGACTCATCCTTTGGGATGGGGATAATTCCTTGAGGACTCTTGGGTAATCTTACTCTATTAAACGGTCCCGTCAGTAATGGGAATAAACTGAAAGAAAAGACCAGGATCAACAAATACATACCGGAAACTTTTACAAACAATCTCAAAGCCTTCATTTCAGCCTACATCTGAGTCTTTCTCTGGAAAGAAGATCGATTTTGAAATTAAATGTGAAGAATGAAATCTTGAGAACTGGATTAGCAAGTTCTCAAGACAAGCATATACAGGCCATGTAACAATGTTCGTTTCGAAAACACCTACTCAGCATAATAGACCCTTCCACGTTTTTTTCAACTTTTGACACAGACCAGTGACGTCACTCGAAAGAGCACCCTGTAATTAGTAAAACTGCAAAGACTCCAGATTTAAAGTGATACGTCTTAAGTGAGCGAAGAGTTGTGACAATTTACAGACGTTTGTATAGTGGGAGGCCTCATGGTCTGTTGACTCAGAGCCCATTAAGGCTCGAGGAATAATTGTTAAATACACGTGCACGAACACGGATTGTTTGCTAATGATTATTAAGTCAACACATAACTTTAAAGTGAAAGTAAAGTGAAGGTTTTATTCTCTGTTCCTTTTATCATTAAAACCAATACTAAACTGTTAAGACTGCTCACAGCTGTAGTCGAATTATGACTATAAAATTTATATAAGTTCTGTAATGCTATAAGATTGTTGTAATACAGTAAATATAAAATTAATCTTTGTAGTAATTTACCTCTAAAATATATGCACTACCGGAATTTGATTAAGAAATATACTTGTAACTGAATACTAAATACCAACTATAAAATTTCTGCCTTTTCTACGAGATATACACAAATTTGTAAAAAAGAAAAATACGTATACTTGAACAAAAATATTTCGTACAAAAAAAATTATAACAAAAACTAAAACATTCATCTCACGACAACAAAGGCTTTGTTTTGGCATTAGCAATAATTAGTCAAGAGCTTTTTTGTAGACTTTACACTGCTTACGCTAAATTAGAGAGACCTTATATTCTCACTACTCACTAAACTAGGACTACAATATCTCAGCGATTATGTAGCCGTCCTAAGATACGTTTGCACCCAATAAGGAATTAGGAACAGGTAGTTAGACAATGAAGAGGAGCTTACAGCTTATTGGCGGACGCTGGCACGACGTCATCAAGCTCAAAGCCAATCGTGACCACTGGAATGCTTCACGGTTGTCTCTTGCTTTGCAAGACGTGAGAGGTTCGGAGCTAGCATGCAGGCTATCAAGAGGAGAGTCAGAAAATGGGCTATAGCTTCCTCAACATTCAGGACCTCACTGATAACCGCCCTTTAATAAAGGCTGTAGAATGCTTTCCTCAGTTTAAACTTGTTTACGTTAATCTCTGCAATTGCAATATGACTGTATTGTATGGCATTAAAGTAGCTCTTTCCTCGTTATCCGAGCTTCAATTAGCATAGTAACATTAAGTTTGCAGGAACGTTTTCTAAGTAACATTGCTTTTTCTAACTCTGGCAATATTTGCGCCACTTTTGGAACTACTGCTGTAGGCAATATTCCTGCTTTGCTTGAACATTTTATTTCGGTGTTTTTAGCTTTAAGAAAAATATATTCCATCCTGCTTCAAAATATACAACTCTGCGAACACCAAAATATTGCAATGAAGCAACTAAGCTCTAGAATCGGTGAACTGAGTTCTTCTTCTTACTACTCTTCCACTAAGAGTACACGTCCCTTTACATTCCTCTGAATGAATCACCAAGGCTCACTGGCTCCTTGTATTGCGTGTAAAATAACGCGTTCTGCTTGTAAAATGTCACAATCTCTGTTAGACCATCAAACGCATGTTTACCAATGACGTAACGACCACTTGGAGTTAATTCAATGGGAAAATGACGAATTCTGGAAAAAATAAACAAACAAACATTTTCTAAGAGAATTGAAAAATTTCATCGGGTAAATGCGAAGAAAGTAAGCGCGTGTTCTTCAAATGAATATGAATCCACCCAAATAAATTAATTTGAAAAGAAAACTAATTAAATTAACAAACTAAAAGCCGGAGTTGATAGATAACTTTTCAATAAGGCCTAGATAGTCGCCTTACCATATTGGCCAGAATAAATCAACTACACAACTCCTTCTCACATTTAAAATGGATAACGTTTGAGTTGAGAATGATTGGGAACTAAATTTTTTTGCCATTTAAACGATCTAGAATTGTTTTGACATTAATTTTGACGAACAGCTCAGCGTAAAAAATGGCAAAATCAAGACATTACTTTACAATTATACTATGAGCCCCTAAGAAAATTGAACTTATATTATAGCGGTCAAAAGCAACACAGAATTACCTTCCACCATACTTGACAGATAGGACAAAAGACGCAAACTGAAAAAGTGAAAGACAGCAGCTTGTTAGAGTGAGCTGAAACATTATACAAGCCAGAATACTTTTCTAATAATAACAACGGGTTTCAAATTTGTTTACAATGCCTTGTGTTTGGGGAAAAGAACTTACGCTATTTTCCAAACTACGGTAAAAATAACAAACTTGTATTGACTTGTTCGATAGTGTTGTCCGCGCTTAATTGGTGTTAGGTTTACTAGCATCAGGCTCCTGGTATTACTAGTTTACTTTTGATTGGTTCAAAGTTTTTTCTGTGTCCATTTGGATTAGCTAGAGAGATTAGTTTACTTAACGGTGGAGTTTTGAGTCAGTCAACCACTCTATAAATACTTTTTAGAATTCAAATACAATAGCTAAAGTATAAAGACGTAATTATAAACGAGTGCATTCATAAACAGATAAATTACACCCAGCTGCGAGCAGAGTCTCTTCAAAGAGGAGGAGAATCATCGCTGGCGCAGAATGCCTATTGTTCTCGGGACATTTTAGTTACAGTTGAGCTAGAAACAGGTCTGTAATATTACAGATGAAGCGTGAACTGGATCGCTCTCATTGGTCGAAGTCTGGCGGCGCTGTCTTTCCTCTCTGTAGGGAATACCGAAACAAAGGCCATGCGAGCTCATAGGTTTATGCTTTTGAAATGGCTTGTGCAACGCGTGTTTACAAGCGTTAACACACAAACATAGAAATCGTTAAAGGCCAGAATACGCTTCAACTACAAGACGAATCGCTTCAGCAAGCCCCAGCTTCTGGACTAGGCATGGGTTTGAAATTATATCCTACCAACATGCAGCGCATGCTCAATAAAGATCTTCTCGATTCAAGCACGGCCTATCTGCGCCAAAATTGAGCAAGCGAAAGAATAGCTGTGCTGGCAGGGTAAGAGAACTTATGCCGTGTCTCTTGCGTTCCAACCAGCAGAATTATTTTCTGGAACCAAAAATGATTTGCATATTTACCTTCTGTGTGCTCTCCCTTATCAAGTAATCCAGCTCTTTGGCACTCTGTAAGAATAAGCAAAAAATATCTCGTTTATGTCGACAGCAGAAACCCAATTTTGTCACTCAATCGTCGAGGGAAACGTAAACTGACCAACTCATCGAGGATTCATTGTGTTTTACAGCGCCAGGCCGGAGAGGAAAAAAATATCCGAATGGCTGAACAATGAATTTTTGTTTAACACGCATACGTACTACGTAACTCAGTGTTCTCCATACATTTCTCATTACACTAATGTGAACAGATTGTTATTAGGGCTTGGAAAGTAAAAAAGGCACATCTCTTTCGATCCATTTTGGCCGTGTGAACTGTTGTTACTTAATGAGGAGAAAATGGGTCAAAAACGGAAAGAATAATGGAAATCAAAGTTTTGGCTGAAAAGTTTAAAGTTGCGGCTCTTTTCATTTCGCATTTATTCTCACTGGGAGCCGTCACGCGCAAGCGCTCCCTGTGCCCTTGGGACCCGTGCATTTAAATTCCGGCGCATCTGTGGACCCGCGGGGGAACTTGTTGTGCATATATCTGTTTTCATGCTGTTTATTGCTCTTTTGGTTAAAACGGACACCAGACACCTAGTTTGTCGCCCCACCCACCTCCCCGCAGCGATGGCACACTCTGGCGCCTTAGCTCCCGCTCCTTCCCGCCTCCGGGTTCGCCTCTTCCATAACTCATCTCTACCTTGGAGCGTTTGCGAGTGGGAGCTCCCGGTGAGTATCTATTACTACTTCGTAAACATCTAAACATAAATCATGCACAGATAAGTGTGTTAAGATTAAACACCAGTTCTCCATCGTACCGCTGGGGATTATAGAAATAAAAGCTCCATCATCTTACCCTCAACATAAGCTCTTCGCACTTTTGACGCGACATTTTACCATAATACCACAATTCATCTCCTGCAAAAATAAAAGTACAAACAATTCACAACTGTCAGTTAGAAAAAGAGTTTAAAAAATACAAACAAATACTACTGAAGGTCAAAATATTCGTGCGCCTTCCTGGGCCTAGAACCAGATAGACATTTGTACATTATGCTTTTGTTTCCTCCGACTAAAATGCTCCCCGTAATGCTCCATATTTCCTACTGAAAGGCTCGGTCTCGCCCAAAAGAAGTAAACTAAAATGGTCGGGTAATTATGCCTATCATACAGAGGCTTTTTTTTATTAATCAGTCTAAACTTTTTGACAAAATTTTAACTCCAACAAAAACGAATTGGTGGTACAACAATAGCCTATACAGGTTAATAGTTTTAATACAGCACAACCTAAAAAAAAATTACCTCCTTTTTTAATGAAAAAATATATCCCCTATAACGAGTTGAAACCCTTGCCCTTCTCCTCCCGCGCACCCCACATATATAATGATCAGTCCCAAAAGAACAGTGTTGGCATAATCACTGATTGAATTACTTAAGTCCATCGTTCTCATGCGATTTTTGAAAATGTTCGGAGTTTCTGCTCTCCTTGTACATGTATCTTCAGTCAGCTTTGCTCCCAACGTAGGCCCTGGATAATTAACTTATGCCGTGTTTACAATGTGTTAAACGGTTAAACCAGGGTATGGTGAAACTTGTAAAGCATAACTGGCACTTTGGTAACTAAACATGTTAGCTATGTAAGTAGGAGAAAACAGACTGGACATAAAACAACAAAAACGTGGGCAATAAGAAACAGCTTACCAAAAGAACTATGTCTTGACCTGTCAGTTTCAATGTTGTCAGCGGCATCTTCCTGGTCATCCTGGATAAGTCAAGTGTTGAAATATGTATATTTATCTTTAAAGGCTGGTTTTCACTAGCAACAGAGTAGCAGACTAGCAGTCGCAGTCGTAATCAGAAGCGTAGAACTTTACGATCTAGTGAAAACAGCGTTGTGATTCCGCTTACGACACCGCCGTATATGATCAAGTGAAAACTGGGTCGTCGAAGTTGCAAGCAGAAGCGGAAGAACTAAACAAATCACAAAGCGTGGGAACGTGCCTTGTGATTGGTTTATCCTTCCGCTTCTGCTTTCGACTCCGACAATCTGGTCACTAGATCATAAGTGGAACGAAGCGACGGAGTCATAAGCGGAGTCGAAAGAAAATGGAAACGGTCTGATTCTTCTGTGTCCTACTCCGTTGCGCTTATTACGACTCCGACTTTTGATTTTCACAATGTCATAAGCGCTCTAACGACTCCGCTTACGATTCCGACTCTGACTCCAACTCCGTCGCTAGTGAAAACCAGCCTTAATCATTCCCTTTGCAGGGTGTTTAAAGACAAAGGGGAGTGACATTGTATTCAAAACTGAACCTCGCACTGAAACTAAAATGTATAACTAAAGAAGGAATCGCAAAATATTTCAAAAAGAGCGCTTTTATAAGATTATATTAGGCGTTAATTTCAGGGATGATAGATTTTGCTCATTTAAATGATTACATCTTGCTGACAAACTTTAAATTGCAAAATCTGCGCGATACATGACACATCAGAGGTTTTGACCCATCATTTATTAATAAAATCAGAGTGATGTCTTCTATTCTTTCGGCAAACTTGGAAAACAAAATCACGATTTCCCAGTTTCGTACAACTGTGGCTTAAAGCATCGCTGTAAAGCGCGATCTACCAAATAAAAAAAACAACCCTCCTAAACTTCCATCATTTCACAGTGTCTCTGTAAAATTTTATCTAAATCGCCTCTAAAACAGCCGAGATATAGGCGTTTGAAAAGTTATAGCACAAGCAAAATTTTGCCTTATGAATTTATTCATAGAGAGGTGTCCCCTGCAGCCTTAATCTACGCCCTAAAAAAATGGTCAACCTCGTCTCCAGGGTCTTCTCCTACTCGGCCCCCGAGTTGGAGAAGAACCTCGGAACGAGGTGAACGTGGTTGAAAAATGGTCTTACCTGCAGCATATCCCAGAATTCACCTGGTGTCCATCCAACCACACCCTCCACACACATTTTCCACCAGCCTAAGGATTGAACTTCCAGTAATTGCCCCAATTCTCCTTTACGTATACAAATGCACTTGCTACTGTTTGTTGTAAAGTCTTCTTTTGCAAAGTAGTGTGCGTTAACCTTGCCTAAAACATACAGGAAAAAAACATAGAAGATTTTAGATTCTGGACTGCACAGGTTCACCCTGACCACGAGATACACGCAAAAGTAAAAGAGGGCTAGACAATAAAAAAAATTATTGTTTCTTGCTCACTTCCTGGTTAAACCGTGTAAGTGATTTATTTACACTGAAAAAATTTCGTCGAACACAAAACAAGATTAGAGCAATTCGGGTAGTTCAGAGATATTTTGGTTTAGCAAAAGAACAAAGCGCGGCGAACGAAATGAGATCTAAAGTAATGAATATTTACTTTTCAAATGATGGGTCGCTGCAACAAAGCCCTTTCACAGAGTTCTTTTTAGGGGTTTTGAAAACGAGTTCAGTAGGTGTAGTTCTCAAAATGTTTAGTTGTCCGTCATCATTGACCATGAGTCTCCACGGGGGGAATAGACCATTTTACAGTTATGAGTTTAGTACCTTAGCCTCTAAATGAACGCGAGGCTGAGGTTGACTTGTTTTAATACAAACCTGAAAGTCATGCTAAAAATACTAGTTAGTATTAGAATAACACGGATTAACATAATAAAGTAAGAACGTTTATATCAAAACAAGGCCAACTCTAGCCTCGTTTGCACCCGTAACTGTAAAATGGACTATAGACCTTTGTCAAACGGCGGCCATTTTGTCTCAGGAGATTAAACAAGCCTTATTTATGCATGGCTAGCCTCGTAGAGAGAACGAGGCTAGCCGTGCATAAACAAAGCTTTTAAAATCTCCTGAGACAAAATGGTTGCTGCGTGACAAAGGTCTATTGGGCTGCAAAGTTGTTAGTCAGGTTGTCAATACAAAAAAAATCAAAACAGGAAAACCCTTATTTTCCGCTAAAATTTCCGTGAAAGGGTTACAGCCTTGTGTTGTGGTTTTTTGGAACGCTAAAAAATGAATGACGTCAAAGATTTCAGCCGCAAAATTTTCCGTGTTTTTACTGTTTACAGTTATGAGCTGTGAAAAGGAAGTGCAAAGGTTGCATGCTTATTAGACTTTCAAAACAGTCCTTCTTCCGCTTCGAGGCCTAAAAGCTCGCTCCGCTCGCCAAGAAACTTGGGAGGTCGACTTGTAGCAAGTCTACATACTTATCCGCGCATGTTGTTAGCCAGCTATATATATTTTCCCGCGTTCTGGTGAGGGACTACTGCAGGTCGCCAAATAACTTTTCCTTTAGAAAGGAAATATGTCCGACTAGGTAACCGTCTTAGTCGGACAAACCAGAAAAGGTCTCGGACATACCTTATGCTGACTTTTAATCTCTTAAAATTACTATGCAAATCTTCAGCTACCTCTGCCACTGCGAATAAGCTCGGTCATCTTGTCCAACCGAAGGTAGAATTTCGTCGAACATGGGCAAATATTGATCGGACATAGTTCAATGACTGATTGATGTTATTTGCAGCTCCGTAATATTGTCATACTTACCAGGTTTGAATATATGATTAGGTGGGGCGCCAGGTAAAGGAGGGGCCGGCTCAGTAGGGGGATAGTCTACAGATGTTCTCCTTATTTCCACACCATTCCGAGGGGTGGGCACAGGTGGCTTGTTTGATGACAGTACAGGCATCGCTCTCTGAACTACTGAAGGAAAAGTAGCGACAGCTTCCTCCTCCTGAGAAGCATCATATATATCACCCAATGACTTGGATCTGGCGTTTAAAAAAAAGCGAGATAAAAAGTGATGTAATGTCCACCATCAAAGAAAGCACAACGTCACATGAGAACGAAAAGGACTGAACGTGACTACTTCCGGTGCTAAGTTTCTCGCTCTTACCCTGGTCGATTCTGTTTTTAAAGTGCCCATCACCTAAAATTTTATATTTTCTTATCTGAAACTATACCTTATTCAAATGACTTCTGCAAAAAATTTTGCGGTTTGAACAAAGCGCGATTTTTTAACCAATTTTTGAAGTCTACATTTTTGGGGTACACCCCCGCCGCTGATCATGCAAACTAGCAGGCTCACATATGACGTCATGTGACGTAAATTAAGGAACTCACAATACCTTGCCTTCACCAGCTGTACACAAAAAAGATCAATTACAAGTAAGGATTGAATCACTATGTCTTCGTAAGAAGAAAGTTTTTCTGAAAAAGAAAAACTTATCAGAACTCTTAATGTTTTCCTGTCGATAAGGTCACGTGTTCCTTAAAGTATGTCACAGTCCGAGAGAAGACTAAGACGAATGGTGAGCCAAAATGGCGGCAAATTTGAACGTTTTTAAAAAATTCTAAAAAAATCGTCTGTGGTTCAAATCGCAAAATTTTTTCGCAGAAGTTATTTTGATAAGGTGTAGTTTCAGATAAGAAAATAAAAAATTTTAGGTGATGGGCACTTTAAGGTGCGGTAAAACGAGCAAAAAAACGTGCAACTTGTTGAGTTTGTGACTTTGCTGCAAAACGAGTTCAATAGCGATGTTGCGCGTTTTACCATCCTACAAAAATAACTTTGCAACCTTAGTTGTTGCAAGACAGATTCCAACGTGGGTGGTAAAACGCGCAAAATCGCGATTCGACTCGTTTTGCAACCATAACAATAAACCTCAGCAAGTGAATTTTGCTTATCATACTCAAACTCGTTCTAGTATTGTAGTACAATCTAAAGGTCCGTAATGACATATAAGGTCTGAATATCTCAAAGGAAGAGTGTTCTGACCAATCAGGTAATATAACAAAATTTCATAAAGATACAGTCACGATAAAACACAAGAATGACCATTTTAACCAAGCCCTTGGCCTACCAAAAGACTCTCAGCTTAGCCGGGAGTCAAGAGCTTGCTGCAAGTGATTTCTTGACTCTGCTCGCAGGCCACCACGCATTTAATCACGCTATTTGCTATCTTTTTTAAAAGCTGACACTTTTCTTGCATCAACTGAATTCCAAGGATGGACGTGGATTGACATTTCAAAAAGTTCATTGGGCCAACTTCTCAGGGGCACCCAACGTCAATTTTCGGAAAAATATCTGTTCGAAAGACGTCTGAGATCTAGAATTTTCGGAACAAAAAGTTGTAAATGTTCTTGCTTGCCTGCCTCTCCTACCATTTTCGAACATCTAAAAAATGGTACAATTTCCTATTTTTAACGGACTTTTTACCCTAAAAAGGTCACCTACAATTTTCGGGAGCCTTTTTTCTGCCTGAAATTTTCGACTGGGTAAGTTTTGATCCCTATCATTTTCGGACCACTAGACTTTCAGCTAGGAAATCCGAACAGATGAAAAATTTTTAGGGGATGAAAATATGCCTATATCTACCGTTTAAATACTAAAATACGTTTAACAATGCTATGTTTAAGTAGTTTTGAACTATATTCTCGTTGGGTGCCCCTGACTTCTTCAAGTTTTAATGCTAGGGCTGCAAAAATCGCCAAACATTCTTATGAAGAGAACTCTGTGATGAAATTAATGGTTAACTACCGGATAAACACACTAGAGTGAGGACTTTAGCACAGAATTGGACTAAAACAGCAATATCATCCTGATCGACGTAGCTCCTTTAAGTAATTTTATCATCATAACTTGGTATCTATCTCGTAGGGTTTGTAATTTTGGATTTTAGTATGTAAAATTTTTCAAAATAATTTTATTATTGTAATATTGTATTGTCAGGAGCTCCCATTCAAAGCACTATTTTTATCTATTTAATTTTTAGATCTTACTTTGTTAACTGTCTGTCATGCGCATTTGAACATTTTTATGGAAAATTGCACACTATGAATGTATTATTATTATTACTATTATTTTTATTATTATCATTATTTAAGCACAATGGCACTTGAGATTTCTGGCTGTTTAATATAATCTAGCGATTGAAGCACGTTACGTTATCTACCTTTGGGAGAGCGGTATCCCTCCTTTCTTTTTTAGTATCGAGGACGGCACCCATCCTCTTCTCCTAGTTTGGTCTAATGTGCACACGAACGCCCACGCACCATCCTCGGTAAGAAGCCGCACGATCTCGCCCGTGGTCAACGGAAGATCCTCGGGGCGCTCAGCAGTTGGAGAGTAATTTGTTATTGATACGTAATGTTCTCCTGGCTGGAAGAAAAACACGAAGAGTCAATTGGATTGGATGACTACCTGCCCTACTAGTGGTCTATTATCAATGCTGCGTTCTGATTGGTTAAGCTACTACTAGACTATATGTTATAGCCCACTAGTAGCGAAGAGCGCCTGATTTTTGGCGGCAAAAAGCGATTTACGTCTAGCTTTAACCAGCTAAAAGTTGTTTTGTCTCGATATTTTTGACCAACTAGTTGGATTTTACTAAAACAATTATTCCTCTCGCCCTCATGGCCTCTGAGTCAATAGCCCATTCGGCCTTCGGCCTCATGGGCTATTAGGGAGCTTTAGCATCGACGACGGCAACGGCAGCGAAAACGTCAGTTTTAAAATGAATTCCCGTTTTTTCAATCTTTGTCGCGTTTATTCCAATTTGCTGAAAATTGCAAGTGCAGGCGAATTTCTCTGGAGCTAATTTCTTGAGGACCGCACTCAAGTTTAGAGAGAGAAAAAGAGATTCGTCGTCCCTTGTTTACGTCCTCCATAAAACTTGCAATTAGGCATTTTCACGTCGTAGTCGTGCAAGGACGGTGAAGAAATGTACAAAAAAGCGTGATGCACGTGCAAAGTTGTTGTTTTGCGTAATAAACCTATTGCTTTTTTGACGTCCTGGTTGCCGTCGCCGACGTCGTTGCTAAAGCTCCCTAATAGGGAGCTTTAGCAACGACGAAGATTGACCCACAGCCCATTCGGGCTCGAGAAATGATTGTTAATTAGCCCTCTTAACACTAGGATAGCAACGAGAACGTCAAAAAAGCAATGGGTTGAATGGGCAAAACAACAACTCTGCACGTGCAGCACACTTTTTTGTACATTTCTCTGCCGTCACTGCACGACTACGACGTGAAAATGCGTAATTTCACGTTTTATGGAGGACGTGAACAAGGGACGGCAAAGTTTTTTTTCCCTTTCTGAACATGGATATAGTTCTCAGGAATTCAACTCCAGAAGAGTTCGCTTGCATTTGACAAAGCAAGCGAGTTGGAATAAGAGGGTGAAAAAACGCAAATTCACTTTTTAAGCGACGTTTTTGGAGAAAAACGATGGCCAAAGATGAAATATCGCGATCTTTTAACCAATTCTACTCATAAGTCCACAAGCTCCCCATGTAATCTCAACGAAGAATTTTTACATGTTTATTTTCGAATGAACATAAAATTTACTAGAATGAATACTTCTCTGGGAAAGTAAAAGGGAGTGCATACTTACAATGTGAGTTTCTGGCCTAAGCACGTTCTGGTATTTACGGCTACCGAGCTTTACCATCTCTCCATCTGGGGAGGTAAGTAGTTGAGCCCTTGGAGAGACCGCTGTGCTTTGCTGCCTGCGTTCTATTACCCTTGTGTAACCTGGATCGTCAGGATCCACATAAGAGTTTACTAGTACAGAGGGGGGTGGGGGTGGGAGCTCTGGAGAACCACTGCGCATCTACAAAACAAACAATATCTCTCCTTAGTCAATTAAGGAGAAAGTTCTAACTTTTAAAAGCTATTTAGCGGTACTTTACTGTGATAATGTTTATTATTATTATTATTATTATTATTATTATTATTATTATTATTATTTTATTTTATTTTTTTATCAACTTTTTGATGCTTTTTATAATTGTTATTAGTAGTCTTTAGATAGTCATTTTACAACAATTCTCTTTCGTAGACAAGAAGAATGTACATAGGGTATATATTTTAATATTTCATATTCTTGAATCTGTAAATAGTCTATTTTTTTTAAATCTATGAATAAAGTTTTGTTTTATTATTATTATTATTATTATTATTATTATTATTATTATCGGCGGCAGAATTATAACGCCGCGCAATGTAGGCAAAAACTCTCATTTTGCGTAACCCTCTAAAATTTGCATTTTTGACCATATTTGGGTGTAAGACTCCATATTTGGGTGGTGACGTCATGGTCTTGTATTTACAACTCATGGTCCGAAATTGGGTGATTCAGTGTGTAGCTGTTCGTTATCTGTTCAAGAGGACCTACCAGGTGAGCAAGCTTTAATACGATTTCTAGTTTGAAAGGGCAATTAGTGCCCTGGTTTGCTTTATAAATTGCGTTTAAAGGAGCAGCTGATCAAGCAATAGGGTTTTACGCTCAAATTTTTGTCAGAACCAGCTTGTTTTTCGC
This sequence comes from Porites lobata, assembly GCA_942486035.1. Lineage (NCBI taxonomy): Eukaryota > Metazoa > Cnidaria > Anthozoa > Scleractinia > Poritidae > Porites > Porites lobata. The sequence goes on along the minus strand of CALNXK010000109.1, from coordinate 902,812 downwards.
AGCTCGATTTACACTGAGGTAGCGTGTTCGCTTCTCGACTCAGAACCAGAGTTTTCAGTGTTCTCTTTTCCTTTGTGAATTGAGTTTTAAGCGGTAGGTGATCAAGGCATAGGGTTATATTCTCAAAACATTTATCAGAACCAGCGTGTTCTTCCCAAGTCAATTTACAGTGAGCCAGTCCTCACCTCCCGCCGTGAGGAATACAACGTATTTGCGGACCTTTTTTTAGAATTTATTTATGTCTTTCGAGAGATTTTGTCAACCAGCATGTTTTTTTGCTGCTCGATTTACATTGAGACAGCCCAAAACTCCCGTGGGGAATGCAACGAATTTACGAACCTTTTGTTGAGAAGACTATCATTATACCTTTCAAGAGACTCTTTGTCCTGTGACACTCGCTCATTAGATCTTTGTGTTTTATTCAAGTTTATATTTTTATACCTCTGATACATTCCGCCCCATTCTTGCGCTTTTCACACATTATACTTTACACCAATTTTTTCTGGTGACTGTATATTACCACGCGCAATATTTTTATCCCTGATGACGCTGTTGCTCGGAATTTAATTATTATTTTTAATTTCAGCAGTCAAAGACATCATTTAAACTATATTTTTCTTTCTAACGTTTGCAGTTCTGCTACAATGGAATTTTCCAAGAAACACAAGTGCTAAGTTGCTCATATTTACCAACAAAGCTTCAAGCCATGTTGTGATTGTTTAATAAAAGTGAAAGCCTTAAATGTGTCAAAGTTGTTGTTTTGAACTTGAGTGCCATCCTTTTCTTTTGCGGAATCCATTTTAAACCTCTAAAATTATGAAAAAAATGTCGCGAAGATCTGAATAGGCACATTCCACAAAAGATAAACGAATTCGCGTCGTTGGCACTTGCCGGAAGGTACCCCTAGTTATTATTATTATTATTACTGTATTATTCGCTGCACCCTGTCCGTATTATCAAGAACTTGGGTCGATGGTCTTCCTCCTAGCCGTTATACAAACGTTTGACTTTCTGGACGAATTGAAGACGCATGATCGCTTAAATGAAAAGCCTCGGCAAATTTTAGTAACATCTTTTATCGGTACCTTACAACGTGTATACAAGGAGAAAACATCCTCCCAAACAAGTCAACTTTAGCGATCTATCATTTATATCAGAAAAAAGTTGTCCGAGCCAACAGCGTTCGTGCATGCTCTGCACGTGATCTGATTGTCTAAAACAGCGGTCGCGCATGCTCTGATTGTCTCACCTACAACGAGTTGACCCGGATGGACAAACAAAATTGTTAATATGGAGAAAGGTTGGACTGACTAGGAGGGTGACCCTACCATGATAAAAAGGGTGAACTGGCTAGGCGGGTCAACTTTTCGCCAAGTTTTGTGAGGAAATGAAGGAAAAGTTGGCTCGCCCAGGGTAGCTCGGGTAGCTAGGCGGATGACCCTTCTACCATGGACAACGTTTCTCCATATAAAGGGGGCCTTTAAGTTTCCGCTAATTTTTCGGAGTGAAAAATTATTTTTATAACAGTGTACATACCGGTCTAGTGTCCGGTACTTCTTCACTCAAGCTGCGACCTCTTTGTCTTGCTCTGAAGAGAAGAAAGGTTGCAAGGTAGAAATGTTTGATTCTGTCAACTTATGAAACCTCTATTCAGTAAATGCTGTTTGGTTTTCGGGTAGCCTGAGAAAACACCGGCATTTCACGACGCTACCACTCAAATCGCGGGGTAAAATAGTAGACTTGCTAGAAGTCGACCTCACGAGTTTCTTAGCGAGCGGAGCGAGGTTTTTAGGGCGCGAGGCGGCGAGCGACGAAGTCGCGAAATCGGGCGAGGGACTTTTTTGAAAGTCTAGAAAACCAGTGGTTGTGTCTAGTTTTTTGGACCATGTTTATTCAACGTTATCCACTGGATAATACAATGAACACTTGTTATCAAAATACAAAAAGTTGGAAATTCTCGCAAACGACTACCAAGCTCTGCCAAGAATTTTCTTTCAAAAATTAGATGCGTACTTATTTTCAATGATAAACGAGATTCACGCCTGGCATGTCCAGTACTTTCTCTACAATTAATTCCATGACCGTAAGTCTTCACCTAATTAATTATATTGTGCAGACTTCCAGGAAGCATATAACGCAACTGGAATAGAAAGTATATCAACTGTGCGCCTCCTTATTCGTCCCATTATCTTCTACGAGGAACCTACGGACTTTTGGACGATCTTTTAGTGGCCGTCGTATCTTTCAGTTTCACGAATGTTTAGTAGTAGAACAATTAACTCACCTCAAGTGCTTTGGAATAACTGACGCATACTCAGGGCCGCTGTTACTGAAAAAGAAGTTGCATAGTTACATTGGAAAGTCTTTTAGGACCTGTTTACATGGAGGTGGGGGACCCCAGGTAGGTGAGGCAACCCCCTAAGGTGGGGGAACCCGCCTGTCCATATAATCTCTCATTTTGATTTGATCACGTTTACATGCGCGAGTAGGTGCGGGTGACCCCGCCACATGTAACCCGACCTACAGTACCTGGGGTCTCCCACCTCCTTGTAAACAGGCCCTAAGTTGTACTCAAGTTTCAAGCGTTTTCAACATTCTACGCCTCCTCAATTAGCACTTGCGGCTGAACGCATAAAATAACAAAACTTTATGAGGAAAAAAACTGTATAACTCTGTTCTGGGCATTAATGACAAGAGTGGCACGAGAAAAGAGGCGATCTGAAAAAAAAAATAAAGTTGAGGTGCTGGGAGGGAAGGTGGTGCTCAAAACACCCGAAACTTGGAAATAAAATTATAGGGTTAATTCAGATAAATTACAGTTGAAACAAAAACAAAAATCAGCTGGACATAATGTTGGTTTGTAGAACTAAGACAAGTAATCGACAGGCGGTCGAACAGTGCGAATTCACGTTAGCAAACTGTACATTGGAAAGCAACTGTGGGAAATCTCAGTATCGTTATTAAATACATGTTCTACTAAAAGAGCAATCATCACACAGAGTAATAGACTCGATTAATACCCAGACACTGTTCCTTACGCCTGCAAGAACTATGTTAAATTTCAAATATATGTACTGTGTTCAGTTCGTTAGGGGAATAAAAATAGTTGAGTTCATTGTTGAAAGCTAGAAAAGTTCTTATGTTTCACTCGGATTATATTCACACTGAGTGGCTCTGTCAAACCTATGTCCTTGGTTAAACTCGTCCCATTGTTCACAGAATAGCACCAACTTCACCACTTTATTGACATTACGGAGCTTAAGCAACAACGACGGCTACGGGCACTAAGCGACACTTAAAAAGGTGAATTCACGCTGCTTCAAACTTTACCGCGCAAATTCCATCTCGTTCAATTCGTCAAATGATGCCAACTTTTTTGCTGGAGTTGAATTCTAAAAGACTGTATCGACGTTCAAGAAAAGGAAACCAAAACCGTTCTCTTGTGTTCACGCTCTCCATAAAATGTGAAATTAGGCATTTTCACGTCGTAGTAGTGCAGTGACGGCAAAAAAATGTACAAAAAAGCATGATGCACGTGCAAAGTTGTTGTTTTTCGTATCAAAACCTACTGCTTTTTTGCCGTTCTCGTTGACGTCGCCGTCGTCGTTGCTTAAGCTCCCTAATGATAGTCTGCAACCGCAGTTCCAAAGATAAACATTTGAACGAACTTACTACTCCGCGATAATTGCTAGGCAGATTACTTATTCATTCCTTACTTGACATCTTGAAAGTTAAACTGATGATTTCTGTTCGCTATTGGCTGACTAGGTAGTACCTCCACGGTCGCATATTCCAAAGCATCTGTTTGCAAGGATCAAAGAATAGACTGATCATTAAGAACACTTTTTTCGTGAGGGTGGGAGGGAAGGGGAGGGGAAGGGTGGGGCGGGGGGGGGGGGGAGAAGAGAGGCGGATCATTCCTTGGCATCGTTTCTCAAATGTTCTGACAAAGGGCCACTTAAACATAGCCCCCCAAGGCTCTGTCCACATGTATCAGGATATTTTTGAAAACGTCTACACGTAGGGTATTTGAATCGTTTTCGCCCGTCCACATGAAAACGCTAAAAGCTAAAACGATGGAAATACGAAGGAAATACGATAGCATCCCTTACAGTGCATGCGTAATGCTAGTAATATATGATGTATGAATGATGATGTATGACATCATCGTATTCGAAAATCTCGGTTTTCGTCCGTCCACACGTAAACGACAGTCTGGCGTTTTCAAAAACCTCCACTCAGAGGACCGTTTTAGAAAACCTGCGTTTTTTGGTGTTCGAAAAGGCCGTTCATATGTAAAGGCTAAAACGGAGGGAAAAAACTCTCCGTTTTCAAAAACCCTGGATACGCGTGGAATGTGCCTAAAACTCCCTTAGGGGACTCTGCTCGTGCAACACACTTTTTCGTACAAAATGGTTCGGAAGGTGATTTTTATCATGTACGGTTACTGTAGCTTAAGGGGGCAGTCTGGTTGAAAGATCTGTTTTTCGTTTGTTTCCGCCCTTTATATTAAATATCTACCCAATATTTCATTCAATCAAAAAATGACTCAACTAAGTTGGAGCCCTCGGTTGGAGCATTTTTGGATGCTTTTTCGAGTGTTCTTAATGAATAAAAAGTACGGGAGGTGTTTAAAAGTTTGGAAAATTGGGGGTTGTTAAAAATTAAAATATGAAGTGAATAATTAGCAGACAAACGACCACAACAAAGTGCCTCTGATCCCATTAGTGGACTAACTGTCTGGTATATGTGTATACCTTTTCTACCTTAATTTATTTCCTTCTTAAATCAACATCATTTCCCTCCCCAAAAAACACCCAGACTGCCCCCCCTTCATGAATTAAGAACAAAATAAATTGATAACAAGATGGGTTAAACTCACAAGGGGTGGACTGTGAACGCATAACTCGTTGCCTTCTGTCATCGACAGGTTCGGTTAAATCCTTCTTTGTTTTACTTGAGTCTCTGAAAATAACGTTTAAATATTTAGAGATACGTGATCTCACGTAAGAAAACTAATTCACATAACGACCTGAAACATTACCTCAACCCTTCTCCGCCAGTCCGACCGACCTCCGGTCCAATAACTCGAACCCTCGCGAACTCGAACCTCGCGCTGACTCGAACCAAAATCGATTTCCCCTGGATCTCCGTCATACATTTACTGTAATTTTACCCTCGGTAACTCGAACCTTCGCCAACTCGAACCTCCCGCTAACTCGACGTAGTTTTTGTTTCCCCTCAGATCATTTCTATATAATTTTACCCTCGATAACTCGAACCATCTTTTGAGGCCTTAAAAGTCGGGAAAAAAACAGTCTACTGGCGTCCGAAACATTGAATTTTGTATTTCCCATTGACGTGTTGTACGCATATAGTTTACTATTGGAGGCTGGTGTTGTTTGTCACAAATCTAACGCGAAACAGCTTTACTTCACAAAACAGTAAAACGGATGCTCTATTTAAGCAAGGTTTTGTTATGTTACGTTCTGATTTATAAGCTCCCGATAACTAGAACTCCCGATAACTCGAACCTTTTTCGATTTCCCTTGAAGGTTCGAATTATCGGGAGTCGAATGTAGATTGCAGTGTATGAATCTCGGATATCATCAATGTTCTAGCCAAGAGTGTAGATCGTTGCTGTATCGTCAGCAAACAGATACAACTTTCCATTAGATATTGATTCAGCAAGATCATTAACAAATATTGAGAAAACCTTGAGGCACCACAAACTTGACCTGTTTACGATTTCTTTCGGGGTTTTCCCTTGTGGAGGGGGGCGTAAGGGGGGTACGAATACCGCAATACCGCACGTGGTAGGGCGAGAATACCGCAATACCGCATCAAAATTTAGCCAAATACCGAAACCGCAGTTACAAATGGGAAAAAGTTGATGTTGTCAATACTACAAATCCTCCTTTCAAATAGAAATAATACTTTTATGTCACTGTTTCCAAATCAAGGTGCGTCGATGTCAAGCGTACGATAAACATAAGATCATCGCACTCGTTTAGCTTTGTTTATTACATGTATACGTTTACGTAAATGATACAACAGGAGTTGTCTAGTATCACTTTATAACTTACTTCATATATTACTGACCTGGATCATAAACGGACGGAAAACAGTTGACTCTTATGAGGTTGTTTCAGATTCACAATTAACTCGGTTCTGTGTTGAGGGTTTCAAAACGACGACCCGGGCTGCCTTTTGGATTCGAAGGGCACACAGTACAGAAGTACACACTAGCCTGCGTAGCATAGCGGTTTTGGTTAGGCGCGCTAAACAATAAGTCGAAATAAGGCGGGCGCGGGCGAGGAGATTGGGGCGGGAGCTGCTTCGCTGCTCACAGTGGTGCTGCCGACAAAACCATGTAAAACTGCCATGCCCGGGGTGGGGGCGGGGGGGAGGGGGCACTTGGGTTAATATTTGGTTGGCATGTGCCGCTGGCCTCTCAGAGCCCCTACCCCATTACAGTCTATTCTGTGGCCAATTATAGACCCCATCTTAGTCATTTGAACAAATATTTAATTTTCGCGATCCCAACTTCGTCACTTTCTATTTTTATGAATTGACCTTGTTTTAGATTGAATGAAGAACACTTTACTTTTCATCTACAATACAAACATTCTGGTGCCTTTGCTAACCGTAAATATATGAAGAACTGTCTTACCCCCAAAAAAGCAGAAAATGTGCGACCCCATTCTAAAAAAACTCTCTGAAAATGCGACCCCATTATAGTAACTCCAGTCGTGAAAATGCGACCCCATCCAGCGCCACATCCTCATTAGCCTCTTATCAGGAAGTACCCCCACCACCAACCCCCCGGGCTGCTATGCTACGTAGGGTAAGCACACACGAATACTAGTACATTCTATATTCCTGCATGCACAACGAGAAGGACAAGCAGTAATTTTTAGACCACACCGTCTTTATAGATTATCTTTCGACACTACGCAATTTATAACGATCGCACTGACCTCACTATTTGCTGGAATATCTGACTGATCACTTAGTTGACCCTCTGGATCGCTCTCTGTTGTTTGGCGACTGGCACGAAAGTGGTGGTAAGATTGGTATAAAGGAGGTTAACCAAGCTGACTATTCCCACAAGGTCCGTGAAGTCATAAAGAATGCGACATGTTTACGAGGGTCTCAATGGGGTTAACCGATAGGCGTAAAACGGCCAAAAATTTAGCCGATAGCCGTAAAAATTGAAAAATTTTAACCGTTAGCCGTAATTAGGGTAAAAAAGAGTTAACCGTAAAAGAAAGTGTTCCCTAGATTTGCTACTTTTAAGGAAGGTACTAAACTCACTTATGGTTGCGTTTTTTATTTCCCGGCTAGTGTGACTCCATACGCACGTTAGGCGAAGCGCCTTTTAGGAGTTAACCTAGACCTAGGCTCCATTTCCGGCGCTCTCTCTGGGAACTAACTAGAGAAAGTGTGGCTTCTTGCTGGGGATTAATATTTGCAATTTTCCGGAGGTCGTGCCCTCGAAACACTAGTGAAACAACACGCAGAGATGTCACTGTTTGTAAAACTCGTTGCCGATAAGCAACATTTCCCTGTTTTTCTCTGACGCTACGGTAGACATTGCCATGCCTAGTCCCTGTACGGCGTCTACCCACGCAGTTTCGGTCAAGGCATTTCGGTGGTGAACTCGCTCGGACCACGTGACCCGAAACGCATTAGCCGTGCGGAATAATGCAGCCTACGGACAAGGCAACGGCAGACAATCGTTCCGTAGTCCTTCGCTATCATTAAAAACACTGGACACGGGAATTTTGTTATTGGCCTTTTTGACACTATAGCTAGAAATGGATCATCCGTCTGAGACTAGCCTGTGTCTAGTCGCGTCCTCTCCACAGACACCCCTTCTCCGATTTTTTCTGAGGGGAGGGGGCGGCTGTACACAGGCTATCTGGAACGGATAATCCCGTCTTCAAAAGTCAGGCAGATTGTTCATTCCAAATTAAAACTATTCCATTTTCAAATTAAGACATATTACCTATCTGACGCGAATCATCAAACGGATAACCCGTCTCACACGAATAATCCTTCTCTAGTGTGAAAACGGCCATTTCTGTTTTAATGAATGTCGCGCCCCGGCTTTGATTTGGCGTTCGTGTGTCTGCTTTTGCTTTTTCACGAAGATAATTTTTCAATTGGCTATTGACATTACTATGTGTAAAATAATATTAGAAGTGAAATAATTTATAAAAGAATAGCTTATTTCATCCCGAGATGATCCGAAGACCCTTATTCAAAAAAATACAGGTTGATTAATATTTAACTCTTTGAAACAAAAGAAGTTAATTTTTAACTTTTTCGTTAACCGTAACTGAAAAAAATTAACCGATAGCCGTAAAAGAGCCAAAATTTTAGCCGATAACCGTAAAAGCCACCACCCCATTGAGACCCTCGTTTACGTGTCATTGGATGAAAAAGTTAATGTCGTTAATCATATCAAGTATTAACTGAAATTAGAAGCCATACGATTTGTCTGCACTGTTTGCGCAATACAATCCCCGGATGTGCACACAGGTCACGCAGGCTAGCCAGGGAGACCTTTTAGGATTTGTATCCTCTTGTCATGAAAAAGAAGCAGATCACCGCAACACAACGATTTTTTCACCGACTACCGCGGCGTAAAATTTAAATTTACCGCAAACCGCTTGGACTCTGAAAACCGCAATACCGTACTTTGAAATAAAAATTACCGCAACACCGCACCAAAAATGACCCAATACCGCAATACCGCAAACCCTTACGCCCCCCTCCTTGTGGTGTAGCAGTTCTGACAGTGATGCATTAAATAAAAGGAGAACAGTGATTTCACAGGATTGTCGGCAGGCTTTTGTTCAGTACAGGTACCCATAGTTTTCTAAATCCATCCTTAAAGGCCCCTTCCCCCAAATTGTTTTCACTTGGGTGATTTATCAAAGTGGCTCCCTTAATAAAAAAAAGGCACATTAAACTATGACGAACTTTTTGTTATAGCTTTTTCGGTTTTACGCGATGGGTACGAAACGTTGAGAAGAACTACAACTATCATTAGCAAAGATAAACAAAGACGCCTCTATATGGCGAACACCTGACTGTCTCTTTTGTGTACGTATCAAGAAAGATTGCTTTTGATTATTTTTCTTGTCGTCTCTCTCCCTCTCTTGTGATTCTAAAGTGGAGAGTTTATTTGCAAGTTATGTTAGCCTAGGAACGACATTCCATGATGTCGTCTTTAGTCCCTGGGTTGAGTTTCTGCTCTGTGAAGTTACCATCAGAAGCGGTAGTCACCGACAAAAACAATAAAATAAGTATAGTTAATTCCGAACCTTCTTGGAGGAGGAGACCGAATACTTGCGTATATTCCATGGCTGATACTGGAATACGAAGAACCCTTAAAAGAGAAAAGTCATGAGATGCTATTAGAAAGAGTCAGTTGGGTAGAAACCTAAAATCGTGCACAAAACCAATGAGCCAACTACGACTGATCTGGGTCTTTTACACCAAATCAGCCAAACTATCCTCTTTGTCAGGGACGAAGCCGGTAAGGAAAGTAGAGCGAACGAGCCACACTTGCCGCGTGAGAAAAACTGCCTCTAGGAAAAAGACTTGGCGCGCGATTTATGCATTTTCTTTCATGTAGCGTTCGCTCTGCTCTCTCTCTCTCTAAAAAAATGAGACTTCTAATGGCCTGCCTACCCGGAATCGGAATTACTTATACATCAAACTTAATTAGTATTTCCTTTTTGCATACTGTACCTGACTTCAGATTTTACTTTTTAGGTTTAGCGGAACTAGATAACAGCTCCAAAATGATCTGACTACCGAATCTAGTCGAGTGCTTACCATTGATAGATCTAGTCGGTCAGCCTGCCACCGGTTTTGTAACCGGTCGGTTGGTAAAACCGGCTCAGCAAGCTGAACCGGCCCCTGCTCTTGAAGTAGAAGCTGTAGCCAGTTTTCCTGTTCCAATGTGGAATGCAGAAAGCGTCGGAAATTATTCGAAGAGTAGCTGTCAACCTGTGCAACAACAAGCTGAAATCACCTTGTAGTTCTAGAATTTTTTATTCGGCTTGGACAAAAAATAGGCGAGTACTGAAAGAACGAGTAAAATTAAACATAGCCAGTTCTACGAGTTGTAGATATGAGCCTGAGAACATACAGAGGCTGAGAAATGAAAAATAAATAACTGCATGCCAAGTATGAAACGATCATGAAATTTGCGGTAATTATGCTGAGTGAAAACAACTTCGCCTTTTGATAGCAGGGACTTGTTCTGCTTCCTTTACGCCACGTTATCAGCGATATTGATATCGGTTTTGTCCAAGCCGATTTTTTTGACACGCGAAGAAAACTACAAGATTTTTTTCTTTACCTAACGTTGTTGCTTAAATGGCAGCAGCTTTGTGAGTCTTAAGGACTGGCTATCCGCCTTACGTTCAAGAACAGGGACGAGAAAACCTTGCCAGACCGATATATGGTTTTACTAGGTATATGCGTTCTTAAATAACTCCTAATGTAACGTAACGTAGTCTGAATTTCAGACTGTCTGAGATGGCTACCTTGCTCTCCGCGACGTTTTGGAATCAGACGAGGCTTTCGAAACGTTAACTTTTGAATGTCAAACACTAAACAATTGACCGGATCAGGTCACTTTTTTGTTTTCACCGAACCAAAAAGTGCTTTAATTCGTTTTCTCTTTTTGTTCTGTGGTGCCGTTGTGTTATTTTGATGTACAGCTCCCTGGTTGTGGAGGAGTTCCAAATGCTCTTTCCTTCGATGCTGTTAATGTTAGGGGAACTGTTCTCAACAATATTGATTACTACAATATCCGTATGCATGCCACTCACCCTTTGTCTTTGTTCTTCTGTCATTAACGAATCAGTAAAATCGTCCAGCCTTGCCTTCGGAGTCAGGTTAGATCCCGGTGTGAGACCAACTTCTCCTCTCAATCTGATTATCAATAAAAATTTTAACGGTGATACCGCACTGAACTCCTATTGCCTATTTTCGAATCCCTCACAATACTCTCTGTTTTCCCCCCCCCTCCCGAATTTTGCGTAAGTTATTGTTTTCAAAATGATACTCTTCGGAATATGCAGTCCTGCCAGGAGCATTTGAAAACTGTCCTTCATGTCCTTCTTGACGCGAAACTCTCAAATTTTTGTGGTTTTTGCCTGGACGTATCATACCGTTCGCGATTCAACTGGATGTGTCACTTTTCTCACGTGTGAAAAATATCGTTCGCTCCTCTGATTGGCTAGAACTCATTTACATATGAAAATTTACGACACAGCTTTTCATTGAGTATATCTGGAGTATACATATGATAAAAGAGAGTGAAGGCTTCGCCGAAATGATACCTTATTTTCCACCAGCCAAAGTTACTAGTGGCGAGAACTTCCACTTCTTCGCCAGCTCTGTATGACAACTCATCTTCACTCCTTGCATTGTATGACTCAAGAGCTACCCAGTATCCTGATAACAGAAAGAAAAAAAATTATACAGGGCTGTTAAATTTTCGATGAGCAGTAAAGAGGGGAAGACTGGATACCAGAGTCACGTGAAAGTTTGTCCTACGCAGGGGCGGATCTAGGGGGAGGGTGCAGGGGGTGCGCACCCCCCTCTCCCTCAGATGACCTGCTGTTTTCTAATACAACTGGTATTCTGGAAAAAGAAAAAAACTATGTGGTTTATTGGCCTTGAAGTAGAGCAAGAGACGAGTGCACCCCCTGCTAAAAAAAAATCCTGGATCCGCCCCTGCTACGGCCCTTTTGTTCATTCCCTGTGTCGTTCATTTGTGCGTCACCAAATGCACTTTATTTGAGTGTCCATGTATTTAGCACATTTTACGTGTTCATCCGAGCCACGCAAAGATCTAGTCGTTTGCAGGGCAACGCAGTACCTTAATTTCTCGGATAATTTTAGACCCTGAGTATTGGTCCCGTCCCCGAAATCGAATACGCGACCTCTCGCTGTATAGTCAAGCAAAGAAATCATTTAAGGTGGTAAGGATATACTCTTGATAATACTTTGTAAAAAAGCCATGCATAAGAAAGGTCTCTGAGCAAGAAAAAGAAAAAAATCAAGATGCGTTATCGACATCTAAAAGCACTTTACTGCTTACGGTCATCCTCTTCAACTTCTCTCCATTCCTCCTCTTCCAAACGGTGATGAGTATCCATTGGTTCAAGAAAGGTTGCTGGAGCAAAGCCATGATCACCCCTGGAATTTGCCACAAGCCACCATCCTAAATCAGAGGGCGATCAGAGATTAAAGCTCTGTCCACACGTATCAGGATATTTTTGAATCCGCAACTTTTTCTTTCCGGATTGGGCTTCCGTCCACGCGTATCCGGTGAATCCGGTATGCGAATCCGCAACTTTTTGAATCCGCGTTCCAGGGTGGACATTTTTGAATACGCTATGAATCCGGAATCAGATGGACGCTAAATCCGGTTTTTTCTTTATCCGTTGACGTAACAAGATTGAGCCCAGTTCTTTACCATGAATACTTTATTCAAGATGGCAACCTCCTTTCCAGGTTCTCTCAAAGCAGAGCAAGATGTAAATTTCGCGCGCTTTGCGATGCACGCTCTTCTCCCAGAGGAGCCGGGAAAATTCGATTTTAATACGGATACGCGTGGACGTGGAAATTTTTAATCTGGAAAGAAAAAGTTGCGGATTGAAATAAAAATATCCGGATATGAGTGAACGGGGCCTAAAAATAAGGATTTCCAAAACAAATAGCTTTCACAGATGAGGGAAGAAACAACTGAAAAGACATTCAGCTGATTCAATTAAGGTTACTTCGGGCATTATTGTTAATTGCACAAACAGTGGCGGTCACTCAAGCAAATCATTGCATTGTTCTGTACATGTATGCCCAAATACCCGATCACCAATGACCAATTGTCAAAGCAACCTTTATCGAGTTAGGTGTTATATTTTACGGTTTTCATAATATTTGGCAGGTGGAGGGGTTTGAAATATTAATTAATGTCCAAGAATATTTTAGTAGGTGACAGCGGTCCGGTGAGGATGGAGTTGTCAACCACGTTACGACAGGTTTGCACTGAATCCCACGTGCATCAGGCTATCTAAGCTGCCGGTGCTGTCAAGTTACGTCAGGACTCTCCACCGCCGCCCAAGGTGGGGTAATCTGGACTCCGAATCCGGGAAATTTTTCTTGTGGAATCGGAATCGTGGGATGGGGAATCAGGTATCCACCTCAAAGATTCCACAATTCTGCTAACCATTCGAATCCGGGATCCTAGTTCCACTGACAACGGCATCCGGAATCCGAGACTGTCTTGGATTACCCGCCTAAACGATCCTCAAGGTTATGTTACACGGGACGGTTTGCAACGACGATTTTTAGCGCAACAGAGCGTGACAACATTGTTGCGACATCGTTTCGAAAGGCTGCAACATTGTTCCAACATTTGAACCCAGTGTTGCACCAAAAATCGTCGTTGAAAATCGTCTCGTGTGAAATCATCTTTACGTGGGTTGATGACGGATTGAGCCCTCACAAAATAATGACAAACAAGTGGGTTGGAAAAAATTGAAAAAAAAGTTGTTGTATTCTAAAGCTTGGAATTAAATGTTCCCCTAAAGCTGATTCATTGCATCGCACAGTAGTCATTACTGCTAGAAGGACAATAAATTTTATGCTCCAACAGATTTATTCCTTCTACAAAATAATTAAGTCCAGCATGTTTCACACCTGTGCTATTTTTTTCAATGACTGTCACCACCTCGTTTTCTTTTAAGCTCATTTCTCCCCTGCCGCTGCCACTAAATTCTGCCACTGAATAATATTTCTCCACAACTTGTTCATCATTTCTTGTGGGAGAAGTTTGTGGCTTGCTAAAAAATACAAACACAAGAATTAACTTAGCTAACATTTCTTGTTTTATAAACGGTACCTAAAAATTCATCTGTATTCTAACAGAAGCAGGCGTGATCCACTACTTTCCAATAGGCCATTTCCGAGTTCCAAAAAACTCTCATTCTCAAAACGAGGCTAAATGAAAAAACATTCTTGTACAAATAAGTTTTATTTGCAGCCCCCGCCACCCACCGGGGGCATTCTCAACAACGTTTTATATGGAGAGGCTCTGCCCAGAGGTCCAACCAATAATTAGACCCTTTATATGCCATTTTTGACAGAGAAGGTAACCCTTCTGTATACCTTCTATTGACAAATAGTACCCTTTTCACATACCTACTTCAGACCTTTGCATCCTTTTTAAATGCTGTTGATGTATTGTCTTAAAAATATAAATAAATCCCCAAACCAGAATATTATCTCGATTTTTTCACAGTCACAGATTGCATTTGTTAATCCCGTTGGGCCTCTTTACAGACCAAAAAGACAGTTTTTCCTACCCTTTCATATACTTCAACGAGTGAAATCCCTACCCTTTCTGATACCTGAAGCTTGAAAAAGGGACCACTTTTGGGTGGAGCCTCCCTGTATAGGCCATTAGAGGGAGTAACAACCCCCACGTTTGCAGGGGATTAAAAGAACCTTTTTAAATCAATAGCTTTTGCACTTAGCTTCGCTTTGAAACAAAGGCTTGGAACAACTCTCAAACGGCCTATTGATTATGAAAGGTGGAAAAAAACAAAGATATATTAACTGTGGTGCTGCAGTTTATGTTGGAAGCTCACTGGTGGGAAAGATATTGAACATTGTGCACCGTCAAGTCCACAAAAGCATATAACAAAGGTATCTGGCCCCCTTCATTGTTGACATGCTCGTTGACATCTAGAACTGCATGCATGAGTGCTTATTTTACAATTTTAATGGTTAAGAGAGGTATGGGCAAGTTAAAAAAACACTTCATGGATGAAAAACTGCTGTAAAAAAAGTCTTACTTTCTTTCAATGTCATTCCTTAACATGCCAGCATGGTCTGTTCCCCATCGACTGAAGAAGGCCAAGACAATATCAGACTGGGACACAACATAGGGCAAATGGATAACTTTCTGGAAAAAAAAAATTAAAAATTGAATTAAAAGAACTTGTCAGCATGCAACAAATTGGAAATGACACGTCTATAGAGAGAAGTGTGACATCCCATTACCATGGTAGCAAAATTTCTGGATCACAACAATGGCGACCTTAAGCAATGATGGCCGCAATGCATGGCAAAGAGAACAGCAAAAAAGCAATAAGTTTATGTTAGCAAAACAACATCTTCACACGTGCAGCACGTTTTTTGTACATTTCTTATTGAGTGATGCTTTCGGTTTGTTGTGATCCAGAAATTTTGTTACCATGGCAATGTGACATAATGACTTCTCAACTCTACTAAGCAGCCACCTCATCAAGTGGCCACGATCACCTTTTGGCCAGATCCTGACAAGAGGTGTTTTTTATGTCACCTCTGTTAAACCACCATCAAATACTTGATACACTTAGTTTCGCTTCATATTAAAAATATTATGAAGGAAAATACAATCGGAGGTAGAAGGTGATGCATGATTGTCAGGGGTGCATGTACGTGGTGTGAGCTTTTGAAGGTCACACATGCAGGAAGAGTAGTTAGAGTACGGAGGGTGCGGAGACATGTTCCGGTAGAAATCTTTTAAATTTAGGGTCTTGGAAATGCCATTTCTTATTTTTTCCACGAAACATTTTCATTAAATTACCTGTCACTCATGTTATCAGCATTAGGTACAATGTTTGTGGAAAAAAAGATATTATAAAACTTAGTGACGCTATCAAAGAGGTTACAAGCAAAGAAAAGACTTCTACCCTTCAAATGGGCAAACTATTAAACATCAATGTCCTTATGCTAGTGTATGTGTAGAATTACAAGAGAGTTCAATCCCTCATCAGTCACCCCACTATAACGTTGTTTGCAGTCAGCTTATAGAATAATAATGGATAAAATTAAAGGAAATACTAACACAGAGACACTAATATAATCCAAAAGATTTATCTGTCATCCCGATTTAATACTAAAAATGCTTTCAAAATAGAAAAAAATATATAATATTCCCAGATTTCCGCTGTATATACACGGGCGTATATGTGCAGATATGGATGCTACAGTCCTGTTTGTGCGCCAGTGATACCGCTTCCACTTGGTGTTTGTTAATTGTTTTATGATGATTAAGTCCATGTTTCTTCTAAAGATTATCGGACTGCCACCCTTCATTAAGTGAACACTTGTTGTTACACCAAGGGTGGCCACATAAAGGAGGTTCACAACTGTATATTAATTTAGTTTTTGGAGGCTCTAGTGAAATAGCATGGCCCCACAGTGACCAGAAGGACACTTATTACACTGCTAACATTGCTTCAACAACTGCATGATCTTGGCAAAAGATTCATAACACAAATTATAAGTTACATAATTGCTGATTACAAAGCTATGAATATATTATTGAAATTTCAATTAACGTCGTTCTTAATTTTCAATAGTTACCTGGCAAAATTCTTCAACATTTTTACACTGTTTCTTTGAAAATGCTCCAAACAACATCCCACCAGCAAATCGAGTAACTGTTCAGTGTGAAAAGACAGAATTGCTGATAAACCTGCATGTTTAACATATATAACTGGCTAGCATTGAAAGAGACTAATTAAAAGCTCTGAATGCACATGGATATTAATAACTAATGTTTAATATATGCATATAATTCAAAATAAATGATCCTTGATCTGGTGACTTTGATGATTTGTAGACAGCATTTATATCGCGGTAAAATACATATTATGGAATAAAACAAATAATTTTGTTCTGGCAACTCATGCATCAGACCTTACTTATAAGGGTTCGACCCAAACAATAATCCTGCTTTAAGGGTCAAAGTGATTTGCTAGTGCAATAAAAGCAAATGTGACTAAAGGAGAATTGTACCCAACCGTTAAACTAATTTAGCAGTTGTGGTATTCCTGTCTACCATAAAATTACTATATCCTAGGTTAAACACATGATATTACAAAATCTCTCGTGCTAAAAAACTACTGTACTGCTGTAATAGTCCTTCATCCCAACATGACGCCTTCCTTTGTGATTTAGAACAGCATTTGTCTCAACTGATCCACCCCATAAATCTTAGGACAACTTTAATATATAGATACAAAAACTAATGGAATGGAATTAAAACACCCTATGTAATATTACATTCACAGGCAAACAAATCTCATAAGCCATCTTGTAAATGCTGTTGGACTCATGCATTTATGTTATTAAAGACAAATGAGGACTTCTGCTCTTTTTTGTATTTTCGTCATCCTCCATATAACTGTATCATATAATATATGAGTTCAAATTTGTGTAATCTTCTTACCAGGTAGTTCTGGAATTGTAAGACCACTGTTTTGCCTTTCCTGAAATAGATTTTTCAAGCCAGCCTGGAAACAAAAGGAAATTTCATGTAGGTGAATACAGACACCCCTCAAAATATTTACATTGCTTGAAAATGCAACGTAACACAACCAAATGGCGTTTCTTGCAACACAATAACTTTTCAGCAGTATTTGGGATATGCTTTGATTGCATTTCTGTTGATTTGTTTTGTCAGTTATCAGCTCTTAGAACTGTCAACTGTCACTGCACCTCCAAAAAACATTTACAGTTTAATTTTTTTTTTGCTCTGTTAATTATTTATTTATTCAATTGCTGCTTTGGCCACTCTGCACTTTTCCAATGCAATACGTCTCAATAATGTAACATGGTAAGCTAGCCCTAATTTTTTGTATTGCTACATTCAACGTACTTTTGAATAAGTCTTGAACTTGAATTTCTTAATAATTTGGTGATCTTTTTATACGGCACCTTGAAAATCAGGGATATCTGAATAGCTTAATTTGTGATAAACCAGTCTTGACATCTAAAAAAGACTTGGATTAGAACCCTGCACCTGCTTCCAGATTCTGATGGGATCCAGGTGTCTGCAGAAGGAGGGGAAGAGGGGAAGGGCCGGGAAATTGCTAAACATGAGAGCAACAATATTTCAGGACAGATGTCAATGAATTTGAAACTGCAGCAATTTTTTTCAATACAAACCTTATAATTTTAAAGACATTTCAACACCCATAAAATTTGGTCTTTTCAAAATTGACTTTCCAATATAGCAATTTTCTCATGCTCTTCCCATCTCATTTTAAGTTGTATCCCACAATTTTTTGCATTAAGCAGATTATGTGACTGAAGGCTGCACAAGGGCCTCCTTCCTTGGAGGAGTTTGGGGGGCTCCCCAGAGGCATCCCCAGGGAAAATGCCCTGAAAGGTGCATAATTCACTAAGATTTAAGTGCCTTTTGAGCACCAGGGAAAGAATTTCAGCCATGAAGATCAAGCACCCTAATTTAAATACATTTGCTTTATTTTATATATCATATGTTTCTTTTAAAACAAGTACGTATTGCAAAACAAATACGGCAGATTTATTTTCCTCCTTATTATTTTCTCCTTCTTATAAATTATTTTCTGAGAGTATATATTAAGGCCTTATTATACTGCGCTATAAATTCCGATATGACAACAGACGGCATTATTTTTGCCGGTCGACAAGTTTCCAGAGAAACGGCGGCAGTTTTCACTATGTAAGAATTCGTGGAAGTGTTTGTCCCCTCCGACCTTCAGACTTCTTTTCAAACACTTGAAAATTAATCTGAAACTGTTTTCAAGACATAGCATAGGAAGATTTTATCACTTTATATGAAATTACCTGGGATAAAAATCGAATTATATTAAGACCGATTTGTTTACTTTGCATCACTTGATGACTGAATTATCAATAGAAGGAATTTGACATAACCAATCGAGATAAAAACACCCCTTTCGACGTTTTTTACCTTTGTTTTAAACTGATATATTCAACTTTCTACAAAGGCAATTAACCTTTTCATGAAGAATCGATGGAGAGCTGTCGAACATGTAAAATTAAACTTAATTGTTATGTCTTTAAACTGTAGAACAATGGTGTACTCGGGGTGTCGAGGCTAAGAAAAAAAAGGAATTCTCTAGCAGATTATAAAGCTTTTGATGTCATATAAGGATTAGCTTGAAAACAATTGACATTTCAATTGAACATTTATCCGTACAACGTTAACGATTTGTTATTTTGCAAAGGATTAACACTTTTTTTTACACCAAACGGGTTTACCATATAACTTTTAGGGTTGTACGTCGTAATTAGCACGATTCTTATCATTTTCCAATCGATGATTTTACACCTGCTAGGCCCAATATCACGCCTTCATTCCATTTCAAGCATCGACGCCTAGCGAGTCATTTGAATAGTTTGCTGTGCACTTTGCTAATTGTTATTATTTCTTGTGTCAACAAAAACCCCAGGAATAAAACGAGGAAATAAAGGCTGCAATGTGGTGTCCTATAGTGTGAAATCTAGATTACGTTATTCAATTACGCTGTCTCACCTGTAAATCAAAGAACATGCTGTATCGCCGGAATATGTTATATTGGTTTTCGTCCGACCACGTAACTTTCAGTTCGTATTCCTAGAATTATAGGCGTAAAATAGAGACAAAAGTATCAAATTTTGCTCCTGGAATTATTTTCAAATTATTAAGAATATACTATAAGACATAGCCGGTAAACTGCCGGTAAACAAACAAAAATAACACGTGAAATCTTACGCACATAATTCTTTGCAGAGCCTGAATCCTTGGTCTTGCGTTTCTCGACATCAACAACTTTCACGTCCGTGATAGCTCCCTTCTCGTTCGAGGGTGATTGTCTCATGGCGACGAAACTTAGTGATTTCTCTTATTTTCGAGCTCAAGCTTTGTTTAAGACATCCATTGTCCTTAACACTGGACCTCATTCATTTAACAGCGCACCATCAGTTCCATTCGTGCGCGTGACCTCGGTCAACCTGGAGGGCGGAAGTTAAATGAACCCAGTAAATATTTCATGTTTCTTGAAGATCAATACTGGGAAATATGTGGTTAAGTCAAATGGTGTAAACACAAACCTAATTTAGCTCACCTAAATCTTAGAAATAAATGAACTAGCCTGGATCTTTCTTTCTTCTTCAGTAATAAGATAATAAAGCTGATCGAGGAAGAAATTGCAACAGGGTTAGAAACGCGGCGATCGTAACGTGACGTCACGACGACAGTACGTGTGTTTTCTTTTTGACTACGTCAGACTGCAGTATTGGACTGTTAATTTACGATTGGAATGTAATGCAAATGAATTTTTTCCCTTTTTTTGGCAATTTAGTTACGCGACAAATCACCTTTTAGGGTAACGGATGATAAGGGCAAACAAAAAAGGTTAACAAACTGCCTAGATCAAGCATAAAACGGATAATTATTATTTACTTCAAGGCAACTCGTCGGTATAGCTACCTGTATTCGGGGCTTTTAAATATTTTAAGAACTTATCAGTGCGGTTAAAACAGAAAATGGTAAAAAGTGTAAACCCTTACAACTTCTTCAATGTTAACGCTGCCCATTCTCGACAAAGTCAGGAGTAATCGGCTCTTTGGCGAAGTAAATACTGCCCCCCACCCCCGACCCAAGCAATGGGGGTAATACTGACTGCCCAGTATAAGGGTTGAGGGTTCTAGTCTCGACAATGTAATCGGCATTTAAAATTACTTTCTAATTTTATCCAGTAAGTATTTGTTTTGGCGGGACTATTCTGGAGACCTCAGTAGTTTCTGATAACTGATAGCAACTCTAGAATAGGGAGGGATTTTTGGACTTAAGCCAGGCTAGTGAAGGGTAACATGGACAATCTTCTACAATCTTGGACAGAATAAACATTAAAAATGGAAAAGAAAGCCCCATCCCACGAAGTCGCGTGAAAGCCAAAACGCGCCGTTTTCCCATCCTTCATTTTGGAGGAAGGGGATCGAAATTTTCCATCCTTTTTGTGCCAAGATTGTAGTCAGTCTTGTTTAGGCTAGTTAGCGGTTCTAGGATCACAGCGGCTTATATAACCAACCCCAAAATTCCTAAAGTACCTCCCCAAGGGAAAATCCATGCATAAAACGTGTAAGTGAGAAGTACAGAAGTAGTTTACAAATAAAGCTTGGAACGGATAGGAGTGGTGCAACGAGCAGGTCTAACATCAGGACCATTTCAATACACTAACATCGCCACAGAAATTGTTTATGAGAAGCTTGTTATTCTGCCGTTTATACTATCCCTCAACCCTTTTACATTTCAAAATAAATACCAAATAATAAGTAAAGTCATTTTAAAGCAGTCTACTCAGTTACAGGATAACTTCATAAATTGTCTAAATGGTCATGATCAAAGAGTACTCAGACACGATTATTTAAGTTAGTTCACTTTATACTGTTCTTTCGACCAGCTATTTTTAGTTTAGACACCTCTAATTTTGTCAGATAAGCTTAGTCGTCTCCATTAAAGCAACTGTTTCCGGAGTTATATTCGCCATCATGAAAACCACATCTAGGAACAAATCGAAGATGGCTAATGACGTCAAGTTGTGGTTGCGCTTTGGTCGCGCATCATTTCGCTCGCGAGCGTGTGAGATCCTGTCATAGCGTTACAGGAAAATTAAGGCAAAAACATTATAATCAATGACTGAAATGTAGTCACCGTCTTTGGTAAGGACAGTAAAAAAGACGATCCAAAGACGGAATGAACAAATTGAAACAGAGAGGTCGCTTTCAAACCATATCCAAAGGTGTGCGAATTAATCAAACACCAATTGAAACGTGAAAAAAGAAAGAGAAAGAAACGTATCTCTTAAGTGGCTATTTCAAGAAGATCAAGCCATGACCTCAAGTGGTCGCTTGTAAGACGTTAAAAACAAACCCCAAAAAGTGGTCGCGGTCGCTTACGCGAGTTAACGTTGTTTTTTTTAGGACTGGTCAAAAAAGGAAAGGCGGTGCTGGGGGGGGAGGGGGGGGGGTACTCCCTATGATGACCTATACGGGGAGGCTCCGCCCGAAAGGGGTACCTTTTCCAGGCTTAGGTATATCAAATGGTGATGAAAATCGTTTTAGAACAACATGTCATGCAATCCGAAAAAATGTAAAGAACTTATTTTCAGAAGTAAAGGCAACAAGTCTCGATATAACCCCGTATTTGACACTTGTCAATGCAGTAGTGTTGTTCTGCTGGAGGTTACGATCCAGAGTGATTGCAAGTTTCAGGCGCATGTTTAACTCAAATCAATTAAAGCAAACAAATGTTTCCATGTTCTAAGGACCCCTAGAAAAGAGCAATATTCACAAGCCGAAATAGATCACTTGTTCACTTCCGTAGTTTTGCCTAATTTTATCTATGGTTTACCCGTGTATGGGGGTTCTGAACCTGATCTTAATATTATACAGAACCAGTTAAGATAGATATCATAAACGCCGTTTTATTTCTTACCCCGTTTCAATTAAGGATCTATTATAGAAGAAAGACTGTAAAATTTCTAAGAAAGTAACTTACACCCGCTAGCTCCATATATTTCTTCAAAGAAGGTCTGTTCTTATAATCTCCGTAAAAAAAAAGGCGCTCGTCCTAAAAATAATACTGAGCGTTTCATGATAGACAAATATTTAAGAGTGGTTGTCAGAGAAAACCGGGCAAAATGTTAAAAATGTCAACGGAAGGGGGTCAACAGAATAAGTTCATACTAACATCACAGATAGGTCTGGTGGAGTAATGGACAAATATAATAAACATAGGCTCTTCACTGCTCTTGTATTAGAGATACGAGCATCTCTTTATTCGACCCCCTCGGACGCCATTTTTATAAGCAAATTTTCACCATTTTCTGAAACTCACAGAACCCTCAAAATTTAACGAGCGAAGTTTATTTTTCGCATGCGATACAATACATCACAGAACTACTTTCTAAAACCATAAGATTTGTTAAGCAGCCACGGACAAGACTAAAATTTTCTTATTTTATCTGACCTAAACTCAGTGTCTGCAAACGAGCAAAAAATCGGGCATTTTTGAATTGATCTACAGCGCACAACTAAAACGACAGAACAACTCTGACAGCCAAATTGCAGTCTACTATCATCCATGTAACCAAAACACTAATAATCATTTTGGGCCATTGAAACAGGAAGAAATTAGAAAACTCATATTTGTTATAGTTTCCAAGCTTTTTCTTGCAAACAGGCCGATCCCTTCGTGTCCCTTTAAGTCCTCTTCGGGAATTTTCTTCCATATTTCGCTGTAAAGTATGTTCAGCAGCTGGAGAAAATATCAAAAAGCTCGAAATACTGCCTAGGTTACTTGTTCAAAGGGTAAAAAGTGCTGAACGATAGGATGAAACTAGAAAATAACAAAGCGACGCCATCTTGAAAATTCAGCACTCAGGAGGGACTGGCACTAGTAGCTGCGTTCGATATCTAACACGGACAAAAATTTCAAATTTTACACGAGCACATAGAAAACCAAACCTAATATAGAAATGTAACCAGAAAGCCTCGGATTCATGTTAGAATTTTTCTTTATCGAACGTGGGCTATTACGAACTATTACCAGGAGCCTATGGGCTCCTGATTACCAATAAGATAAAAAACAAAAAACAAACAAACCAGCTTATCAGCGACCTACTCCAGTCTTATTTCTTCTTCAATTACTTCTTTTAGTTGAATTTAGCTTTAGAAGAACGCCTGATCGCAGGTTAATTGGTGATTAACTGGCATTGCTTCATTCCCTCCTCATTTAGAGGTGTCCCGTGAATGTAGATAATATTAAAGATCTATTTTGTCTCTTTATGAATCGCTTAACTTCGCTCTCATGCGAGCTAGCTGGACTTGCTATGTATCAACCTCGCGAGTTTCGAAGCGTGCGGGCTAACTGCGGGCAGTGGATATTGCTTGCTGTAAAATTTGTAATAATTTTTATTACCAACTGTTTATTAAAATAAACATAGTACATGCAGTTGAATCAGTTCTGCGGAGCGGGCATTTTAGGCCGCGAAGCGGCCAAGAGAGCCAGTGGACGAAGTACTTTTTTGAAGGTAAGCCTTTTAACTGATGATCACATCGCTGTCACTTCGCATTTCCATAAGGTAATAGACCTTCGAATGTTGACAAGAGCTGTCAAAATAAACCATTCATAGCGTTTACCAGAACCCGGTATACCGGAAAGATCCGGAAGGAGCTTTTGTTAAAAAGTACCATTAAAGGGGTTTTTACGACTCTCACTCCGCACCCCTTCCCCTCATTGTTTTTCCTGCTCACTTCTTTTTCAGAATGCTCTTTGCACAGTCCACACAAGATAAACGCCACGTTTAGAGGGAACGCGCAAATTCTCTTACAGATTGCGGTACTGTTTGCAGTTCAAAAACTTCACGGTTCCGCCGGTCGCATGTAAAGAAAAGGCGAATCCCTGCAAGTTTTTGGCCGTTCAAAAATTTGTAAAAGGGGTCTGAGTGTTAACTCGAGTTGGTACCTTTTCCATCATATTGATCATTTATAGAAGTCGTACACCTGGACGTTTACAGCCACTAGGTTCCTTTTAGTTTACTGGTGTAGCTGTGCAAGAATTGACATCTCCTACATCTCCTCGTCACTGGATTTGTCAAAAACACTCTCACTACGCTGTTTAACATAAACAGTCCTCACATTTAGAGAAATTGTCAAGGTCTTGCCTTAAATTCAGAGGAGGCAATGATTACAGAAATGGAATTTATTCATCTCCTAAGGAGATAATTTCCAATGCCATTTTGTTTGTTAATCTTTTCAACGGCGCTGTTGCAAAAAGTGCGCGCGCGAATCATACGAGATGGCACAAAATGTTCTAAAATTAGCACATTTAATTGCTATGATATATATTTCAGGGGCAACCGACGACAATTTTCGGAAAATATCTGTTCGGCAGACGATTTGCGATTTAGAATTTTCGGAACATTTCATTGTAAAATTCCTTGCTTGCCTGCCTCTCCTAGGATTTTCGAGCATGTAAAAAATGGTATAATTGCCTAACGGATTTTTACCCTTAAAAAGTCACCTAGAATTTTCGGGAGCCTTTTTTCTGGCTGAAATTTTCGAAAAGGTAAGTTTTGATCCCTATAATTTTCGAATCGCTAAACTTTCAGCTAAGAAACCCGAACAGATGAAAAATTTCTACGGGATAAAAATATGCCTATATCTACCGTTTAAATACTAAATGCGTTTAACATTCCTATGTTTAGGTGGTTTTGAACTATCTTCTCGTTGGGTGCTCCTGATATTTCGATGAAGTCAACCCCATCCCTGGAAAAGGTATCCAGTTACGGTCTACTACCCCGATTTAGATAAATATGGCTCCTGGTAGAGTATAAAAACGTAATTTTGAGCTATTTCGCAGCGTAATTAGCGTTGCTAGATAAGTCTGTCCGCCATCAGTAGCCCGTAAACCATGTATGAGTAAAGACTACACATCAATATTAATATTAATCTTGTAAAAATTCTAGTATGAGCCATTAAAATTGTTGAATGACCTTCTTCACCTCAGACACTCGTGTCAGTCAAGTTTGAATCGAAGTCCCCCATTTTGCCTTTTTGTTCAAAAAAACCTCTGACCTAGCAACCCGGCTGCATCTTGCGCCCATCATCTGCCCCCAAGGGGTGAGGATCTGGCTCCTTTTTCATAGGGAAATTCATAAATTGTCTACTAAAACACTGTGCAATATGGAAGCAAGGCTAATTTAAGCACTAAGAGCTGCTCAGATATCTCAGAATTGGAAAAAAAAAACTAGTTAGAGAAATTGCTCAGCAAGTATGTAAAAAGTTGCTTGAAACGCAAAAAGTTGCTCGAAATACTAGACGTTGCCAAACAGTTGCCGAGCAACTTGTGGAAAGCCCTAGTGAGAAGGGGAGGTGGTGGGAGGCTACTCAATAAAGCATTGTTCGGAGAGGTTTCGCCCCGAGGTCCAGTCCCTTATCCTTATATATACTATTTTTGAGAAAAGGTAATCCTTTCGTGTATCTTCCAT
Source organism: Porites lobata (assembly GCA_942486035.1). Lineage (NCBI taxonomy): Eukaryota > Metazoa > Cnidaria > Anthozoa > Scleractinia > Poritidae > Porites > Porites lobata. The sequence goes on along the minus strand of CALNXK010000109.1, from coordinate 876,902 downwards.
TGAAAAGCTGCACCCTTTCATACATATGCTTCGTGAGAATAAATCGGTAAGAAAGGAGGTCTTCGGGCCATTTTCGTGTAACCTTTAACTGAATTAACATGTAAATGATATTGCCATAAGGCGTGTTTCTTCGAAGCATTTAATAAAAGGCCCTTTAAAATACTTAATGAAAGATTTTCCTCTCCTTTCACATACTTCAACTTGTGATTTTCCTACCCTTTATTACACCTGATGCTTGAAAGAGGTACCCTTCGGGCGAAGCCTTCCGGACTATGAAACTGTGCATCATGAAATCATGAACAGGAGATGAGGGAACCTTCGGACATGGTCGGTGATTGAAGACTGACGCAAAAATAGATGATACAATAAAGATTCCAAGGAAAGACTTATACTGGATAACTCAAAAGGAAGTGAATGAAGAGTAAACGAAGACTGAATAAAGTAATGCCAATTGATCATCTTCCCCAAACCCTATCACTCCGCCCCAAAAAAAAGACCGACAACACAAAAAAAGCTAAATTCAACTAAAAGTAGTGATTGAAGAAGAAATAGGACTGTAGTAGGCAACTGATAAGCCGGTTTGTTTGTTTGTTTTTGTTTTTTATCTATTTGGTAATTCATCACGTTGTGGACAAGGCAGCTACTAGTGCCAGTCCCTCCTGAGTGCTGAATTTTCAAGATGGCGTCGCTTTGTTATTTTCTAGTTTCATCCTGTTGTTCAGTACTTTTTGCCCTTTGAACAAGTAACCTAGGCAGTATTTCGAGCTTTTTGATATTTTCTCCAGCTGCTGAACATACTTAACAGCGAAATATGGAAGAAAATTCACGAAGAGGACTTAAAACAAACACGAAGGGATCGGCCTGTTTGCAAGAAAAAGCTTGGAAACTATAACAAATGTGAGTTTTCTAATTTCTTCCTGTTTCAATGGCCCAAAATGATTATTAGTGTTTTGGTTACATGGATGATAGTAGACTGCAATTTGGCTGTCAGAGTTGTTCTGTCGTTTTAGTTGTGCGCTGTAGATCAATTCAAAAATGCCCGATTTTTTGCTCGTTTGCAGACACCGAGTTTAGGTCAGATAAAATAAGAAAATTTTAGTCTTGTCCGTCGCTGCTTAACAAATCTTATGGTTTTAGAAAGTAGTTCTATGATGTGTTGTATCGCATACAAAAAATAAACTTCGCTCGTTAAATTTTGAGGGTTCTGTGAGTTTCAGAAAATGGTGAAAATTTGCTTATAAAAATGGCGTCCGAGGGGGTCGAATAGAGTGAAGCTCGTATCTCTAATACAAGAGCAGTGAAGAACCTATGTTTATTATATTTGTCCATTACTCCACCAGACCTATCTATGATGTTAGTATGAACTTATTCTGTTGACCCCCTTCCGTTTACATTTTTAACATTTTGCCCGGTTTTCTCTGACAACCACTCTTAAACACAACCATAGTACAGGATAGTTAGGATTGTATGATTAGTAATGGTAACAGGATTGAGTGGAGTCCAATTCGGTCTGTAATCATACGAGTGATTAACCCATTCGCCCCTGAACCGCCCGTAACCGCCCGTGCGGATCCAGGGGCCCGTTTCTCGAAAGTCCCAGTAACTTTACGGGCCCGAAATCAAAAATTCAAATCGAAATATAAAGAATAAGAGCGCGGGTCCTGGCTAGCAAACTACTCCATTTAGTTTCATTAACTGACCGTTTTATCGTGTTAGATGCAAAACTATTGAAACCTCGATCTTTAATGTAAACGGAGACAGCTTACCGGGCCCGTTAATCATCGGGACTTTCGAGAAACGGGCCCCAGGTCCTTTCTACCTTTTGTGACGTCATCAGTTTTAACGGTCAAGGACAACTTTCTTCGCTAACTTGTGCAGAGTGAAGAGATCTTTCAAACCATACCAGAATGAGCACTATTCAGTCAAGGACACCGGAGAAAGAAGCAAAAAACCACGTGACATTGCCCTGAAAATCTCCATAAAAATCTTGTTCCATTGCCCACCTACCTTTCCTTTCACCTAATCGTAAGATCTTAAAAGCTTTCCTAAAAACTCTTCCCACCAAAATGAAGCCCACTAAATGCCCGGCAAGAGGAAAAAAATGAGGCAAGAAAAGCGAAAAAAGAAGGGAGGAGAGAAAGGGAAAAGTAAAAGTCACGACTGCTGTGTCACTTTTAAGCCCAAAAACTCGAAATTTTGCTTTCTGCGCATGCCCGAACTTCGCAAGCTGATATATTGCATCTGGATCAGAAGGCCGCGAGGTGTACGACCTGTAAACCGGTTTGTGGTAAGTTTTAGCTCTTTATAGCACGACAGTGACCAGAAAACCACTCGATTAGCTTCAAAATGCGTTTTTCGGCAAAATCTCCAGGAGCGAATGGGTTAACAAAATCGGACGACCGCGTAGCGGTAGTCCCGGATTTGTTTAATCACGAGTATGATTACAGACCGAATTGGACGACACGAAGTTTTGTTACCAATTAATCATAACTTTAAAAAAATTTGTGATATATTAGGCTCTTTTTTTTTTAATCAAAACACAAGAAATTCCGAGATTTTTTTGCTACCAGTGAAAAAAAAAGCCATTTAAGCGCGCTCGTGATGGCGCGTACTGTCCAATTACTTAGGCATGACGCATACTGTCCTATTTAACTGTCCTATTAAGGCTGAAATCAGGGCAGTTGATAGGCAATCAGATTTAAGGATTTTGTTATAGTTATGATTAGTAATGGTAACAGGACTGAGTGGAGTCCAATTCGGTCTGTAATCATACGAGTGATTAACAAAATCGGACGACCGCGTAGCGGGAGTCCGATTTGTTTAATCACGAGTATGATTACAGACTGAATTGGACGACACGAAGTTCTGTTACCAATTAATCATAACTTTAACAAAATTTGTGATACAATAGGCTATTTTTTAAACCAAAACACAAGAAATTCGAAATCCTGTTTTGCTAGCAGTGAAAAAAAAAGCCATTTAAGCGCGCGCGTGATGGCGCGTACTGTCCTATTAAACTGTCCAATTAAGGCTGAAATCAGGGCAGTTGAGAGCCAATCAGATTTGACAATTTTGTTATAGTTATGATTAGTTTATTTATTTTATTGTTTTATGGTATTCATAAACAGTTGTAACATAGGATATGTATCTTTTTCTTGTGTGAAATAAAGACCGATTATTATTATTATTGTTATCATTATTATCTGTCAGTTGGGTCAGTGAAAGGACCCAAAGGGCTAACAGATGAATTTTATGGCTTTATAAAGTCGAGAAAACGTTCTATTTTTGCCGGATTGATTCCTATTTAAATGACATTGCATTTACAGCAATTAAAAGAGATGCAAAGTTCTAAACAAGGTATGGGAAGCGTACCATTGATCAATGGAAGGTATACGAGAGGGGGTACCTTTTTCGTGAAAAATGGTATATGAAAGGGTAAAGGGTTGGACCTCGGGCCGGAGCCTCCCCGTATATAAGCTTGTTGGGTAACCCCCTGGGCGGCGCTGGGACAAAATACGTAGACTGAGGGAGAGCGTCTTCAGTTTTTGAATACTGTGCAAGAGCTGGGTACAGTCGAACCTCCACTAACAACCACCGCTCTCTACAACGGCCACTTCATTTTGTCCTGGCGGACAGTCCAAACATTGACTCTCATTTAAACCTCCCTACAACTCTCCACAACGGCAACGGTCACTAAAACATGTTCCCATCTCCTAAAATCCTAAAATAACCTCTCACGATCTTGACTAAAACACCACACGGGTACATACGGGTAACATACGAGTAACATTGGACACACACGGGTACATACGAGTAACATACGGATACATACGCACGCCTACGAGTAACATACGGACACATACGCACGCCTACGAGTAACATACGGACAACATACGGGTACATACGAGAATACGGGTATTCTGAAGAAGGCTGGAGTATATTAACAAAACAACCTCTGCGTCAATCTCCGAAAGACTTTGTGTACAGTAGTTCTACATTTTAAAACCCATGACTCGCTCTAAAAAGTGGAGACTGAACTGCTTTTTCTCAAAGATGTCAACATCTGTGATTGAAACGTCCTTTCAGTTTAAGGAGTGATATTCAGAATCGTTTTGGACACAAAGCAAAACAAAAAGAATCGAGAAACGTATATTTCCGCACGGCAATAAAATTTACATGCAGTCTAGCCTTAACGTAAAAGGTTGGCATGAAGGTGGTTCCTTCGTAACCTTGGAGACCTTAAACTTCTTTAAGAAAGACTTCTATCCAGAAATAAGAAATAGCTCAAAATTGTCCTTTTTTTCCCCTCACTTTCCCACGGTGATCCGTTCCATCGTGTTAAAAAAATCCCCCGCTAGTGTGGATCGAATAAAAATTAATGTTTGTAAGCAGCTATTTTTATTTCGCGAGTCAGAGCTGTCCAATACTTTTTGCAAATTGCACGTTTTGACCTACTTTACGTCTGTTTCGTTCTCTTTTGCGGCGATCACTCAGTCATCGCAGGAGCCGGCTCCTGGTCATCGGCGATATGTCTTTTAAAGAGTGCAGCTAAATGTCGTGGGTGTGGGTAAAAAAAATTATAGAAAAAATAAACAGAAAATAAATAAACAGAAAAAAGTTGTAAAATAGATAATTTTGTGAAATAAAAATCTCCGGTAAATGGTATGGGTATAAAAACAAGCAAAGAAAAAATAAGAGAATTAACAAATTAAATCGAAAAAAAGTGCAAAATTCATGAAACTAAAATCTCCGCGTACACACCAGTCCCATTCCCCTTACCCGCGGTCAGCAAAGCAAATACGAACCAGACGTAAAATATGTCGAAACGTGCAATTTGTAGAAAGTTGATGGATAGCTCTGGCTCGCTGAATGGAAATATAAATAGCTGCTTACTAAATCTTTATTCGATCTACAATTTCAATGATCAGCGGAGACTTGTTAACACGATCGTGGGAAAGGGGAGGGGAGGAGGTCTCTTTAATAGCATACGAAGAAACCACCTCCATGCTCAACCTTTTAAGTTAAGGCGAAACTGTAAATTCTATTGCCTAAAAAAGGGTTTTATTTTTAGTTTCTTGTTTTTTGGCCGTATGACTTAACACTTGCAAATCAGTGACTTTGTCCATATATTTTCAAGGTTCTTTTTTTCTAATAATTTCAAACAGGATGGTTTGAAAACACGAGGTGTGTGAGACAAGAGCCTTATTTACACTACAGAAAAAAATGGGCCCGGACCCTTAACAAAGTTGGTACGGACCAGATATTTTTGCCGTGTAAACATTCCGTACCATGTTTTCATGAAATGGATCCGACTCGCTTTTTTCTGGTTTTGGGGCCATAGCAAAACCGAAAAAAAAAAAACTAGTCTGGACCCCTTTAGCTGTTCGAAAGCTCTGTGTAAACGCATCTTCGTTCCGTACCATGTTCATATGAGCCTGCCGTGCTTTACGATGGTTTCGCGCATGTTTCAACCATAAACCTAACCTGATTGTTACCCTTGTAAACGGTTAAAAAAAAAATGGTCCTGACCACTTTTTTCTGCAGTGTAAATGGGACTAAAATGACTACCCATACAGAAATATAGTTTTCTCGATTCTTTTTCTGTTTTGTTTTGTGTACAAAATCTTTGCTGCAACGATTGAATATCATTGCTTCAACTGAAAAGACGTTTCAGCCTCGAATTTGACATCTTTGAGAAAGAACAGTTATATCCCCCGTTTTTCTTTAACCTGCTTCAGGTGTTTACAAAGAATACACTGTTTCTCCTATTTTTCGCTTAAATGTGTCCGTTTGTACTAAGAATTCGCTTATTTGCTTTTTCTCCACACAAACCTCGTCAGTTGCCAGGTTGGCTTTGTTTAGTTGCAGGGAATCGAAAGCTGAGGGTTTTTCCGTTCCTCTCTGAGAGTACACGGTCCCAACAGACCGTTTGCACGATGGCGTCATTTCACCACTACTACCAGAATCCGAATCGTTTTTCTTTTCATATTTAATTCGGTTATCCCATCGAGGTAGTTTTTTTTTAAATAAAAAGAAGCCCTAATTTGCTCAAGAAAGCAAAACCCTTCAGGATTCTGGTAAGAGTAATAAAATGACGTGATCGTGCAAATGGCTTCCAAGGTTGGTTTATTTGCAGGCACCAGGTTTCAATGTCTTGAACATTTTAATAGAACAGTAACATAGAACTCTTCTTCTTAAACGTTTACAAAAATAGATGCTAAAGGGTCTTCACTTAACCCGCGAGACTAAGTGTAAAAAGAAATCTTAAGAGAGAAAATGACAGCATCATTACATCGTCTGCTTCACGGGTTAAATATTAGGGACCTTACGAAACTACGACGGCGACGGGAACGGGAACGTCAAGCAAGCAATAGCTTTAATGAGCAAAACAACTCTGCACGTGCATGACGTTTTTTTTACAAATTCCTTCGCCGTCTCTGCACAACAAGGACGTGAAATGGCCAATTTTTTAAGTGTACTTGAGAACAGGTACGGCAAAGCGATAAATTCTACCGTGCGCGGTCCCCTCTCTTACCTAAATTCCCATCTTTTAAGTAACATGGTGACTTCAGATAATCGCGAAATAGTGTACAAGGATGAGAAGTGTATTTTTCCGCGACGTCTTAATGGACGTCGCCGTTGTTGGATCGTAAGGTCCCTATAGCCATCTAAAGAGCGACTTAATAATCTTTAGGGAAAATAAATTTGAAACATCTCACTTATCAATCACATGGCAAATCTAAATTGTAGGTGAAATAAAACCTTCGCCTAATTATTGTCTTTGATTCTGTTTAACAATCCGATGATCAGCAAAGCGTGGTCATCGCCAAAAACCCAACTTCAATCGTTCCTTCTCATCTTGATAAAAACCTTAAACATGTTGCAATACTCGCACTGTCTTCGGCCACAAGTCAATTAACTTGTCGCCTACAGGAAGAACAGTTTGTCAGCCAGTTCTGGAGAAGGTGGCTTGTGAAGACTTTGTCCAACCAAGAAGGCAAGTTTGTGGGCATACTGACACGGTGCAGGAACACGGACAGTACCCTGAAAAAGGAGGGTGGGCATTATTCTGTAAGTGCTAAGTCGAGGACCTTTTTACCGTTTGGGGATTTTAACAATTTATTATTTGGCATTTACTTTTTCCCTCCAAGAAACTACAATTGCCGACAAAATTGTTGAGACGTAAGGTAAATAAGGTAACTTCAGAGAACAAAAGAATCCACACCCCTCCTCTGTCTCCTCCATTCAAAGTTGGAGTGTTTGTTACTTTCTAAAGGTAGCTCGAACAGCGGCACAACATTGCATGGAGGGAATGGGGGAGGAAAAGCTATATTTTCCCCTTCTGAAGTCAGGAAAACGTCAAAAAGCCCCTTTAAGGCGAAGTGTCAACTCACTTTGACGACGATTGTAGCTTGGTCAGCTATTAACGAATTCAAGCGGAAATGTAACAGTAAGATAATTTAAAATTCCGTTAGCAGAATACACAGAACAAACGATCTAGTGTGAAATGTAAACAGGGTCATTTTCACTATCATAACAGGGAGCTTAAGAAAACACTATTCTGGACGATGCACGACAACGGGAAGTGAGACCACAGGCGGCCCAGGCGTAGTATGTGTCAAATGAATATATTAATATTCAGATGGACAAAATAGGACGAGTCGTCGAAACTCCCATGAACTAAACGAGTCCAAAAGTCAAAACATAACAAAACAAAGCAAAGACGCCTTTAACTGAACGTATCCTTGTCTTTCATGGCCGGTTAACGTGGCATTTTGTTGAGTTTTGCAATTGCAGGTACTATCCACTAAAGAAGAATTAAAGGCTGGCTTCAAAACAAACGGACCATCTCTATGCGCCTTCAAGCGAAGCGCTATAAATTCGAGAATAATCGACGAATCCGCTCCAAATTGCCATCGGCTAATCTGCAGGTAACGTGTGCTCCTGCTTCTTGCTCGCTCGCTTCACAAAACCCATCGCAACTGCACAATAATCGCTCGCTCATCAAAAACACTGTTGACCTTTACGCTTCGATATGACCGCTAACTACCAGGTTTAATACGCGACGTGAATATTCAAGCTTAGCGACCGCGTCCGCGCGACAATGCAGCACTTGCTATGGGAGGGATGGTACTATTGCTTCTAGGTCAATCGACACTGAGCGAGGGTCCGCTGCTTTAGTTTTGACCAGAAAACAAAAGGCGATCGCGCGAACGTCCGTAAATTTTCAACACGGCGGGCCTGGTTCTCAAGTTCGAATTCTTCTAGCGTTCGCTGTCACAGCTGCCGTCACATTGTTCGTCCAGCCGCTTGCAGAGGTTCTTGACTCTACTGGACCCATTTGCTTCGATTAATTAAACTAGGGGTACCTTCCGGCAAGTGCCAACGAGGCGAACTCGTTTATCTTTTGTGGAATGTGCCTATTCAGATCTTCGCGATATTTTTTTCAGAATTTTAAAGGTTCAAAATGGATTCCGTACAAGAAAAGGACGGCACCCAACTTCAAAACAACAACTTTGGCACATTCTAGCCTTTCACTTTTATTAAACAATCACAACATGGCTTGAAGCTTTGTTGGTAAATATGAGCAAGTTAGCACTTGTGTTTCTTGGAAAATTCCATTGTATCAAAACTGCAAACGTTAGAATGAAAAATATAGTTTAAATGAGGCCTTTGACTGCTGAAATTAAAAATAATAATTAAATTCCGAGCAACAGCGCCACCAGGGATAAGAAAAATATTTCGCGTGGTAATATACAGTCACTAGGAAAAATTGGTGTAAAGCAAAATGTGTGAAAAGCGCAGGAATGGGGCGGAATGTATCAGAGGTTTAAAACTATAACCTTGAATAAAATACAAAGATCTAATGAGCGAGTGTCACAGGAAAAAGAGTCTCTTGAAAGGCATAATAATAGTCTTCAAAACAAAAGGTCCGCAAATTCGATGCATTCCTCACGGGAGTTTTGGGTTGTCTCAATTTAAATCGAGCAGCAAAAAACATGCTGGTTGACAAAATCTCTCGAAAGACATAGACAAATTCTAAAAAAAAAATGAAAGGTCCGCCAATAGGTTGCATTCCTCACGGGAGCTGAGGACTGGCTCAATGTAAATCGACCTGGGAAGAACACGCTGGTTCTGATAAAAGTTTTGAGAATATAACCCTACGCCTTGATCAACTACCTCTTAAAATTCAGTTCACAAAGGAAAAGAGAACACTGGAAACCCTGGTTCTGAGTCGAGAAGCGAACGCGCTATCTCCATGTAAATCGAGCTGCAAAGAACAAGCTGGTCCTGACAAATATTTCAGCGTAAAACCCTATTCCTTGATTAGCTGCCGCTTTAAACGCAATTTATAAAGCAAACCAGGGCACTAATTGCCCTTAAATTAAAGCTTGCACATCTGTTAGGTCCTCTTGAACAGACAACAAACAGCTGCGCACTGTGTCACCCAATTTCGGACCAAGTTGTAAATACAAGACCATGATGTCACTACCCAAATATGGGGTCTTACTTACACCCAAATATGGTCAAAAATGCAAATTTTAGAGGGTTACGCAGAATTTAAGAGTTTTTGCCTACATTGCGCGGCGTTATAATTCTACCGCCGAGGCAACCTCGCTTCTTAGCTCGGTTGCCTCGTTGGCAATAAACGGTTCTTTCCAGAACAACGTCTTACTCCACAATATGTTGTCCAAACTGGCGAGGGAGGACGAGGATTTTCCGCCCAGGAAAAAGGCAAAATCTGGCCACTGCTATGCAGCTGAATAGAAGATACAGCTAAAGATATGGTTAAGTAAAATTTATGTGCGCGTATTATTATTATTATTATCATTATTATTATTATTATTATTATTATTATTTTCAAAACTCAGGGACACCCAACGACGACTTCCCCACATTTAAGGCTGTCCAGAGTACTTTCGATCTCTAAAACTCCATTCTAAGCGGCGCTAATACATAAATTTAGTCAGGAGGGCTAAGAGCGAAGCTCTTGATAACATTTATATTTTGCTCATACTAAATATCAAATCGAAGCGGAGAAGGCAATGACACAGGGACACCCAACGACGGTTTCCTCAAATACATTGAAACCACTTTTTTAGCTATTCATAAAGTACTTTTAGCTCTATGGAGATGCATTCTAAGTGGCACTATAAAATTGGTATCTCAGTGTTCGGCCATTCTAGGGGAACTTGAGTCTTTTCGAAATTACGAGGAATTCAGAATTATTTTCCCGAAAATTTTAGATGCAATTTTACGTATTAAGAAGGAGATACTTTTTCAGATTCCTCCTTTCATCGCATTTTTGAATCCGCAAATTTTAGGATTCCTTTTTACTTGCTACGAAAAATAACCTTACCCGGGCAGTGAAATGTGAAAACTTAAACTTCAGAAAATCGTAGGGAATTTATTAGCAAGGTTAGATGAGCTTCGAAAATTGTACATGAAGGGAATGGTCATCCAGAAATTTTTAGCCAAGTGAAAGAAAATTCTACGCAAAATTTGCTTCTCCGAACAGATATTTTACAGAAAACAGTCGTTGGATGCCCTTGACCAGAACTGTGAAAAACAACAATAGGTCTAATTGCAGCACACTTTCTTGTACAGTTCCTTGCCGTTGATTTGCATGACTGCAACGTGAAACGTCCAGAAAACTTCCTGGTTTTCTTTTCTAGAGGAAATGTGGTACATGTTCTTGTTCACTTTTTCCACTGCCGCTCATTTTGTTTTCTGTTCCGTGATCCTAGAAATTGGACCTTTTTGAAAATTACAAGGGCTTCAATATTATTTTTCCGATTGATTGAGCTAGAAGCAATTGTACCATCCCTCCCATAGCAAGTGCTGCATTGTCGCGCGGACGCGGTCGCTAAGCTTGAATATTCACGTCTCGTATTAAACCTGGTAGTTAGCGGTCATATCGAAGCGTAAAGGTCAACAGTGTGTGATGATCAGCGAGCGATTATTGTGCAGTTGCGATGGGTTTTGTGAAGCGAGCGAGCAAGAAGCAGGAGCACACGTTACCTGCAGATTAGCCGATGGCAATTTGGAGCGGATTCGTCGATTATTCTCGCATTTATAGCGCTTCGAGTGAAGGCGCGTGGAGATGGTCCGTTTGTTTTGTAGCCAGCCTTTAATTCTTCTTTAGTGGATAGTACCTACAATTGCAAAACTCAACAAAACGCCACTTTAACCGGCCAGGAAAGACAAGGATACGTTCAGTTAAAGGTATCCTAGCTTTGGTTTGTTATATTTTGACTTTTGGACTATTTTAGTTCATGGGAGTTTCGACGACTCATCGCATTAATTTGTCCATGTGAATATTAACATATTGACACACACTACGTCTGAGCCGCCTGTGGTAAGACCTTTTCCCTTTTAATATCCCTTGACGCCACCACATTTGTCCACATTTGTCTCTTACTGAGACGAATTGCCAAGACAATTAGGCAAAATTGCTGCCCAGGGCCGAGTTGTTTAAAGCTGGGTTAAGATAATCCAGGGTTAGTGCGAAATTTGAATTCACATATGAGAGCTTAAAAAGCAAATTCAGTTTGATTCTTGTCATCTACAATTTGAAGATAGAACACTCTAAAAAGAATAGAGGAAATTATCCGAGAAAGTGCTATTGATAAAGAGGAAAAGAGACCTGGGCCGAGTTGTTCAAAGCTAGGTTAAGATAACCAAGGGTTAGTGTGAGATTTGAATTCAGATTTGAAAGCTTAAAAAGCATTTCAGTTTTAATTGTTTTGTCTACAAGTTGATGATCAGAAGCTCTAAAAATAACAGAGAAAATCATCCGAGAGAATGCTTTTAAACACAACAAAAAGAAACCCAGGTTAAATTTAACCCTGGGTTAAGTGATAATTTAGGCGTTTTTTAGGAATGAAAATGTACATTTTAGCTAAGAGAATTCAGTAGCATTCAGCTGATTCCTTATATAAAATCTGCATACTATTATGTATCCGAAGAGAATCATAATTGTTGCCTTATCTTATTTGCCGAAGTGTCAGCAAGTGTTAGACCTTTTTTAAAATAGATTTTAAAAAATAAGAAACTGTTAATAAAATTTTAGGTCAACCAGGTTCTTACTGTATTTTAATTATTTCACTTACAGGCCAGTTGTAGTAGAGGTGAGTAAGCTTGTAGGACAAACGCTGGAGATGATCTGGTTTTAATCCAGAATTGTCTTCAATCACATTGAAGTGAGTGGGCGACACTGTTCCCTGACGAACAGACTGACTCACAAGGAAGAAATCATACCTGAACAATAAAATAATTAGAGTAAATGAATAGTGAATTTTCTGTCTATAAAACTCAGCCCTAGTGCGGATTGCTCGTAACCCTTTCATACATACCTACGTTGGAGTTGCATGCAGTGAAACAACCGTTGAAAGACGTATCCCATTCAATAGTGAGGGAACAGTTAGAACATCCAAAACAAAAGACAGGTATGCAGAGTTCATACAAAAATTGCAACCATTTCTTAAGGACTTTTCAAGGACCACATTCAATTTTCAAGAATCACCTACTTTTCACGGAATGTAAAAAAATGCACATTTCAAGCCCATTGTAACAGGACTCTAAGGGTTGAACTGTCTGCTACACCAACTTCTCAACTTTTTTTCACCTCACTTATCTTAAAATGTTAATTATTGCATAAAACAAAAAACGCGTTATGAAAATCACCTTTAACGCTTCTGAGCTATGAATTATATTCTGTATTGGACAACCAAAAAGAATTAAAAACACTTTCCAGGACACCAGGGTTCGCACAGAAAATTGAAATCTTTTTTCAAGGACCAAAATTATTTTTCAAGGACCCTTCATGGAATGTCATGTTACTCGTTTCGCAAAATAAAGCGTTCTGTACCTTTCAAATTAACAGCCACCCATCGATGTTAAAGCGATAGTTTTGTTGCATACAATGCAGATTGCTTTCTTCGAATCGCCTTTAACTTGCCTAACCCATTTATACTCTTCAATAGTTAACCACTTAGGGTTAAAACTGCACTTTCCATGGATTTTGCAGCGAAACCAACGACAACGCAATGTTTCAACTCTGTAATCTCAAGTCAGCTACATGTGGCATGCGCAAGAGCATTACAACTCATATACACAACCGCTGATCAATCTGGTCTCGGCTCACATTTTGGGTCGTGTTCGGTTTTGCCTTAAATTTTACAAAATTCTTTGCATTTTTTTTTACAAAATTAAAACGAAAGAACACCCTAATCTTCACGATACAACTTTCCTGGTACTCTTCAGAGTCTATGTTGGCGAAAATTCAAGGACTTTTCAAGACCTTATCGAGGAATTCAACGACTTTTCAAGGATTTACTCTAAAATTCAAGGACTTTTCAAGACTGTGCGAACCCTGGACACTACATTCAAAGTTGAAGAAAATTCAAGGACTTTTCCATGACTCCCCCTAAAATTCAAGCACTTTTCGAGACTATGCGAACCCTGGTATTGGAAAAGAAAAAAGAAAAGGGACTGCTTGTGAGGTATTAAAGCCAATTCAGCCTGTCAGTTTCCAACCTTTACCTAAGCCATCTGCAACTTCATGACAGGCAAGGGATATTGTAATTGGCATTCATGTATGTAATAACATGCATGTAGTTTACAAGAAAGTTATTGGAAAACTGAAAAATGAAGATTACTCTACGTAACAAGCCCTTTCAATGTGAACATTCATACCATTGAGGGCGAGTGATGTCAGTGTCGACAACAGTTCCTGGAGGCGGGTTGGTAGGGTTTCTACCTTTGGTAAACAACCTCGCACTGATCCTTTTTTTAACAATGATGACAGTTAACTTGGGCCTGAAAAAAACATGGGATGTAGATTCAGATTATAAGTGCTTACTAATAGTCAAAACTGCTTACCAAAAATCAAAACCTGTCATCTTGAAAATGAAATAGGTGTTTTCGAGAGTTTTTGCTGTAAGGCCATGCAATATCCTCTATGTTTTAATGGACAGTGTTGGTCTCCTGACTTGAGGTATGATTGGCCCATTAAAAAGGCCATTGTCGATTTGCCAATCAGGTGGAAAGAAAATTTACAACGCACTTCCGGTAATTTGTTGACTCTGTTGGGGGCCCAGAACAGGGATATCCACGCTGCTTCGTAGAAGTTACTAACCCTTCATAAATCTACATCTGAGACACAGGCTAACCAACAGGATTATTCTTCAAAAACATCTCCAGGGTGGTGGATTGACCTTTGCATCCTTCAGGACACGGGTTTTGCATCTCTAGATTTTTTCTCCTCGAGGAGACAAAGGGTAACATAGCCACTGAGTACAAAGATTTTGAATCACCACACTTACGCATAGCCTGTAGAGATTTTGCTAAATGATGATTTCAACTGAGTAACTTCATGATCAACAACAGTCTGCAGCTGG
>CALNXK010000109.1:640000-857500 GCA_942486035.1 Porites lobata | reverse complement strand
GGATAACACCACCAGCAAACTAGCAATCCTCTCCTCACCATGCTTATAACCTACTTTATTGACTGTTTTATCTTGACAATAACTTTACACACAATTGAGCAGCCTTAGCACTGAAGAGACAGTGACAATCAAAGAGTTAAAATTCAGGAACCAATCACATGAAAAATTCCTATTGAAAGACAATAGGCCATTTTTCAGTTGTGTATGAAAGCGAGGCTGAGGGTGACCTTGTTTTGATACAAACCTTCCTGCCTTATTATGTAAATCAAGTTATTCTTATGCTAACCAGTAGTTTTCAAGAACAATTTCCATAACAAAACAAAGAAGGTTTGTATCAAAACAAGGTCACCCTCAGCCTCGCTTCCATCCATAACTGTAAAATGGCCTATTTCAGGAGTTTTAACATGATTTAAGGTGTAGCTCAAATCATGGATACAATATTGCCAATAACAGCAAAAATAAGTGTCCACTACAGGCTAGTTATCACCTGCGACAGAGTCTCAAGAGCTTTGATCAGAAGTGCAAGGAACTATGATTAAAGGGACTATGTCACGCTATTTACTGCCTTTTCAAAAAGCTAAAACCTTTATCGCATCTATTGTGTACTTAAAATAATGGTCCAGTTTTGTTATTCAAGACTATATTTAGGTATTGAAACTGTTTCCTGTCGTCCGTTTTAAAGGATGGCAAGGATGGACAGGGATTGAAACTTGAAAAACTTGCGCCAAACTTTTCACGTTTTAAGGCTATGCTTTAAATCTGATTATAGTTGTTGCTCTCTGATAAAATTTGTGATATCTTCTTCATGACCTTACAGTAGCATCTTGTGTATGGGTAAAGGAGCTAAGTAATGACTTCCGCACAAAAATGATCAAAAGCAGGAACATCCTTGTGACATAGCCCCTTTAAGTACAAAATCAAGACACTGTAGTCATAACTGTACTTACTGGGATTTCAACTGCCCAAGCTTCTCCACCAAGCTTGCAGTTAAGCTGAATGCCAATCTTGGTACAGACACTCATTAACATTTGCTTTTTGGAAATTGTTCGACCAACGATAACTTGCGAAGGCACTAAAGATTATAACAAAAAATGTATAAAAGAAAGAATAAACCTTACCAGAAACAAAGGAACTACCAATGACAAAGGAAAAAGTTACAGATGCTATGAGCAGGACCATTTTAATTTGCACCGAGAAAATTCCATTTTTCTAACTGATCACAATGTTTCGTAAATAATAGGGTGCGTTAGCAATGACAGCGGCAACAGGCACCAAAACAACAAAAAAGAAATACACTGTTCAGTGGTGGAAATAATTTTATTTACGTAAAAGGACAGATGCCCTTTCAAATCTGAATTTTGAAATTGGTTGTTCATTAACTAGCATACAGTATTTACTCAAATAAGCGCTGACGCAGAGTGGCATTTATTTGTAAGTTGGATGAAACAAAGAATTTTTTTAAACTATGATATTGTTATTTTCTGTATTTAACAGAATTAATGTCTTTTGATTTTGATTGTAATGGTCAATGGTGCTTTACTTTTTTGTCCCAAACGTGGTGCTTATTTAAGGGCGGTGCTAATTCGAGTAGATACTTTCATGCTCTCAACCTGGTTTGACTCAAATCTCTTGATAGTACATGGCAAGAAAACCCAAGCAATAATTCTGGGTAACCCCTCTCGAGAACCTGTTCTTCACATTGGTGACTCTGCTATTTTATTAAAAAAAGGAATTTACAATATTTCCTCCAAATTTCTCATGATTCCAGACACATTTTGCACAAATCTTAAGCTTTAAAAAAGAAACAAAATAGTCAAAATAGACCAGAAGAACGCAAATGAATTAATTGTTTATGGCTCACAGTCGACTTCTAAGGTAGGCAGTCACCTCTATATCTCAGGAAAAAATTGCTGGTCACTGCTGGTTGTTTAAAGGTACGTGAACAATCTAACTGTAAGTCAGTTCAATTTTAATTTCTATTCGTAGTTATTGAGGGAAACCCAGAAAGATGCAATTTTTGATTTTTTGAGCCTGTGATATAAATTGCAAATCACCCCTTAGGCTGCGTGCAAATGGACGCAACATTGTTGGCCAACAACTCCCAACATTGTTGGATGTTACATGTTGTGTCCGTTTGCACCCCCTGTTGCATTTCGTTGGATGTTGTTGCGTGTTGCTATGCAAAGTCTGAAACCGGTCAAACTTTTCAGCCAACAACTCCCAACATTTCTTTTGTTCTGTGATCGCTGAAGCGTAGCGCAACAATGTTGGATTCGTTTGCACAGCTCTTCCAACATTGTTGGGGCCACGCATGCTCATTACGCATGGTTTACAAAGACTTATGGGTTGTATCCTTCTCATGATGCACTGCAGGTTGGAACATTATGGGAAAGAAGGGTGGCGCAGTGGTGAGAGCACTCGCCCCCCACCAATGTGGCCCGGGTTTGAATCCTGGCGTCGATGCCATATGTGGGTTGAGTTTGTTGTTGGTTCTGTCCCTTGCTACGAGAGGTTTTTCTCTGGGTACTCTGGTTTTCCCCTCTCCTTAAAAACCTACACTTTCAAATTCCAATTAGATCTGGAACACACGGACATGTTTCAACGAGTTCTTATGAACTCCTTAGTTCTCCGTGGGTTAATTGTTGCGTCCATTTGCACACCACTACCAACACACATGCAACAACTCCCAACATTGATGGCGCAACAATGATGGGGGTTGTTACTTCCGTTTGCACGCAGCCTTAGGTGTGAAAATCGACTCCTCAGATATCAATTTTCTGAAAGCCCAGCTCTCACTTGATAGACCTTTTTAATTTTTATTTTGCAAAATTCTTTATTATTAGAGAAATGAATTTTTCAAATGGAATGGTTTATTGCAGATCTTAAACCTTAAGAGTGGTGGATCACTTTAACTGTTTCACTGTTTAAACAATCATTCTTTATAAAATTCTCTTAGTTTTGTTGTACTTTTCAGCTAACTTTGTAGCTGGCGAATGGCAGATGTTTCTCCTCGCTCATCGTCGCTGAGGGACGTTTCGCGAGGAAGAACGTCTGCGACTCAGCGACAGAAATTCCATACTGATGACGCAAAATCCAGTCAGAAGCGCTAATTGGTCGATGGAGCAGTTTCATTGTTCTAGCTATTGTTTACGAATGACAGACAAAAGACAAAAGGCGGCAAAGGTCAAATGTAAATGCGATGAATCTCTAACAAAGCAGTCAATATGGGTGGAATATAGTATTCTCCAGATGAAGCATTTGAGTTCTGCTGGAGCTCATACGCAGATGAACACAACACTTTTCCAAATTCGACCAGGAGAAACGTAAAATTGAACAAATTTGCATTTGGAGCCCCATGACTACCGGATTTATTATGTAAACATTGATTTACGTCATCAGTATGGAATTTCTATCGCTGAGTCGCAGACGTTCCTCCTCGCGAAACGTCCCTCAATGGCGATGAGTGAGGAGACACGTCTGCCGTTCGCACGCTACTAACTTTGATGGTGTTTTTTAATCGCTTGGTTCATTTTCAAATCTTTGTATCACAATTTATCAGTAAAATGCCACCTATTTGAAATGCACAGCGTTCAGGGCACTTGTTAGTAACAAAGACGTTCTAACAATGTCCCTAAAATGTTCATGTATGTAAATGTCTTGAAAAGGATAAAAAGGAGGTTACTGGCAGTTACAACACTTTTAAATCCCACTTTCTCCCATCCTTTAACTTAATTTTCACGTCATGTTATGTTTGCGACACTGGGAACTTTATGATCCAACAATCCAACAGGGAAAATATCACTTAAAAGAATTAATTTACCTTCTTCCAGTCTAAATTGCGATAATTCCTACCCATCTACTCTATCAAAAATAGGCACCCCCCCCCACGCCGGATTTTAATTCCTAGGATCCCTATGCCAGTTCAGAAAGAGAAATGAAATGTCATTGTCGCTTGTTTACATCCTTCATAAAATGCATTGCATGCATGCATTGTCCTCATCACTATAATTTTTTCATGAAATTAAAGTGCCACAAAAATTTCATGTAACAAGGTATGGAGAAAAGTCAAGCACTCTTCAAGGACTTTTCAAGATGACTAGTACCATTTTCAAGATTGTACAAACCCTGACAATTGAGCCCTGTGTAAAAGCTATCTTTCTGTTGAACTCTGTCTCACCTGGCATTTCCAAACAGCAGAGCTTCTTTATGGCATCATAACGGTCCTTTCGATTTGATGTCAAAATAGTTACAACCATCTGTAATGAATCACTGTAAAGACTTTTAATGGCTTGCAAGTAAGTTTCTGTTCTGTCATTGTTCAACGGTCCTCTAAAAAGAAACAGCAGAATCAATACGTCACCATCTTAATATAATTGGATGTCGCTGTCAAGAGGCTAGGGAAATGCCTCTAGTGCAGCGGGACAAGTAGAAAATGGCTCCTTGCCATGCAAAAAACATCTTCCACTGCTTTAACTGGACACAGTCAGCTGATGCATTAGCATATCACAAAAAAATGAGAATGAAAGTGAGAAGCGCATCCTTTGGATTATGTAAGCACAAACCTTGTGAAGTCGAACTAATTGCACAAAATTGTGATTATACACTGACCACCCACACGGCTGCCATGGAATCAAATGCAAACCAGCAGCTGGCTAAAAAAAGTGACTTACTGGATGGCACTATCAACGGACATTCCCATTGGCCCACACACTTTCTTTAAAGTGCTTTCAAAGTCTTTGGCATTTCCAGCATCCCTCTGAGTAAATACCAGTAGCCAATTGTTAAGTTTGACTGAGCTGTGGAGTGGCATTCCTCTCATTTCCCTTGACCAATCTGCCGTCTTGGGGTCATAAGAATACTAGATGAAGAAATAAAACAGATATGTCATAATTCTACATAGTCATGTAATGATAACCCCTTCAACAAAAAGTGACCAACACCAACCATTTATGACGATAGTTTCACAGTAAACAAAAACACCAAAACAACGATATTATGACATTTACCTGAGTATAATGCGCACCCTAAACTTTGCCTTCATTTTGGAAAAAAAAAACTTAAGACAAAGAAAGGAAAAATAGCTACACAAAAATCTGGCTGCTTATCCTCTTCTGTTTCACTGGTTTCTGCATCTTAAAAAAACAATTATCATCATTCCATGCAAATTTTTCTTCCAGGGTGCAAAGAGAGTCATTTTAGCTAGCATTTACTAGCCCAAACGTCATTTCAACTAGCCCCCCAAATTTTTTGATGAGCAGAATTTATTTCACAGTTCTTCTGTATGTTGAATTTCTCAAAACACTTCACTTGCCCATTAGGCAAGTCAAGAACAGAACTCACTAGCCAGATAGCAACATCCAATAGCCCTGGGCTATCAGACACTACTTTCTTTGCATGCTGTCTTCCCTTTCATTGGCCGAGAGCCCGCCTTCTGACCCACAAATAACTGCCTACAAATAATGGTCTGCAAATGCACAATATCATCCAACTGTGTTTGGCCGCAAATAATATTCTGCTCATGTGAAAATAAAACCATCCTTTTCTCCTTGCAATCGCTCTTTCTTGAAAATGGCAGATCACTTCCCTTCCTGAAGATATTCATTAAAAAACCACAGGAAACATTGGAAAAATCCAAACTTGGGTCGAACTTGGTTCTAACCTGAGAAATAATAATTCCCCACTTTTAAAGTTGGGTTACTCTTGGGGGAAAGTTGGGTATATTTTAAGAGTAATAGAGGATATTACATGGCCGAGCGGAGATACGAAATTTCTCTTCGAGTGTTGGCGTGATTTATTATGAAGCCATAGCAATGGTGATATTTTCACCTGTGAAGATAACATGTTATTTTCACATGTGAAGATATCAAGTTTAAGCGTGAAAGCTCACCTGGTATTTCATTGGTGTTTATATAGGTAATAAAATTTCATCTCTTGTAATTCCCAATGCATATTTCCCAAAGTACTCCCAAAACTAGCTTCTTCAGCTGATAACATTGGGGATAACTTGGGTTCATAAAAATTAAGTCACACCTACTTTAGGACTATTTCGTGCAAAAACACATTTTTTATGGTTGAAATTGGGACATGCTCACCCCAGCATTAACTGTTTTGTGGTGTGCAGTCATTTTTGTAAATTGTGAACTTGTTATATTCTGCAACTACTCACTAAACTGGATTTCAGTAACAGTTAATGCATCTAGCTCTGGACTTTGACTTAAGAACAGTTTATCTTTGGGACTTTCTTAAGCTTAAGACTTGTATTCTTCAACTACATGTACTTTCCCCTTGTAGTAGTAATATTGTTTTTAGTTTTAGCTAGAATCGAATCGAATCAGAGAATCAAACTCATTTGTGAAAAGGATTCCAAAGTCTTTATGTAAATTTACACTCTCAGAAA
This sequence comes from Porites lobata, assembly GCA_942486035.1. Taxonomy (NCBI): domain Eukaryota; kingdom Metazoa; phylum Cnidaria; class Anthozoa; order Scleractinia; family Poritidae; genus Porites; species Porites lobata. The sequence continues at coordinate 851,103 of CALNXK010000109.1, read as the reverse complement.
TACCACATTATGTATTGTAAGTGTTTATAGTTTATGTAAATAAAAGAATGACATTTTTACATCAAATTCAGGTTGGTTTGTATTAGTTCAGTTTTAGCTCGATGTGACAACTAAATAAATTGCTGCCGTTTAAGCCTGTCCTTTGGGAGGAACTTAACAGTGCTTGGAACAAAGAATAAAAGATCGGGTCAGTTTGACCCCATTGTGGGACTTTATGAGGCTAAAAGGTCCTTGTTCTTTTTCCCAATTCTGACCCTATTTGGGACCACTTGGATACAACTTTGCGACAAACCTTGGTTCAGGTAAACACTTCTATGGGACTAAATGTGGTTTAACTTGGGGTAAATATATCCCAAATTAGACTCTATATTTGGGTCAAATATGGGTCTATATTGTGGATTTAACAATTTCCTATTTCAACACTGGTTACTTGGGAGTTGTTCCCATTTCCCAACTTGAGGTATTACTTTGGAAAATGAACAGCTCCTAAGTTTAATTCCATACTAGACCCAAGTTAAGACCACGTTAGAACCAATATAACCCCAATAACCCCAAGTTCAAGATACTGGGATTTCTCTTATTTTTCCTGTGAACAAACTCAGTGATCAAATTTTGAAACACGTCTAGGTGAATACAAGTGTGCATCATACACAGATTACTGTGGTATATCAATCAAAATACTCCTGAAACAAAGCAAAACTATTATCTAATGAATAAATTTGTTTTTCACTCCCAGTGGTAGATTAACATAAAAGAATTGTTATCTTAACTCTATGAGGTCTGCTTTAGTTGTTTTTGGTCCAACTGGACCCATGTATATTATTCTTCCTGGATGGCAAAGGGTTAATGAGCAGCAATTTGGAAAAAGGAATTTTTTTTTATGTGTGATATATTTGTTTTTGATATAAGCTTAACATCAGCAAAAGGACAGTAAAACAAACATCTGGATAAATTTTAAGGGACTTGAACCAAGTTACTTATCATGTGGCCAACACTGCGACTTGATAAAATTGGTTTTCAGATTGGCCTTCAACATTCACACCTCTCTATACTTCAGCACGACAACAAATGTGTTGTATTCGTCTCCACTATTATTTAATAAAAACAGACATAGCAGATGTGGAAAGGTCCCGTGCTTTGACTGCTTCTTCAACACATTTGATTGTACGCACAACAAAGGAGTTTAAGTAAACTCACATTTCTATCCTTCTGGAAAATTTTTTCAGGGGGAAGAACTCGACCATTCAAAGTCATCGTCTCTTTCTCAAACTAGAAAACAAAACAAAGATGTATACAGGACGTACAAGAAATAAGAAAGTTAACTAGCAATAACCAATGACTGGGAAGAGCTGGTAGAGATGCATTTATAAAGATTTTGAGAACTGCTTTTTTAATTGATTGCATAGCAAGAGTGTAGCACAAAATGGTGAATGAACAAAGAAACTGAACTATAAACTGAACAAGACTAACTTTAAATTAGACAACTAAAGAGTACTTAAGTGTGACGTCATAAAAAATTAAATTTATATAGGAATTCATCAGGATATTCTGAAAGAAAGAAATCCAAGAGGCCTACTCGCCAAAACTAGTTTTGTGGGGCAAATCGTCTCTTAGATAATTATTAGCCCAGTTATGCTCTGATGACTCCTTTCTTTCAGAAAATCCTGACAAACCTCATAATTTCACAAATTTAATTTTTATGAGATCACTTCAGCACTCTATTCTTTTGAAAAGAACATTTTTTTTGCTTTGATCACGATGCAAACAATAACAAGTGACAACATTCAACACAAGTGGAAGATGTTTGTTACCAGTGAAAAAAGCAGGAGGAACATGCCTATTAACCTGGACAATAGCATTGTCAAGGTTCAGCTAACATTGAAGGACATATCTCCTTTTTTCTGTGTGTAAATTTCTTTTCCTCAACTCGATTCATGTGTCTCCAAACTCAGTTTGTTTGAGCAGTTTCAAAGCACAGAATAAGCAGGGAATTTAGGCGCCCATACACACTCCTTGTTTAAACTTTTAGTCGCCTGTGAACAAATCATAGACGTGTCTGGTGACTGGGCACCCATTAAGCAGCAGCTTTGTTGTCCCTTGATATTGATTTGCATCACAACAAATGATTAACATTATAATTAACTTCAGGCTATGTTTCATCCAGATCAAGCTGTTTACATACAAGAGTTCCAAAGATGGAAGTTATGCATACAAAAATACTAGGTTGAGCAACCTTAAGACATTACATTAAAAATACTTTACCTCAAGGTTCCATCCCGCCAATTCAGCAGCTGATTGATCATTGCTGTAAAGACATAGCAAATTTGAATGACTAAGTATTTCATGAGATTCCCTGTACTACAAGCTGTGCCCTTGCAGCAGTCAGTGGTCCAAAAGATACTTTAAACTATAGGTGAGTAGCCGATGTTACTCTTCACACAGTTACCTTTCTTTTAATTTGAATTGCTTCCTTTCAGTGCGACGAAGCTATAACAATTTTTTTTAAGGAGATGCTGCACTAGAACTTTGAAAACAATAATAAAAAATCAAGTAAAATCCAATTCATTCAAAGTATTTTGCTGCTTTTGATCCCCCTGCAAATTCTTTATAATGAGCAAGCATTGGAAAAATCTGGCAGACCCTATGGGATAATCTATTTAACAATTATTCCTCGAGCCCGAATGTGCTCTGAGTCAATAGCCCATGAGGCCGTGAGGAATAATTGTTTTAGTACAATCCAACTAGTTGGTCAAAAATACCGAGAATAAAAATTTTTTAACTAGTTAAAAGCTAGATTTAATCCTTTTTTGCCCCCCAAAAGCCCACGCTTTTCGCTGCTAGGGGGCTATAACAAATAGCCTAGTAGTAGCTCAACCAATCAGAATGCAGCATTGATAATAGACCACTGGTGGATTTTACGAAAACATAATACTAAACAATTAACAGGATTAATGCCAGAAAAAGGGACAGCAAGGAAGATGTTGAGCGTATGGCAAGAACAGCAAAAAACAACTTGACGATCATCTCTGCTACTGTATTTGAAGAATATCATGCCGTTAAATCTAATTTGACAGAATTAACAACAAGTGCTAGTCTTATCTTGCAGTGTTGCCAGATGCACACACACAAGGATCACACCATAATCAACTGCAGTTTACCATTGTGGCCCTGGTTGTTCAAATGTTGGATAGCGCTATCCACCGGATAAATCACTATCCAGTAGATAAGTATTAGGGAAACCAATTGCGTTATCCAATGAAGAGATTTTTATCCATTGGATAGTGCTATCCAATGTCTGAACAACCTGGACCTGGCATTTTGGCTTTGTTGGGTAGTTTAGTGAGAATTGATTACTTAGCCTTGGCATTTCAAATCCTTGGGGACTCAGTTTACAGCACTGTTCTAATTTGAAAGACTTCTGCTTTTCTTTAAGTAAGTGAGGGCCTGTTTATATGAAGTGAGCCAGTCCAGTTAGCTTATGCCTATTCTCTTGTTTTTTGGGTTCAAGCAACCAGAATATCGGCAAGCCGGCCCAGCCCACTTTCTAATACAAACACAACAAAATTTTTTTAAGGAAGCAAGGCATCAGCTGAACTTGCCTGGTAAAGTGGGCCAGCCCAGCTAACTGATTAGGTTAACACAGGTGCACTAGAGAGCCCAGTTGCAGATTGAAGACTGCAAACACTTCCCCAGATTTATAACTTGGGCAACACTGGGAACCCAAGTAATATTAAAAACACATACCACTGGATGCGCAATGGCAGATTTTTCTGAAAAACCTACCTGCAAATGTCACCCATGAATGTCAAGAGCGAATCATTGCGATTCTTGGGATCAACGCGGGTATGCACTGCCAGATCTTTCATCAAGCTGAAGTCAGAGCGCATCTCGTCCGTAAGTCCTGCGTGTGTGACATGAAGCGGGTTAGTAGTTTTACTTTCACTGGAGTGGTAACAGATGCAATCAAGATTATTACAAAGCCATTTTTTCAATAAGAGACACTACATCATAAGATACATAAGATACATCCCAACAAATGTGATGCAAGTAAATTAATGATCAGAAAAGTTACTCTGAAACACCCACTGATACATCACAACAAAGATTGTTTTTGCCACAATAACTTGTGCCATCAATTACTACGGTCAATTCACCCATATCAACTAAAGTGAAAAAGTCACATAAGGAACAAATTAATGAAAAAAAAAACAAGCATCAAAAGAAAAGTGCTGTTTTCCAAAGCCATTAATACTGTCCATTTTTTATGCATAAAGACAAAACATACCATCATGAATTTCATACCCTTCCTGTTTTAGGACTAAAATTTATTGTATAACATACCTGTTAAAAAGCATAACTCAGGAACAAGTAATACCTCCCCATCAGGTATTCTTTGCTGTTTCTGTCCAGGCTATTTAAAAACCAAAACAGTGCTAGTCAGTTGTCTAACATCCAACAGAAACATTGAAAAAAAAAAAACAAAGATTTAACAAAGATTTTCCAGATTTTAGTCTAAAAGCTCCTGTAGTGGATACTGCTAACCAAGATTTTGCTGTTACATTGTATTCATATTTTTTCACACTTCCAATTCATTTTGGAATTACCGTAAAATTCCGAAAATAAGCCCCTCCATGTATAAGCCCCCCAAACTCGTAATGCAAAAAACCCTCTGTTAAATAACCCCTCCGAATATAAGCCCCCCCCGGGCCTGTACTTGGAAATTGCCCTCAAATACAACTAAAACGGTCAATTTACTTCCATCTATAAGGCTAGCCCAATCGATTTTGAAACGCAAATTTCCCTCCATAGATAAGCCCCTGTGAATAAAAGCCCCTCCAAAAATAAGTCCCTCAAAAAAGGCCTTTGAAAAATATAAGCCCCGTGCCTTATTTTCGGAATTTTACGGTAATCGCCCCACACTGCCTCAATTGTAATCTACTCGGTACTATTACCATTGATTAAAAAAATGCAGCATAAAACACTTACAATCTTCTTCAGCTTACTGACTAGAAGAGGCTGATCAGGATCTGTGATTGTTTTATCATAGGCCTTAAAGACAACAACAAACAAGTAAGCAAACACTTCCAACAATTTAGGAAAACATTTTAACAGATATGAGGAAAGGTCCTACTGCCAACATTTTTGACCTGTTGCCGGGAATGTTGACCAGTCAAAAAAATTTTGTAATAACTTTGTAATATTTGGTTATGTTTTTTTCTGCCTGAATGAAAAAAATGTTGTATCAGTGCACATTAAGACTCATTAGATTGTTTGCGCTATCTCTTTGTTAATAGTCTGGGACTCACTCCACAGTGTGGGAAAAAGGCAAATCAAAGAAAGACTATCATCAACTCATGGGAACGTTGTTTAGAAAATAATCAAATAGTTATCAACTCTGGTTTTCCCACAGTAAATTTTAGGAAATGATAGCAATTCAGATCGTTTATCCATATATTTAATATACTATCTTTTCTCTGGAAACACAATACTTTCTTTGCTGTTTATTGCACTTTATTAAATAACAGTTATGCATTTAGGAATATATTTATAGAAAAACAACAAAACAAATAAGCAAAAAAAGACCAAACAAACAAAAACCGGGAAAAAAAAAAGAGAAAGAAAGGAGATGAGCAGGACTCGAACCCGTAACCTTTGGCTTGTTGCCATTTTACCTGACCACTACACCACTAAGGCTGATTATGTCATCCCGCCGAAAAGTTTTTTATTTAATGCCTTTTCCACGGAAAATCCACGAGCAAACACCATTCATGATGATTGAGCCGCATAAAACGGTGCTATTGACAGTTAAAAAAAAAACCAACAAAACAGTGTAAACGCATTTAATGGCAATGAATGAATGAAAGAACATACATTGTATGCTTTACAAAGCTGATAAACCTCGTCTGCGAAGTATGATGAAAAACATATGTTTTCTTATCTTGATTTCTGCTGTTACTTTGAAGCTAATGGCCAAAATCACATCCATTTTTGGCTCATACAGGTTATTAAGATTAGCATGACATGATATTTTCTCACTTTCAGATCACTGTCCAGCACACTGAAATTTGTATATCCCCCATGATCTCGCGGAGTCGAAGAAAAAATGCTCATCTTCTTGTCAACCCAATCCTGAAGTTAACCATCATACTCATCTGAAAGACTCCTGTGTATCTTAAATTTGGTAAGACCTCTAACAGTGCTGTAAAAAATTGGCCACAAAGAAAACTCCAAGTCTGAGCAGCGAACGATGCATGTTCTCTTAAGAATTTGATCACACCGAACTTGGGCGAGCGCGTGCTTCTTCGGAAATGATACATCATCACACTTTCGAATTCGGATTAGCCTCAACTTGATGACGATGATGTGAGTGAGTGACTAATTTGCATATCCTAGTCCCTGTGACAACTCGTGGTACACTCACGTGTCCCCACAAGTTAAAAATGGGGTAAAATAGGAAAAATATTGGCAAGCAAAACGAGCCAAGCAGTTGCCTGTGGAGGGGAAAAGGGTGGCAGAGACTTGAGACATGCCTTTGATGCCATCTTTCCATGATACCAGATTCTGGCATCATGCTCTGATTGGTCAAATGTCTTCATGTTGACAGATTTGCAGTGCTGTTGACAGTATCGCGCTCTTTCAATATCGCACTCCTATTAACCCATTCGCCCCTCAACCGCCCGTGCGGATCCAGGTCCTTTCTACCCATTGTGACATCATCAGTTTTAACGGTCAAGGACAACTTTCTTCGCTAACTTGTGCAGAGTGAAGAGATCTTTCAAACCATACCAGAATGAGCACAATTTAGTCAAGGACACCCGAGAAACAAGCAAAAAACCACGTGACAATGACCTGAAAATCTCCATGAAAATCTTGTTCCATTACCCACCTACCTTTCCTTTCACCTAATCCTAAGATCCTGAAAGCTTTCCTAAAAACTCTTCCCACCAAAATGAAGCCTACTAAATGCCCAGCAAGAGAAAAAAAAATGAGGCAAGAAAAGCGAAAAAAGAAGGGAGGAGAGAAAGCGAAAAGTGAAAGTCAAGACTGTTGTGTCACTTTTAAACCCAAAAACTATGTCGAAATTTTGCTTTCTGCGCATGCCCGAACTTTGCAAGCTGATATGTTGCATCTGGATCAGAAGGCCGCGAAGTGTACGACCTGTAAACCGGTTTGTGGTAAGTTTTAGCTCTTTATAGCACGACAGTGACCAGAAAACCACTCGACTAGCTTCAAGACGCGTTTTTCGGCAAAATCTCCAGGAGCGAATGGGTTAAGGAAAAGAGTTTTTAAAACAAGAATTACCAGCAAGACAAATTTCTTTGCGACAATTTTCGCTTATCTCTTGGCTCCAAGAAGAGCAAAAAATATGCCTATCATCTGTTGCAAAAAGAAAAAGAAACGTTCAAAATATCAAGCTTTTCTTACACTCTCCTGTGATAAACTATGGTTACATTTACAAAGCAATTGACTCATAGATCGACGTTCAAAAGGAACAGCACTTTTATCATGCTCCTACCAAAAGCATGATAAAACCCCAAAATCATTGGATATGTGCAATGCATGTTGCGTACAGCTAAGCCTTGGGCTCCAAAAACGCGTAAACCACAACTGTGCAGAAATACCCTGTGAGCAGCTGTTTCCCTATTGCGTAACCTTAAGTGTTTATGAAGTGGTTTGCATTGCCTGTCTGTCACGTAGTTTACAAACCAAATACACTACTGACAAGTGACGTGAACGACTTTGTAAACGCTAAAAGCTATGCATGCAAGAGAGAACCTCTGCTTGGAGGCTAGTACAAAAGATAACAGTGGTTGAGGAAAATCAGGGAAAATAATTATTATTACTGACTTTTGCAGGACTTTCTTCAGACATACCTTATAAATCGGACAACAAATTTAACAGGAATACACTCAAACTGAATAATCTGTCGTGTCACCTAAGGTGCTAAATTTCAGCCGTAAACTTCATCTCCTCTGCAGAATCTAAACTCTACCAATAGCAATATTTAGTCTGGTACATTATGAGAAGCTATGTCAGTGAGCATTATGATGCAGATTGCAAACTTGAGAGATCACCTTGAGAATCTATTTGGCTGTTCTTCACCGGTCACATTTTCCTCTGAAACATCTTCATTTCTCTTCACCGAAGCTGGTGTTACTCCAGTTGGCAATCAAAGTTAAGTATACGTCTTTGCTTGCACTCTTACTCCATATCGAACACAAATATTTTTTTTTTACAAAAGTGACATAATAAGCTCACACTGACATCCGTGATGGCCTGATGAGAGAAAGATAATTCTGATTTTCCCCAAAAATTTGCTGGATCTTTAAAGTACAGTTTGAGAGCACAAGATCATCGTTTATTGCTTCACAGATTTCAGCCAAAGATGTCAAAGTTGAAAAGTTGTCAAATACACACAATCTACCTGGAAAATGTGGCCTGTACCGTACATGTTACTTCATGGCTTATAGTTTTCAAGCCACATTTTTCCAATCAGGTGCATAAAGGTGTATTATAAGAAGGCATAGCTGATTTTCTATTAGACTCTGCTTTACATACTAACATGCGACCTCTCATGTGAAAACCTTCCTTGAAAATGAATGCATGGCATGTGACTGCAAGGTAACAACCTGGATGAGAAACAGAACAGCCAAATGAATGAATGGCTGATATAAATTTTTCAACAGATTAGGACGCAGAAATTTTTTTTTAAAGATGAGGTCGAGCGGATGAACAGCTAAAGAAAAATTTTGAATAGTTGTCTGTGATGTGCTGAGTATTTCTCATCTCTATGAGTTGAAGCAAATTCACAGCATAAGGTACATATTCAATGCATTTTTGCGATCACGCAAACCATTTGCCTGCGTGCAGACGTCTCCTATTTCCTTTGTTGCATGCGGAAAAGGGACGTCTGCGTAACGCCGTCGCTAATCATGTTCCAGCGTCCTGCTGGGTTCCCAAGATCTTGGGAACATGCTGTGATATGCTGACACACAGTGCGCATTGTTTGACTTAACGCTGATTGGTTGTTATTGAATGTGGTCTGATAATGTATGCGGTGATTTAAATGATTTATGTAAGCAGGGTTTTCTAACCAAAACAAATCAAAACATGTGCGATTGTGTGCTGTGTTTTTCGTCGATCGAAAAGCAGAGCGATCGAAATCTTGTGCGGGGACGCGGAAAATTTAACGTGTACGAGGAAATTATTTCTTTACAATTTACTGTGCATGACACATCACATCATATTTGTAAACAGTGTCTGAGAAAACTACAAAAGCGGCGTGGACTTCGCACCAGGCAGGCATTTCGGAGAAAGCCAGCCAAAGAAACTAAAATCTTTATTTAGCCGTAACAAACAGAGGTCAAGAAAATTTAAACACTTTACAACTGCATCTGAAATCAAGTCCTATCGGGAACACCCACAGAAGCATAAACCACAGGAAATGATTACTCAGTATGCATGTAACAAACCTGCTTCATGACCTCTAAATGGAAGACTTAGCGCGGCAAAAATGAGATTTACTCAGTCAAAGGTTAGAATGCTACGTGCTCTGTGTAGTGCTAGTAATCTTCGCGCGAGACAGAAAAGAAGAAAAACCTCTGTTCAAGCAGACTCTCAAGGTCACGTTTTGCCCGTATCACGAGCTTATGATGTTTTGTTTGGCCTGTCAACTCTTATTTCTAACCGGATATTATTTCACAATTTATGCGAAATAGAATACCCTGCCAGCGGGACGCTGGAACACGATTAGCGATTTCCTCTCAATTTTTCTCAAATTACGCAAGAAGACATAAATTTATTACTCACAAAAACAACTGCTGCCAGGTCTTCTCGATTTAGAGATCCTGCCAAAAATTTCCGAGACCCCACGTTTTTCGAGGTACCATTTGCCACCACTACATCTGTTTAGCAAATCTAAACCATACTCCACGACTTCTCACGAACATGTCACAGAGGATAGCTAAGGATTTTAACTTTACGTGAACTTTAAGACTCTTTTACCTTTGTTTCTGCTTAGTTTCCATTGATCGTTAACGAATAAAGAAGCAAATTTTCTTTCTCACTGTTACAGAAACAATATTTCATTCAAACTAGACGATTGTGGCATGTTCGTAATCAGCCAATAGAACCGTTTGTTATTGTGTCGCGCGTTACGAGAATTTTGCAGTTAATCAAAAAGCAAGCATTTTTGTCAGCTATGTTATAAAGGAATTTGATCATGCTTTTAGCTGTGAGTATATCGAGTTATGGATGCACTTGGTCAGTTTGGAGAGCACTCAAGAAGCTATAGTTGCACTCGGCTATTGCCTCGTGCAACTCTTACACATCTTTTGTGCTCTCCAAACTGACCAAGTGCATCCATAACTCGATATACGCATGCTAAGCATGAACAAATTCTTAACTTTCATTCATTCACTCATTGCCATGGAATATACGTTTGCATTGTTTTTTTACTATTAATACCTCAGTTAATGCAGCTTGATCATATTGCCGGTGGAAATTTCATGTAAAAGGCATTAAATTAAAGACTTTTCCTGAAGGTTACGTAATCAGCCTCTGTGGTGTAGTGGTTAGATGTAGCCACGTCGAACCGAAGGTATCGGGTTCGTCTTTTCCTTTCCTATTTTTTTCCTGTTTTTTTGTGTTGTTATTTTCTATAAATATATAGCTAAATAACTGTTATTTAATAAAGTGCAATAAACAGCAAAAAAAGTATTGTTTTTCCAGGGAAAAGATAGTACACCGTATATTAAATATAAATATATAATTATATTAAATATAAATCTGAATTTCTATCATTTTTTACAATTTACTGTGGGAAAACCAGAGTTGATAACCACTTATAATGATGATCATTTTCTAAAAAACATTCCCACGAGTTCTTTCTATACACTGATGGTAATTATTACTTTCCAACATGTAAATGGGACATTCAATGTCATTTTCGGTTCTCACAGCCTAACTAATGCCAGTATCACCAGAGTGTGCCGCAGCATTACTATTTTTTAGATACCCTAGTTTACTCTTATTTTTCTGTTGGCTTGTTAGATTTTTTCCTTAACATCAGATTTTCCAACAGAAGCAAATACATTCTTCGTATCAAGCTTTCCTCATCTCCTCGTGTAATTTGATCTTTTTAGTAGAGAGAATCGCTTGTTTCACATGGAACACTTTTCTCTGCTTAATTTATTGTTTTGCAAGCTTCCCTTCGTTAAACCTTCACATTAATGGCGCCCAAAATTAATACAATGCATCAAGTACTCATTTTTCTTGACTGCCAGGGCCATGTTTGACAAATAAATTTAGCTGCATAAACACAGGAAGTCGCGATGGCGGGAACTTACACAACTACGCGCGTAAGCAACATAACAGTCAGCAACATAGTCGTGTAACTAGATATAGCAATATAAAATTTATTTGCCCAAAATTTAATCGGGTCACTGAAGGCGGTAGGTCGTTCGCAGTTTCTACTTGCCAACTCTGGAACAGCTTTAGTCTAGACCTTAGAAATGCAGTATCACTAGAATCCTTTAAGAATAATTATCAAAATATCTTATTTAAAGAGCAGCAGGAATTACACCATTTCATAGTTTAATCATATTCTTGTATGTATTTCACTAGCCATATTATTAGCTCTTATACTCATTCATATTGATGTAGAACTTTTTATGTTTTATTTATTTTGTACTTAGACTTTGTACATTCTGAATCTTATGCTTTTCGTAATTTTAATTTAGATAGAGGGCCACAAGTTTATTAGTTTCTGTAACTATTTCGTGCTACCCTCTTTAAATATTAAGCTTGTGTGAAATTTTGTATTTTTAAAAGCGTACCGCATTATTTTAACCTCAGCCTGTGCTGCTGAGGAATAAGAACACGCGTGGCAGATGTTTCAGGGAAAGACAGGGGAAAGTGAAAAAAAGCATGAGGATTGACTCAGGCGAGTGTTTCACATTTTTATTTATGTACCATAATACCCAATCTCGCACAAAAACCCATTCTACATTTAGGATGAAAAAGGTAGATTCACTAATCTTGGTAAGGTTACACTGACGCATTCAAAATAGCTCATACACGTTACATATGCCTATGTTTATTTGATAGCTAACATTACAAATCTCGTAGTTTAGCTTTTCTCAAACATGGGTTATTTTTATACATAAACTATTAGATAGTGTAGCATAATTCAGCAACCAGACTAACAAATGACTACATACCTTTTGATAGTACTCTGTAAAGCTCTTTTCAACCTCTTGGCCTTTTTCTGTGCACTTGAATGTGTGAGTTGGATTTTTATCCCACTTGATGTCATCAACACGGTATGTTTTGTTGTTGTACCTAAAAAGGATAAAGACAGCAGAATTAATTACAGTGCTAAGACAAAGAGATTATCATCAGAAACTATCATAAATCAAGAGGAGTTTCACTACCTCTAATAAAAAAACCTTGAGGCAGAAACTCCTGCCTAAGAGGAAAACATAAGCACACCTTCTAGCCATCAATTAAATAAAGGTGAAGAATGTGTTCCATGATGGAATCAAAACACATTGTTCAGGGCTGTCAAAAAGCTTTTAGTAGCAGGCTGATACTGAATAGTAAGGCAGCTTTGGAACTTCGTCTCAGGAAACATCAGCACTCTCGGAGGAAAAAACTAACTGTTCCCTCAGGATCTGACATTAAGTGTATAATGTTGCACATACTTTTCATCACTGTTTTATAATTCTACACTTAAACATACAGTAAGTATGAAAAAAATATAACAACTTAAATAAATAGTAAATATGAATCCCTGCCAAACCTTTTCCTCCCCTACTTTGGAAACAGTTGCAATTTACAGTTGACTCCCAATAACTTGAACCCTTGCTAACTTGAAGCTTGTGCTTACTCGAACCAAAGTTGATTTTCCCTGGATTTTCTTTAATACATTTGCTGTAATTTCTTTTTCTGCGACTCGAACCCTCAATAACTTGAACCTGTCGCTAACTCGAAGTAATTTCCCTTCAGATCATTTCTACATAGGATTCTAAAATTTTAAAATCCAGTAACAGTGTTGAAGGTAATTTAAATTGGGCCTAAACACTACTTGCTGTCAATTTCTAAGCGATCACCAAAAAGATTCAAAACATAGAGACTTGGAAAACCTTCAGTAAAAGTTTTATTTTTAAGCAATGAAAAACTAAGCTTTTAGCAAGGAAAGAAACTTTCTATGCTTTGCACTCTGTCTATCTACTAGCATACAGAAAATACTGGTTTTGGTCAATTGGTCCAGTATATATCAACGAGAAATTTCAACTCACAGTCAACAAGCAACAGTGAAATGATTCATAAGTAACATGTTAAACACAGGACAACTTTGAGGCCGGTTAAGGTGGCTGAACACAGTTCATTAGATTGTGAATCGTCACTCTGCATTGAAAGAATGTGTTCCATGATGGTATAAAGCTCAAGTTTGGCACAGACAATATAATAATGACATTGTGTTTATTAGGTTGAATGCAAGATTTCGATCATTGCCATGGCAACACAAGCCTAAACTTGTGAATTCAGTAGGTTTATGGAAAATCCAGTCACTAAATTTTCTTATGAATTTGCTCATAGGTTACAATGAGTATGTAATGCTCATTTTATAAAAATAACTTAACTGAATAGTAACAAACAGCTCTTGAAATTTGATCGTGTCAAAAAATCCTCTGTTCAACTTTAATTTTCAGGTTTTGAATGATATTGACAAAAATTTTGCCACATTTCATCAAATTCTAAGGAGTAGATTTCTAGATATCGTCGTTTCTTTACAATGTCTACAAAAGTCCCATTGCATGCTTATCTACTCATGAAAAAGATGTTAACAGTAGAGGGATAAAGCATTTCAAGGGGCAAAAACTCTCGAGTTTTTAATTTTTCTTTAGATCACATCAGTTTTGCACAAGCAGAAGCAATTGCCACGGTTTTTATTAAGAATCCTAGTAGCAGGAGAAAGGTGTAATGTTAAAGGGGAATATTTTGAAAGAGGCTCCATGTCTGAATAATAAAGTCATAGGCTACCGAACTTTAGACGGAGAATTCTTGATCTCTCACGCCTAATGCACACCCTGAATTACGTCTGTGAAATTTCTCAGCATGCGCACAACTTCATGGCAGAGAAACTGTGTTCAGCCATCTTAATGAACATATTTCATTTTACAAAAGACCGAAGTTATCATCCAAAACCGAAGTTGTATCTGCTTCACCGTCCTGTACATCATTCTCATGTTTCTCGAAAGTTCAGGCAACTTTTTGGGCTCAAAATCAAATAATAAAAAAAGATTCTTCTATTTAAAGAATATAACTGCAGAACGCAGTTAATAAACCAGTCCATTCTGTTTCACTAACTGGCAGTTTTGTCATAATGTTTGCCTTAGCAACTACTGAAACTTTGTTCTTTTATGTTAACAACAATAGCCTTCTGGCAGTCCTTTGGAAAACTTGCACATGTACTCACAATGACAGAAAATTAAAACAAACAAAAGACAACCAGATACAATTGCTTGAATATGAACTGAAGATTTGAAAGAAATGATTCTGCAAGAAAAAGGCGATACAGATGTCACAATGTAGCCTGCGAGCAAGCTACTTCTAAGGCTAGTTGCTGCATCATGGAAAGTGACAAAGGGTCTTTATAAAAGAACTCATGATCAATACCGTGTCAAGACGATTTGGCCAACAACTTTCTTGGTGGCTTCATTGTGGAAATCTTTTTTGGTGTGGAACAGTTCGTAGAGGTAATCTAAGACCGTGCTCTGTCTCAGTACTTTGTGTGAAACATCAGCAGACAGAAGAATATCTGTTTCATACTGCAAGATTGAGGTAGTATAACCTGGCCACAACTCCAACCTAAAGTAAGTGTCAAAAATCATTTCATCAGTAGACATCTTCAGATTCATGCTGCATTAATAGCAAACACGTGGTTTAATTTAAACCATTGTCCCTGGAAATCTGCTGAAAAAAATTATTTAAAGATAAAACAGTACTTTGCCGGTGATCTGTCATGTTAGGAGGAGAACTATCCAAAAGGTTGTTTACAGGTAGGCACTACACAGTTTGTTTCCAATACCAAATAACAGCTTCCTTGGTTTAGCAATGGGGAAATTACGGCAGCATTTGAAACTGCCCCCTGAGACCCTTTAACCACCAGTGGTTGGTTTTACAGCCAAGCAGACATTGTTCTGTCACACCAGTGGACAGAAACATGCCAAATGAAGAAGCCAAGAATGAGGTTTATTAAGAAAAACTGAAGGGCACCCAGCATATGATTTCTTCAAAAAAATTAGATTTTTTCATCACCCAGGACCAAAAGCAAGGCATAATGGGCCGCTGGGCACTGCCAGAGCAGAACCTTGGAAGAGGCTTTTTTTTCACTGGGAATAATATTATTGGGCTCTAATTTACATATGGAAAACATTGTCACAATTAATTTCAAGTGGCAGGAAAATAAGCGAAAGTAGACAGCACTGAGGTCCAGAGGCTTCCCAACAGGTAAGGGGTCTGGAGCCAGCCAGGCCTCACAGGGGAACAGGGGTAGCACCCTGAGAGCAAAATGGATTTCAGGGTTTTGCACTAGCTGAAATTGGCTCTCCTGAAAGAAATTTGCAAAGGTATGAGTCTTTGAATGAAAATTGTTATCAATCAGTAATCTGAGTTGCAATAGAAGTGTCCTAGGGTCACTTTAATAAAACCTTTACAAGTGTAATTTATAAGCATAGCTATTGTTTTCAGACTCTAAAATAATGGCTACACTTGTGAATTACACTTGTAAACGTTTTATTAGATTGACCCCTGATGACAAATTTTATCACATATACAGTGACTTTGTTACCTCCGCATCCTGCATCCCTGACACATTAAAATACCCAAAGATGCAACATATTCATGGCATGCATCCCGTAGGATGCAAAGAACAATCGATCAATTTGAACATTTTTAGTACAATTCCCTGTTTGTGTGAGTTCTGTGGCTGTTGTTTAAACATGCATGTTTATTTTAGGACTATTATTTTATTTTAGTAAACTGTAATAAGAGCTTTGGTGTCTGTGTCCAGATTAACTGTTACATAAAGGCACAAGCATATGCAATTTAGGACTCCTCAAGGCTGCAAATAATATTATTTGTCATAAGCAGGTCATTTGTCAGGTCAGAGACCAGACCTGACCTGACAAGGAAACAGTCTGGTCGGACAAAAAAAATTCCAATTGAAAGAGCAAAATTAAGAATTCAACAAAACAACCTATTTCACTGCTTTAATTGCACAATATTTATCACAGACAGTAGCTGTAACAGTTGTATCAGTTCACTGATCAGTCTGAAAACAAAAATTAAACAAAAATTTAATTCTGATTTACTTTTTGATAGCAGATTATTATTTTTTGATTGTCAATGTGTGTGTTTAGCCAAATAACGGAACAATGTTTTGCCACAAGCGTCATTAAAGTATGATAATTGCCAACGAGCCATCCGAGCGAAGACGCACGGATGGCGATGCGGCAGCAGAATAGAGCTGCGCAAGACTGGGCTGTAGGCAAAAAAATTCTCAATCGAGCTTCAAAAAGTGTAACCTAATGTAATGTAGATTCCCCTGAGACCAAGTGGTATGACAGTTTCAGCCAATCAAAAGGCAGTAAACTATACTTGGCGCACATGTGTTCTTTTCTCAGCGGCACGCGAAGACTGAACTTGACTGTGGTACGCTTTTATTGTTTATTCACCAAAATTTGGCCCCGGCAGTCAAGGAAAATGAAAACTTGATGCATTGTATTAATTTGTGGGGCCATTAATGTAAGGTTTTAACGAAGAAAAGCTTGTAAAACAACAGTTTAAGCAAAGAAAATGTTTTCATGTGAAACAAGCAAAAGGATCAGATTACACGAGGAGATAAGGAAAGCTTGATACAAAGAATATATAGTGGCTTCTGTTGGAAAATCTGATGTTGGGGGAAAAATCTAACCAGCAAATGGGAAAATAAGAATAAAAAAGAATTACAAGCCTAAAGCGAACGACAAAGGAAAAGAAAACAACGCTATTTTTTTTCGAAACCTGGCCGAGTTTATAATAAAGTGAAAACAAAATACCGACGTGCCGTACATCGCATGTCCTTGAAAACATTTCAAGCAGCGCAGCGAATCATTCTAAAATTCAATCAGGAACTCGTCAAAAAGCCTCGGGAAATTTCAGAGGAGGTTTAAATGATTAAACTGCACAAATATTTATCTACAAAGTGAAACCGAACCGACACTAATTTTGTAGTGGTAAGAGAAACGGTCATTTTTTATATTAACCCCTAAATATTACCGATCGCTTCCTCTGCAAGCTGGTTTATTCTTTCAAAAAAGAATGCCTCATGACACTTCAAACTTTTGTATAGCAGGTTCGTAAAGCCACAGCAGTCTGAGGACTGACTCTTCTCCGAACCTAGTTTATACTTGCATAGCACCTCAGTTTCAAGGAAATAATCCTTTCGACAGGAAGGACCAAGAAACTGTCAAATGTTGGGAAAAAAGGAATCCATTCCCATCCAAAATATGCATGATTTGCTCGTTGGCACTCTATCGATAGGTATACCTAGTTAAAAGTTTAATTTGGATCAAAAGTGCCCAGTCAGAGTGACAGACCAGACTAATATTTCACCGGTCAAAACGTCAAATTTACTGGACAATTGTCCGATGACCGACTGTTGCTTGCAGCCTTGCTCCTTGTTTTTTGAACTGGGACTCATGATTTTTCACAAGAGTCTCAGTTACTATTTGTAACAAAATCACTGCAAATACATATTGCTACGTCAAGATATAGCTTGAAGATTGTTCCCAACCAACAGCCTCAAAAGACACGAGAATGGGCCTGGGCGAGGCTCAAGTTAAGCTTTCCCAGAAATGTGTTTTTTTCCCTGATGACAGGTGCAGTCATTTATAAGAGGGTCAAACTAGTGATTTCACTAAAATTTTGGTGTTTTAGATATGTGGTCACTAACAAAAAGTGGTCAAACATGAAGATTTGAATGTACTATCACTTACTTGAATTTGTCAAGCATGATAGGTCTTGAAACGTGATAAAAGTTCCTGCCCACCAGCTGCATACCAATGTTGTTTTGAATTCTAAAAACAAGAAAAATAGAGTGTTACAATGATTTATTTTGATAATAGTCAGTTGTTTGACCTGTTACAGTTGAACCTCTCCATTATGGGGGGGTAGGTGTTGACCCTTTTAAACTTATTTGTTACCCAAGAGAGAATTACAGTGCTGTTTTCAAGCCATATTACTAGCTAGCAGCATAAATTCGGGTCAGTTTTATGCCAGGCTGTAATTCAAGAGTCTGGGGCACCTTTGTTACTCAGGGGTTTCAATGAAAATTGAAGTAGCCAGCAGGTTTTAATAGAGCAACTGAGGCATGTTCTAACCTAGAAAATTTTGCAATTTCCAAGCCCTAAAATGCGATTTTCAGCGTTCTGGGGAATAAATCTGAGGACAAAAGAGCATGTTTTCTATTCAAGAAAATGTAGCTTTCAATTTATCAGTCACACAATCAATTCCTACAAGCAATGAACAATTGATGAAAACTAAATTACGTACTTTTGCATGTAAACAAATTCTGCATAAACATATAAAGAAACTTGTGAAAAAATGACTCAGGGCTGAAAATAACAGCTGGTCAACGGACAACGTCTGGCCCGATTGCCGACTTGACTAGTCAAACTCTTCTCTTGCCGGTCAATTTTGGATACGAACATTTTTTTTTGCTGCTTTGCCCTAAACACTTTTAGAAAAAGAACGCTGCAAAAAATTAACTTCACGTGGTAATGAAACGCAACAAAGCGAAACATTAACAAACTGAGTTGTGGAGTAACGCAACATTGCCGGTCTTACTGTACTTTTTGCTTTGCTGTAATTAGTAATGTGGCCTGCTTTGGGAATTCGATGGAATTCGGGTAGATCGAAAGTCTGACAGAAATTTAACCTAATCAGGAAGGAACGTCGTCTATCTCGCACTTATTTCTCCTTCTTGTAAACAACTTTATCCAAATTTCTGTTGACATTTGAGCCCTTCACGATTAAGTGTTGTCCGATGACCCAAATGAAAGCTCACCTGTATATTTATTGACTTCAGTTAATAAACACGCTGTTTGTGGAACAGACTTCTCGTGAACGCAAATCAACTTCTTTGCCAAAAATATTAGCTACAATTCTTCTTTGTGGAGGAGATTTTCGATCACGTACCGGGCGAGGAAAAAGATCAAGTTTCACCAATGTTCATTTCAGAACATCAACATAAAACAAATTTGTGCAGATTTTGTCTTTAATAACCCAAATTATTTTTTTTCGTAATTCCTTAAGTTTGTTGAACCGTACGTGTATTCCATTTCCTGAACCTTGGGAGTGTGAAAAGGATTTAAGCTTCACTTTATACCTTTAGAGACTTCAGACACCGCCGTACGATGATACTCAAGGTAGAACAGACATTAAAACACGCGAAAACCGCGGAAAGGAACTCTACAAGGTGTGAATGCATTTTTCACCAACTTGCTGTCAAAAATGTGAACATCAATGTAGTAAAAACGATCTATTGCCAGCGTAATTCAATATTCCTTAGGCCAAAAAAAAATATAGTATTCATTATTTGACCAGCCATAATCAGGGTTTGTCCGGGCTGAAAAATATTTGGATGGTCATCATGACCAGTGGCCTGCTGTCCGTTATTTTCAGCCCTGATGACTGAAATATAGCGATCACATGACAAAAGCATAACATAAAACCAGTGGGCCTTTATGAAAACACATACTTAGGTTTTCATTCAGATTTTATGATATATTTTTTGTTTACGACGTTATTCAAACTAGTTGCTTCTTCTTTCCAGAAAAAGTAAACAACCTCTATGAGCAAAGTAGCCTATGTGTTTGGCCGGCTGTCGGTGCTTATCAAAACCCCTGATTACTACTACCAGGGCTCGACATTGCGACTGTATCGGTCACATTTGAGACTAAGTTTTCTCCCTTTACGACTAAAACTCCTTCAGCAGTTGCAACTTTGCGACCAGTTTTCGCCTAAATTAATAAAGAAATAAAAAATTTGACAATCTTGTGTCCTACTTGTTGTGCAGATTTGAAAATGGAAAGGCAAAATCCTGCTTAAGTTCCAAACTACACAATGTTACATGATTAGCTCGAAAACACGGTTCTGTTATAAACAGGTAGGTACTTCATGTATGAGGACTGATTTCTACAACACAAAAACTGAACATCATTTTTTGACGTAAAAATGTTTAGACTTTTTTTATGAAAACATTGTAACAATAGTACTGTGCAACAAAATTGCGAGCCCGGAAACTGGATAGATAACAATTATAAAGGGTGTCAGAAATTTAAGATGGTTGGCAGTTTGCTGGACTTGTGCATGTACACTGCGTTTGATTGCTGTGAATGGCTAAAAACAAACATGGCGGCTTTTTGGTGGAACATGTGTTCATTCATAAGACTTCACGAGGATTCCGATATCTTTCTGTTTGGCTTGATTTAACCTTGTGTGTCCGTAACTTGTGGCCAGCTGCAAAGATTTTGACATGTTAATAAAGTGACATTGTGACATGCAGTAGAAGGGACATGAATCCCCATGGGCGGTTACGGCCGGCTCAGGGGCGAATGGGTTAAAGAGATTGAAATATGAGCTGAAATAGCCGCCATGAATCTTTTAAAAATGTTTTTGCAAGCCTCCAAAAATTACCCCAAAATGTACAACAACACAAAACAAACACATAATATAAGCTCAATGATAGATGATGGATGTAAGAGCTGTTCTCTCTGCACATCATAACCATTTAATTTTACAATTCTCTCTTACTTATTTTAGATTATCATTATAGTATAACATATTATGCGTAGTTTAAATATTTTTTACTTCTTTATTT
The DNA here is from genome assembly GCA_942486035.1 of Porites lobata. Taxonomy (NCBI): domain Eukaryota; kingdom Metazoa; phylum Cnidaria; class Anthozoa; order Scleractinia; family Poritidae; genus Porites; species Porites lobata. The sequence goes on along the minus strand of CALNXK010000109.1, from coordinate 830,174 downwards.
TATCGGTAATTCCAGTAATTTAATTATAAATTGTGTCCCCAAATTAGTATGGGATTGTTCCCAAGCTATACGGCTCTGACACATTAATAAAGCTTTCTACTCTATAGATAATACTGAATGAATAATATCAGACACAGACATCACCGACTGTACCATGCGTAGCAAGATATAAAATGCTTAACTTGCGTTGTTGTAGATGCAAGTAAAAAATGTCACATAATTTGAAACCTCTTGCTTTTTACACACATCTCAACTTAACATACAACAACGGCCTAACATTTCTTGAGGCAAAATGCTGGGAAAAGCCCTGATTTGGATACCAAAAGTTATTCTAAGAGTATTATACTTTGATATCCTTTACAGACAAGAAACTTCATTGAAGAGCCGGAGTGAAAGTCACTGAAGCGAATTTCAAGACAGGTGCTTGCAGAGATCACGTTAACGCAGAAATGGGTGCATTTTTACGCAAACAAAATGCAAAAAATGCATCATCAAAATTTTAATGCATCCCAGGATGCAAGATGTTTACTTGCAGAACTCACTCCACTCACTTTGAATCTTGAATAGATTTTGTTGTTTGAGTGACATGTAAAAAAATTTCGAACAAAGAAAATTCACATTGTGGCTGCCATATTGCATTTAACTACACAAAGGGGCCTGGAAACAATTTACACATCTGGGAAACTTTAATGAGCTCCTGCCATGTTTGTTCATTGTTTGATTGATTGTGCTGGTTGAGTACCCACTTAAATGTGCCTGTAACATGGCAATGAAACGTGAAAAGGGAGGAAGACAATCAGTTTTTGGACAAATAGCTGAAATAGTTTGGATGGCCGCAAACAAGAAGCTTAGGCGATGACTTATTGATGATTTGTAAGGATTGCACAAAAGCTGGAAAGAAGAAGGTGTTCATGACCGGATGCATAAATTTCCAACAATAGGTGCTTGTTCATCACATGAGTCAGGTGGATCACAAAAGTTTGGCAAAAGTGTTGCTTCAGCAACATCTCAAAGCCACAAGTGACAATGCTAGCTTATGTTTTCAAACAAAAAAAAAAGACGATAAAGCTTAGGTAACAGTAATTTGGCAGTCACTCTTTCTCATAACAACAACAGAAAGAATTTCTTAGGGGAGGGTCACCAAGATTTTGGGACCTACCCAAAATGCGTGGGACCCCAATTAGACCGGACATGTTGGTCTGAGGACCCAGATTGAAAAATCCTAGTGCCATTCCTGTTGTTTGTTTACTTTTTATCCAAAGCAATTTTCTACCCACGGTCGACAAGACACATTAAGTTTTGGTTTTTAGACACCCATGAGGGCTACTTGTCTAAAATTTTAACCGCCTGCAGGAAAATTGTGGGCACCTCTGGTGAATGGGCACCCATTAGGCAGCAGCCTTGTTGCGTAAACCTCTTTTCCAAATATCTTGTATATGAATTATTGAACAGTCCTGTTTCCTGGCAAGACTTTTCGTGCATTCATATTTTTTCATTTCCCAGATTCTGGACTTTCTGTACTGAATGTTTTGCATTTTATCATTTTGATTGTGTTACAGTGAAAACAAATAATTGATTTTCATTTATCAATCTTACAAGTACATAAAGCTTCACATCCCCTTACCAATACCTCTTATTACCCACCCCTCCCCTGCTTCCTGCACGCTCCCCTAATTTTGAATCCCTGCTAGTTTTAGCAGCAAAACTTGAACATTTTCACTAACAAAAACTGACCTGCGAAAAATGATGTTGAACAGCTGCATCATGTTTGGGGATCCCACAGGAACCTCATTTGTGTACGTGATTGTCATCTGCACAGGATCACCATTCAGTTTGGTTAGATTCAGTACAGTCTCAACCTCTGGAAGGCGGATAGGGAGAAACAGCATCATTCCATCAAAGGCGTGGACTGAACCAATCAAATCTTTCTGGCTTTTCAAAAGGCCTACACGCACTCTCTTAGAATCTTGTACAGGCTGGTAGCTGACATTGTACTGGTATACACCAAAGTTTGTTTTAGTCTTGAGCTTAAAGTGATTTGTCAGCAAGGTTATCGGTCCACCAGACCCACCCTTCTTATCTGAAATATGGGCTGGCTTTGTGGCTACATCACAGTCTGGGTCCTCCCTCAATCGACGCCGATCGCGCGATGGCCTTTGTTCACTGACGCTCATCCCAGCCATGGCCTGAGTTGGTGGTGCGGGAGCTGGTTTTTGCTCTTGTGTTACAGGTGGTCTCTGTGGAACAGGAGCCGGAGCTTGAGCTGCTTGCGCTGGCGGAGGACCTCGCGATCTTCCTCTTCCTCCTGGGGGAGCCTGCTCCTGCTGTGACACATCTCCGGGTCTTCGGGCCTGATCTCCGCCGCGACCGCGGCCACGGCTTCTTCCCCTTGCTCGACCCGTCATTTTCCTTTGCTGCTAACTACCCGCAAAAAGAACAAACCCTGCAAAGAAAAACAAGCACCAATCAAGCCTAACTCAAAGCATTTGACATACTGCAGAAAGCAAACCCAGGACTTAACAAACGACAAATGATTCACGCTTCAATGGCAACCAGCTTCACGTGCTTGTGGAATATCATACATATGATCAACAGCTGAGAATTGTTAAAAAATGAAAGCATACTATTACACTGCTTTCGCGGTTTTCAAAATATAACCTCAAACTTCACAGTGGAATAAAGGCGACAATCACCGTAGCCTGCATAATTTGAACTTCTGGGCCATTCTTGTTTATTGAAAGCCAGCTCGTCGACGAATTATGCAAACGACAAACGGCGTCACTTAGGGTCAAAAACAAAAACCAAAGGATCTTAAGCCGAACTGAGTACATGGAGAGTAGAAAAAAGAGGCTAGGGCCGTCGAAAATTCGGGGTTAGGTATGAAAACTAACGTGCTTCATGACAGAGCGAACGTACACTCGCCTCGTGGTCTCTTATCTGAGTTGACACTCTGGATTATCATGAAATTCAGGCGTTCTCATGAAGACTTCTGAGGGAATATCTTTTTCAATTGCTCACCTTTCGCCTCTCAAACAGTTACGATGTAAATATGGCCAAGAATTGCTTTAATTCGTGGATGACAAACGCACAAACTTACCTATCCTCTCCGTCGCTTGCTCCCCATTGAAAGCGTGGACTGCGAAAGACAAGACGCAGTTGTGATGGTCACGTGTCATTTATTCTTGATCCTGATTGGTTCTGAGAGGTGACAACGATTCGCTTTGAAATTATCATCTCACAAGCTTCACACGTTTTTTCCGACGAGATATTTCAATCTTTTCTTTTATTAACCGATATTTTTCATTCTTACGGTACAGCTACGTTCTGAGCATTTGAAAGCTAACGTGTTATGGTATGTTGTTTACGTCAGTTTGATTGAAGAGATATTCACTGAAGCGGTGTTCATCATTTGTTATTTCAATTAGACAAAAGCTCCTTGTCTCCCAAAATGCACGCAAATGCGCAACCATACATAAAGTCACTTCTAGTAAAACGAAAATTTTAAAGTGTGTTTTGAAATCGTTCAAAGAGAAAGCGAAAAGAAAAAGGATAATGAATAACATCTCGTCTGAGGCGCCTTCTTTTCTTGAGCTTTGGGTTTCAAATTTCATTCCAGGGTGTGACAGATTTCCCGCCATTTTTCCGGGACGCGACCCGCGCGAATATTTTCCACGTGCTCAATGGCGCTTTGAGTAAGCCTCTAGACAGGGGCACCCAACGAGAATGTAGTTCAAAACCCCTTAAACATTGCATTGTTAAACTATTTTAGTATTTAAACGGTAGATACTGGCATATTTTTATCCCCTAAAAATATTTCATCTGTTCAGATTTCCTAGCTAAAAGTCTAGTGATCCGAAAGTTATTGTGTTGACTTCGAAGGAGTAGCTTCAGATCAGTCACTGGTAACCTCACAGGTTTTTACACCAAGTATGAGCCTTTTCATCGGTGATGTGATAGAATAAAAGTCGTCTGGTCTTTTCAATTTTTAATTTTCACTGTAGACTGTAGGCTCCGACCGAATGCTGAAAAATATCTGCTCGATCAAATGTACCACCATGCCAAAAATCAGGTCTTCATGAACTGTTTTTGGTGAAACGGAAATGTAAGACTTCAGCCCAAAATAAATATCAAACTTCACACCGTTATGCCAGAGGTAAAAGTAATTTGCTTATGTATTTAGGACATGGGCAGTTTGTCAACGTTTGCACACCGGAGCGTCAAGCAAAAATTACGTGACAAACTCTTCTTATGGGGAAGGCAGCGACCTCTCGTTAACGGCTTCGAGTGCTCTCGAAAAAATTGGATTTCTGACTCACAATATAACCATGATATCCGACAATCCTGTTCGGCTTCTTGTTTTTTAGGTGGTTTTCACGTTACGTCATCGCCGCCATGCTGGTGGACGGTAAACAAAAGATCGGTCATTAGCTCGTTTTGTTTGTCCACCAGCATTTGTTCATTTCACCATTGTTATTTGTGTCTCCCGAGATTGCATGAAAACCACAAACCGCATGTGAGGTAGGTTGAATATGACAGAGCAAAAGGAGATTAGACTAGGATCATATGAAACAAATTCGTGATATTATATTCCGAAGCAAGAAAAGACGTTTTTGAAAGACACGTCAATCGCAAATGGACTTTTTTCAATCTTGTGCAGTAGTTTTGCTAAAATTTCACGCAAATTGTCTCTTCAAGAATGAAGACTCTTGGAAATACAAACCTGCATGGTAGCGTCAAGGCCTTTAAAAATTAAAAAGGTTTTACTTCCGGTTGACGTGAGTAGCTCCGATTACTGCTGGATCACGAAAAGCCAGTCAGGCCATGCAAGCGAAAGTCGCCTGGCCTGAAACGGAATAATTTGGAGGTTAGGGTCTCCGAGCTGCTACCTCTCTTGTATCCGGTAGTCAAGTTTGTTTTCCATGGTAATTTCAAGAAAGGAATTTTCAAGAAGATTCAGGAGCACCCAATGGATCTGTTCCTCAAAATATCTGTTCTTCAGGCACATTTTTGCTGGCTGGGAGATGTGGAAGAAATAATAGTCCTTGGAAAGAAAGTGTTGCTGGGAAAAAGATAGTTCAGGGTGTCAGAGGGGATTTGAAGTCTAGAATAGCTGCTACGGGTTACTTGTATGGGTTACTTACCACTAAAGATCTGAATTGTGCCCTATGAAACTTCCCAGTAAGTCAGGTTGCAGGTTGTAAGATTGCTGGCTGGGAACTCTTCCTTCAGTCTTGCTGGGAGTGAGGAACAGATAATTTTTTTCCAGCAATCTCCCAAAATGCTTAAAATAGTCTCAAAAAACTTTAGTCACGCTTTGTTGTTGTCTTTAGGTCTTTTTCTCAAAATTTCCCGTTGGGTGCCCCTGAAGATTTACACGGATTCAGTAATAACAAATTAGAACGAACGTTGCCTTCAACGAAGGCTTTTTAGGGGGCGTCACATCGGGCGGGTCACAATAATTTATTGCGTTCGACGAAGGAAGAACGCTTCCTAATCTCCTGGGTTGCCTGTTATCGCGTAGGTTCCCTGTGCACGCAAGCGAAAGCTGACCCGTGTTTTTTCGTTCCATGGTTCACCCTTTCGGCGCCATTTTGAATGACGTCACAATTTCGTTGCGCAAAGCATTCTGCCTCGTGGTTCAAGCTTTATTTACGTCATAAGCAATTGTCATATGGCAATCACGTGCATCACTGGTTCCATCAAGGTCAACTACATTACACGGGAATATTTGAGTTCGGCAAAAGAATGAACGTTGGAGTTGTTTTCTAAGCGGGTTTTATCACTGAGCTGATGATTCTGCTAAACTTTTCGGTCAATGCCGTTCAAATCGAGCTGGAACTTCGTAGAAACACACAAATAAAGACCAGGTAACATTTGTGCCGTGAGAAGTTTACCCGTGCGTTTGAGTCTATTTACTTATTTGTAGTTTAAGTAATGGTCCGCGTAAGACCTAGGCAGGCAGAACGCAAAATCGATTAAAAGGTGTTAACTTTTAATTTTTAATTTCAATTAAATGGTGCGTTCTGATTGGCTGAAATCCAAAAATCGACGAAAAAACAAAGAAAAACGTGACAAAAACAACTTTTTTTAGCTTTATTTTCCCCACTCTCCTGTCTTTTACCTCACGGCCAAGTTTAAGCATTGTTCTGTGCGCCAATCAAAAGTTAGAGCGGAAAACGTGCAACACGCGCGTGACCTTGTTGTGAACCATCTCGGATGCGATATTCGAGATGTGAGGAAATTTGTCTTTTACCCGAAGAATGTCGTCAATTTCATGGCTGAAATATACATATTTCCCTTTATCGATTGTTTATTGCTTTTATTCAATGTATTTTATCATCGGAGTGATCGTGAAATTCCTACTGCAGCAGCGTTTGCAGCTGTCCTCAACATGTCGTCGAGTGGCCATGTGGACAAGTAGGACCGAAGCAGTTGTTTATTAGTGTTGTCAGGAGGAGATCGCTTTGATTCAGTGATGATTCAGAGTAATTGTGGAGAATAGCTGGGCACAAAGAGTGGAAGCGATAGATTTGTTCTTTATACAGAAATAAATTAAATTTCTTAAAGCGATGTGAAGCCGCCTGATTTGAGCTTGAGGTAAGCTGTACCCAATAAATTTTCGCATCACCGCATGATGTGACTGTGTAGTTATTTTGTCCTTTTCGAAACATCAGAATTCTGTGTATCTTTACTCTTCTATGATTCGATTTGTTTTCATTCTAGGCTGTTTCGTCTAGCTAAGTGCAACTTAAGACAAACGAATTGAAATTTGTGATTGTAATTTCGCAACAGTTGTAAGACGGCAGCCGCTTAGTTGTTTTGAGTGTTACCCGGAAGGAAAGATAATGCAAGTTTGACTGTAACTGTTGCCTTTACTTTTTCTAAGAATGAAAGTAGGTTTTGCGGAGATATTTAGACTAAAAATATATTTACCATGTAAGACTGTGAAGAGAGCTTCTTCTGAAACCGAATTCTCCGAACATCCATGAATTTTTTTCTGTATGGACAATCGTCTTTTTATTCAAATGCGGGCCATTAGGATAATCCTCCGACATGGTTTTATGAAATTGTTGTCCTTTATGCTGGCAAAATAAAAACACGCAGCTTTGGCGCGTTTGCCATGTGAGCTTGAATTACTCCTGTTTCCGATCACGATTTTGACATTTCCTTTGTGAGAACCGAAGGAGCTGTCTTTCAGGAGGTCGCCGATTGATGTATTCCTGTGCCATTTTCATGTAATTTTATATCAGTTTAACTTTGCTCGGGTTTGGCGCATAGAAATCCTCTAAATTTTAGATATGTTATAGTTTTCAACATATCAGAGCAGTAGACAAAATAAAAACTTGTTTGAATGACTCTTTTGCTATCTTAATTCATTTCTAAAATTCAAATTTCGCGCTTTTCGCTCTATTGACCAATCAGAGCATTCAAATTTAATTTGATTAGAGAAATTAGCACCTAAAAAATAACTGCCGCTATTGCACTGGCCTATTGTTCTTTTGCCTAGTTCTTACAAGGACCATTACTTAACCTCTTTCATGCACGAAAAAGTAAGCTTGAGCGTATCAGTGCAGGTTGTTACAACTGTAATGCTTTATTCACGTCTGATATCTCTACGCGGATAATTTTGCATGATAAGTATCTCGCTCGCTGAAGCAAGCTAAGTTTAAAACATGTTGAACTGACCTACATGAACTTAAAATAATCATGAGATGAAAAGTTTGCACAATGGCAAAAGATTCTGTCCGGTTCTCTGACATCAGTAATCTAGCAGAAACCTAATATGTTTCCGTCGCTCCTATGATCATTGTTTTCACTTCAAGTTGTGTCACGCAAGAAGCCAAGACTTTTAACCTTCAAGGCTACCATTTTTTCGAAGTTTGTAGTGACATGTTTATCTTTTTAACAACAAAGAACTTTTTACGATCTACTTTACATTTTTATCGACCATGCTTGAGGGAGAGTAAGACATTTTAAGAGTAGAGAGTTAATGAGTGAGATATTTTGAAGCCGTATACGCGAAGAACATTTTTTACGAAAAGAATGTCTACCTTTTAATTCATGATCTCTTCCATGATTTCTAAATCATGCTTGACGACACAAAAGCTAATCTGGAGCTAAGAAAACTCGAACGCACTTATTGATCTATGATTACTACTAGTAGTATATTGGTGATTTCGGCGTAAGTACGTGTGAAGAATCTTACAAAATGTAAGACAAGGGTATTTCTTTTTTTAAATCTTGCAAACACGGATCCTTGGTTTTTACGACTGTTTTGGAGCTCTTTTATTGATCTCTTGATCATGACCAAATACATTTTCTTATTTTAGTACAGCCCAGCCAAACCCTTGCTGGAAAACTTTTTCCTGTATACTTTTTGATCCCATTTATCTAAAGGGACCGACCATTAGAAAAGTTATGGGGGGGGAGGGGAATTTTCGAGCCGCGGGAATTTTTTTTCGTTATCAAATTCCTTGAATGATTTTTTTTAGGCCATAGCATGAATATTTTTTAGGGTTAACTGGCGTGCAAGAATTTTTTCATCTAATTTTCGCTTGCGCGAATTTTTTTTGTACTTCGACCCCCCATAAGTTTTCTAATGTTCCTTCTCTTACTTGTCACGAAGGTTACAAAAGCATGCTGTATGTGATTAGAAAGTACCGGCGTCCAAATAGAAAAAAGAGAAACAAAACCGACAAAAAGAAAGCAATCACCTGAACTTGAATCATTTAAACAGATACTCGACCATGCAAAGAACTATATTCATCGATTGAAAAACTATTGTTCTGAGTTTATATTGACACAGCTGATTGACAATATTAATTGAAAAAGGCGGCTTCTATAATGCTGGAATCAGTTTTAACCATCTCCAACTTTTCCGGTTGGGTACATGGGTGTTTCAGAGCACGGTTTTACAGACTTTGGGACCAGACTACTTAATACATTGAGTGAAGATCCCGAGCTTCCTTTGAAGTCCAAGACAAAGAAAAATGGACCCCGGCGCCATTGTCTGTGAGGTGACAACATCGATTGTTCCGGCAGCAGATCAGATTCGGCTGCTTGCTAGCGCCGCCAAAGTTCACCGCCGCGTTTGCTTGTTCACCGTAACTGGACAGCAGAAAATATGCCCGGAATGAAGTGGACTGGACAGCTAAACTGAGGAAAATGATCTACGCGCGTTCGAGTGCGTAGCGTGAGTACGGAAAAAAAGGTTGGACCTCCGAAGGTACTGCAAACTAGGTGGAGCTGAGGGCATGCTTCCCCAGAAAATTATTCAGATTTATGGGCTCAGAAAGTCTTATTCTATTGTGTCAATTTGAACCAATTTGTTTGTCTTGTTTTAGAATAGTTATTGACTTTCTATTATTTTCCCTAATATTCTTCTTTTTTCAGTGTTTTAGCATAACAACGCTAAACGTGATAATAAGGTCTGCGTTCGATTTATTTTGTTTACCTTCAGTACATGACGTTTTCACACGGTTATTTTATTCTCGTTGCACAAATTTGGTTTTTGCGAAATTTTTGCACTTTGAATCACCTTAATTTCGCGCTCTTGACTATCTGCACCAATGCCACGTGGGGAGACTTTTCGTTGAGCGTCCCAGTACTCACTGTCATTGGCAAAAATTGTGAACTTGCGCATTTTTATATACACTTGACAAGCAAGCAACGAAGGACTTCTTTGAAAGTCGACTTCAAAGCCCTCGCTAAAAATAACCCCATGTCAGACTGCTGACAATGTCAAAACCACCGGACATAATATCAAGTGGGATCATTTTGAAATTAAGGGTCGAGTAAATCAGATTAACTGGATTGTCACTGACTGTAAAATGAAAGATCAAGATGTTATGATTTTTCTTAATCTCAGTTCCAGAGCCCTTATCACTTTTTTAATGTTTTTGTCATAATCTGGGACAGTCACTTTTGAAAATGTACGTTGACAACGAAACTCCAAGTTCACAATGTTTACCATAGCCTCCCCGCAGACGTCCTTTGGGGTTCGTTCGTCACGTGACGAACGAACCCCAAAGGACGTCTGCGGGGAGGCTATGTTTACCACAGAATTACGGTACTTTTCAAAAAGGCATTTCTTCAAGCCCAAGCCTAAGCGTTCCCTTTATGGGTATAAAAATATTGGTTTCCATCCCGAGAATCGAAGTGAGATCAAAATCCGTTATGAGACGACGAGCAGCCGGACTCCGGTTTTATAAAAATGTGATAGAGAGAGGAATCAGAGAAATTCCCACATTCGTAAAGTTTAAATTGCATCTAACTTTCGGAAAATGATAGTCCCCTTGTAACTTCGAAGAGGCTCAAATTTCTCCAGTTTGACCGAACAGACACGAAATTTATAACGCCGCTTAGGATACGTGGCTAGAGACCCAAACGTTCTGGATAGCAAAAAAGCGTTTCATGTGTGATCCGATGGGGAAACCGCAGTTTTGTGTCCCTTTAAACGCACGTCTTCCATCTGTAATACTTTTCCAGTTTTTCCAAACTGAGAATTGGAGAGGTGGACGTTCATACCGTACCAGTTTAGAATTCGACAATTGTTCACCTCTTTGTCAGTTATTTTCTAACTGATCTGTTATTCTTTGGTCCGGGAAAAATGGAAAATAAATCGTCCCAGGGATTCCGGAATCCGAAATCCTGGGCTTTGAAATCTGGACACAGCTCAAGGAATCCGGAATCCCCCTAACGATTGGAACCAGAGTCCGAGTTCCACTGACAACGAATCTCTTACATGGGGCGGATTATGTCAAATGACTCTTACAACTAAAAAGAGGACAAAAATAATGAGCAGATAAAATGATCAGTAAACAAACTATTAAATTAAAATTACACAGAAAAATAAAATCTGCTGGGCAGATTAAGAAATACAGCTTTAATGTCAATTCAATCAGTTCAAGTTCTGAATACAAAACAGTGCATGTATAAAAATATAATCAGAAGTACAAATCATTTAGATTTACTTTCACCTCAAAAGCTTAACAAAACGTTTTCTTTCTTTCTTGCACAGTGAAGGTCAGACGAAGTGATACTTCAAGTTTGTACTTTTTTCAAAGGGCGTGATGTCTTCGAAGTTGCATCCTGACAGCTCCTATCTCCTTGACCACTTCATCAAGCCGGCTTTCGAGATAAGCCTGAAGAAAACAAGACTAAGGGTCAGCCCGAGGGTCAGCAGGAATAATCAAAACGATATCGATATAAACCTTGTACAAAGGAAATAGAGAGCCTTTTTTACACAATCTGGGAGACTCCGAAAACCTCGCCTATCATCTTACGCGCTCAAGAGATCTCAAGAACACTCCCTCTCAATTCTCCCCCGGGAAGGACTTCCTTATATTCTACCGTTCCATCATATCTTCATTTCCTTAAATTTAGTTGTTTATTATTGTTATTTTAATCGGTAACACCTGTACAAAATGGTAATACTGAATAAACTTGTTGTTGTTGTTGTTATATGGCCAATGCGGGGATGTGCCGCGTGACAGGGAATGGTTTTTCTCTTTTCTGTCCGTCCTAACCAGGTTATATAATTTCGTGCCATCCCGTCATAAACACTGGATGAAATTTGTTTGTACTCCAATTAAACAGAAGCAATGACTACATGCATAACGTGAATTTGCTGTACTGCAACTGCCAGCAATGCCTACAAAACAACACGGCGTGCATTTTGTCCTTTGTCCTAAAAAGGGTAATAAAATGGAGGGTGTTGTCCTAAACAGGGTATGAATTTAAGGAATTTTTTGTCCTAAACAGGGTCAGGATTTCAAACCTATACCCAAATATTTAATCGAGTACCCCCCCGGCCATTCTTATTGCATAGCACCTTGGGCTCTCCTGAAACACAGGAAAATTTTTTTAAAAGTAGTCCCTTTACAACGAGCATAAAAGATGCCAGCATTGGTGCGACAAGAGTTAAATACGCAAATGAAACACACCCGTCACACCAGCTTGATTGAAGGTCTCCAGATATTTATTTTCATCGCCTTTATTAAGTTGCTTCCGGAGCATTTTTGTTTTTGCAACACCTGCTCAGACTCAGGAAGCAAGGCGTCAGGAAGTGGAGACTCGAAGTGCAAGATAAAGGCTGAGATAACGTATCTTTTTTCCCGTCACGTAGCCTGTGCAAGTAAGGCTTTGGGTCGGTAAAGACGAGCGGAAAAAAGCGGGCCAGCAGCGAAAATTAAAAAGCGAGAGAGAAAAAAACAGCGAAACCCCGTTTCTCCTCATACCACACGCTGTTTTCGCGTAAACAGGAGCATCAGGGCTCCAGGGATTTCATGGCGTAAATCGATCCGCTTTTAAATAACCGGCGATATCTTGGCCGGAGTATGATGTTTGGGTTCTATCAAGAGCCAGATGTCGTGTTTATGTCTTGCAAAGCTAACTTTTACGTAGTACGATTTATATTCACTTCGTTGTCAATCAGGGGCAGGCTTGCACAGTTTTAGACATCGCTATCCGGTCTAAATTTTGCCCAGGGACAGTCCCTCATTGCGGGAGGTTTCAAACAAACAAACAAAACAAAAACAAAACACAAAAAGGTCCCAAATCAGTAGAAACAAAGATCTTTGCAGATTGTTTCATAGCATAAACGTGCGCAAACTTTGACGCAATGATTCTCAAACCTCGTATGAATAAACCTCGAAGAAAAACAAAGCACGTTCACAATACCTTGTCCTCCTTTGATCGTTTCGTCATTCTCTGCGTTGGAATTCGGCTGAGAGTAGACTCAAGCTGCAGTATTAACAGAGACATTACGTTAATATAGCCTGAGACCAGGCTTCGCAGTGGGGGAGACAAGGCGAAAAAAAAAATTTCTAGTCAACCGCTTTTTTTTGGCTGTTTCACCCCGTTTTTTAGCCTTTGTCCCCACTGAGGAGCCTGGTTCCAGGCTATTACATATAGGGGATATTACCCAGGAGGGGCCAATTCCTATATTAGCCTTTACGGGGAGGCTCCCCTCCGGAAGGGGTAATTTTTCAGGCTGCAGGTATAGGATAGGAATTTCACCACTTGATGTGAAAAGGAAAACAAAACTCAATGTCATTTCAGTATTCTTAAAAGGCTTCTATTTCAAACATTTTTGAATATGCGCAATTTGACGTCGTGAAAATGACACAAAAACTTCCTGTTTTGGCTTTTTGTTCGACGCTTATTAAAAAGATAGGCTAGTCAAACAGTTAAATGGATGCAGTGTTGTATTGTATGTATGTGAAAGAGGAACCATTTGTCAATAGAAGCTATACAAAAGGGATACCTTTTCGGTCAAAAAATAGTATGTAAAAGGGCAAGGGGTTGGACCTCGGATCGGAGCTTCCTGTATAAAACTTTGTTGAGTGCCCCCTTAACCTGGGGATGTTATTTAGTGTGCTGAAGATATGATCCCTGTATAGGAGTTTTCAATTTTGAATGGCAAAAACAATGTTTCACTAACGAGAGTCAAGAAAATAAAAGAAATGTAGTAAAAAAAATTCATTAACTCTTTCTTTTTGATAGTGGGTAAAGAAAAAAATTGTAAGAAAATTCAAATTTCTTTTTTTTACATCCTAAGAAATAAATAGTCTTATACAAACGTGCTGCGAAAGGTTTCAACAGAAGCGTAACAGCATAGGATTTCTCTCACAGATTGGAAAGTTATCCTGACAAAAACATCACGCCATAACCTAGTCTAAGATGGAGAGCGTTAAATCACAAAAAACAGCACTTGCTCGTTTTCTTTCCTCTGTAAGCATTGAAAATTTTCTTTCCATTAAATGCATGTCATTTTCACTCTCTTCAGTGTGATCCTTGCTTCCGGTCTAAGTAACAACAAAAATTTAACACACAACAAAGGTATTCACAATCTTAAAAAAGGCTTGGTTATCTGTTCGGCAATATACAGTCGAACTCCGCTATTTCGAAGTCCCAAAGGAAATGGAAAAAAGTTCGAAATAGCGGGTCTTCGAAATAAGCGGGGAAGCGTAAAGGGGAAGGGTAAATCCAAGGGCATTCGATCTTCCTTCGAAATAGTGGGGACTTCGAATTAACCGAGTTCGAAATAGCGAGGTTCGACTGTATATGCACGCTAATGAGATTCACGTTATACTGAACCGAGCGGTTAGAGCGCTGGACTTGCAATTTGGAGGCCCTGAATTCAAGTCCTACTCTGACCGCTAGGTTAACCCTGTTAAGTTTGATTTAGATTATTTGTTTCAGACATTTGCTCGGCCACACTAGCATAAGTGCTATAAATACTACCGAGAGTAAATAACGGAATTATTTATTATTTTTTATGACTGGCATAAAAAGTGTCCCTGGAAAGCCTTCCTTTTTGCGACGCTACCACTGGTTTTACCGCAAAATGACGTCTGAGAACGAGCGCAAAAATTCCATACTGATGACGCATCACTACCCAGATCTGGGTAGTGACGCGTTATCAATATGGAATTTCTACACTCATTTCTCAGACGTCATTTAGCGGGAATCCAGTGGTGGCGTCGCTAAATGTCGACTGTTTTCGCAGGCTACTTTCGCGTCTCCTGTTGAACTTGCTCGCAGGGTATGTTAAATCATCCTTGCATGCGCATTATCTTGTTACTTATAACTTCACTAGCTGATTTGAAGGCCTTTATTGGGATCAAGGGGTTCCGCTATGTTACGCTGGTCCTTGCTTGATATAACTAAAGAAGCAACGTTCTCCACTCGCCCCCCACAACCCCCGTCCCTCCCCACTCACTAAAATGGATACCTAGAGTTGGTCCCTGTCATTTCCACTCACGTTCTGGCATTCACTCTCCTCACGGACATCTAGAGTTGGTCACAGTCGGTCCCATCTTTTACTTTTCAGATGGACACCTCTCTAACTAGGACACTTAATGCTATCCTAAGAAAATTTGCCTCCAGGAAGAGAGACGTCGTCTCTTGTCTCTTTCTCCGTTGTTTTTTTTTCCTGAGGGGGAGGGGCGGAGTTCAGGCGCGTGTACACAAGCTCAAGTAGTGCCGCTCCCGTGGGTGTCCGCTGTACAGAGTTTTGATTGTACTTATTCTAGAGGCTCACCTGGCTGCTTTTCGTGCCCAGATCCTTCTCGGCGATATTGTATGTAACTGCTGTAAAAAGAACAAGTCCAGTGTTATTACAGTTGTACCCCCATAGGTCAGATTAATGAATTGATTATTTGAAAATTGAATCCCTTTGCCTTTGTCGCTACTACTATCAAATTCCTGCATGCATAATTAGCAACTTATTTTGGTCTGGGGCTTCTCTTTATTTTCTCATATTGAAAAGAATTCGGACTTTTGAGTGAATAAAATTCCGATGAAGACTTTTACATCAAATTTAAGAAAAAAGCTGAGCTGCTAAAATATTTAACCGCGTTGCGTGCAAATTCACCACTCATTACTGACATTACTCATGCAGGGATACAGAAAAGATGCGATAACGGCAATAAACAATTCATTAATAGAGTCTGTAAGGACACGCTTCACCAGACAAGAATGTAAAACAACGCTCAAAACCTTCAGTTTTCCTGCTAGAAACTATCCATATAAATCCAGTCTTTATAAAAGCCTCTAATTTGATAGCCTCATACATTCCCGTAGTTCCCTCGAAAACTATACCCGATTCCAGACCTAAATGGGCAAAGTCTATACCCGTTTTTAGACCAAAACGGTGCACAAACCATACCCTTGGGGGGCACATACCTATATGGCTTATATCCCGCCGGGAAAGGTATAAATAGCCAAGGGCAAGGACATTTTTAGATAAACACCACGGCTTCACCGTATATACAAATTTTAAAGTTCAAAAGTTGAAAGAGCTGCTTTACTTCAGCAATTTGTGCCATTTTCAGCTCTTTTTAGGCAACATCAAATGAATTATCAGGCATCTAATACTGCCACATTGCTGGGTGACAAATACGTTTATGAGCCCATTACATTTCGAGTGTTTAATAACGAATTTCTTCCGAAACTACTTGGTATATTGGGTTAAAAAGTTTCAGAGATAAGTAATATTGTTCTGCTTTTTCAATATTCAGAGATGTTATTTTAAAAGCTTTATCAGAAAATGATAAGCCTATGATAAAGAAACAAAAAATGTAGATAAGAAACCGCAAAATGAGTTAAAAATACTTCTTCCTATAAATATAACCGTACCCTGATTCCCGCTTCAGATAGTGAAGCACGGGTAAAAAACATAGAGCGAGTGAAAATGAAAAGTGGTGGCCCGGTTTTTTTTTTTTAGCTTAATCTCATTTCGCCCATGCTCCACTAGCTGAAATTCAGATAGTGGAACAAGGAAGTCATTTGTTCTTCTTTCTTTTAATTTTGATGTGTTGGTTAAAGCTTTACAGAAAGACAGAAAAAGCAGCCTGCAAGCAGGCTCACTTGTGCTAGTTCAGGAAAAATGTTGGTAGCAGAGCTGCCATTGAACGAGAAAAAAGTGGCCCTGGCGCCATAATTTTCCCCGAACTTGTGCAAAAACAAAAAGACAATGGTTAACAACGGCAAACCCAACCTCTAGCCCGGGGTAGATGGGGTTGCCTCAAGCCCAAGTTGGTGTTTTACTGACACCCAGAAAGAATCGATACAGGTCACCACCACCCACTTTGTTTATCCTTGGTCCTTCTTGGTTCAGAAATTGTCCTGTCATAATCTTCTACTGCTAACAGTCTCGCATCGTGTGCACCAGTAAACTCTGACTCTGGAAAACCGCCAGCGGCTTCATCGCCAGCTGCTAGAAAACTAGACTCTGTTTGGGCGGGTTCACCATAGAGGCGGCGGGTCCTTCCGGTGTGAGTGCGAATCATTTCTTCACCTGATTTAGTATCTTCAAAGACCACGTCAAACCTTTATGCGCAAAGATAAAACAACATAAGAAATGAAAGAATCGGTAGCCAAGATAATGATGGCGATGCTGATGATGACGACGATGATGATGATGATCAGCACTATCATCTATTACTACTTGGTAAGCAGTGTGCAAAGAAAGTCAGTTTTAGCTAGAATGTACTAACCCAAGAGTCATTAAAATTTTTTTTTGATAAGCAGAATTGATGACAGTTCTTCTGTAATTTGAATTTCCCCCCAAAACTTCCCTCAACTTAAGAACAGAATTCATCAGCCCGTTAGCAAAATCCACTAATCCTGGGCTACCGGACACGCCTTTTCTTTTCACGGTGACTTCCTCCTGATCCCCTTCCCATTTCTACTTTGGGACGGACCATTAGAAAACTTATGGGGGGGCGGGCGACGTACAAAAAAAAAAAAATATTTGTGCAAGGGAAAATTAAATGAAAAAAAATTCATGCACGCCAATTAATCCTAAAAAATATTCATGCTATGGCCTAAAAAAAATTCATACAAGGAATTTGATAACGAAAAAAAATTCCTGCGGCTCGAAAATTCCCCCCCCCCCATAATATTTCTAATGGTCCGTCCCTTAGGCTAGTCTATAACCAATCACAAAGCAAAACAATAAAGACCAACCAAACATGCATATTGTACTCTATTTCAATGATTTTGATTTCCAACCTGGTAAGAAGATCAGTTTTCTTGACTACCATTCCTCCTGCAACAGTACAAGGTGCTGGCATTACAGTGTCCGGACTTTCTTTACTTGTGACAGGTTTTGTTTGACCACTTTTACCCTGACTGGAGGGGGTTGAGGACTTGAGTCTTGATGAATTGAAATATAAGAATCAGCTTAACAATAATGTTATAATTTATAGCCTACCCAGAAAACTGACCTCATCTTAAATAAGTTTTGTTTTGCCAACATAGGTCATAGGATAGTAATTTAGAGATTATGGTTTTTTTCAATTTTTTGCTTAATTCATGGCATAATTATGTAGGCACCTCCATCAAATGGTCACTTAACGAGGCATAATATGGTAGCGCACTATAAACCAATGTTGTTGGCAGCAGGGACCACAGTCTGGTTTTGAAATAATACATAATTCTTCCTGTCACCATCTACTTTTCTTAATTTACCCAGACTAAGATTTCAAGATCACTTCATACCTAAGCATTATTTTTTTAGCTTAGCCTGAGTTTGCGACTTAAGGAGACAGCTGAAATTCAGGCTATCTTTAGCTCTGCTTGTACCATATTTTAAATTTGGGACAAAGCTACAAAGTAAATACTTCAACCGGCCTGCAAATATTTAAGCAGGAACAACCAAAAAAAATATATAATTAAAACTTAAACATAAATACCCATTAGATGACAAATCTTGCTTTTTTGTAGGGCATGATGGAATTTTCAAAACATCTGCTACAGCTGGACTGCCAGAATGTATCGGCGAAGTGGCATATGGATGACAGCTGGCTGCCAGTTCAGAGCTCGGTACATCTCTTGGAATTTCTGGGCTTGTATAGGATGAAGGAAGTTGGCTCTGGTCTGCTTTCTGAATATCTCGCTTTTTTATGGGAGTTGATTGTTCCCAAGTTTTCCGTCCAGTAAATAGTTTATTTTTACCCGTGGACTGTTCAATGTGACTTGATAAAAAAAAAAAAAGAAAAAACAAACAATTGTTTAATCATGGTTGTATTAAGTTTGCCGGCTACAATCTTTCACAATGAGAAACTGTCAACTGTGTATTAAACTTAGCTGGGCTTGGTAGAAATAAGAATAGTAAGAAGAAGAAATAAGAAATAACAAGTTAGGGAGCTTAAGCATCCTCGATGACAACAACAACATCAGAAAACTATTGGTTTTATGTCAGCAAAACAACAGCTCCACAAGTGTATTACACTTTTTAGTACATTTCTTTAACATCCACTGCAACACTATGACGTGAAACCTCCTTTCGCATTTTTTGGGTGGATCTAAATAGGCACAACTAAGTTTGAAAGGACACAAATTCATTCTTTAGTGACGTTTTCACAGCTGTTATTGTCATCAATGTTTGAGCTACCTGTTATAGCTAAACACATAAAAGACCTTTTGACACTGCCCAGGGACAGTTAAGAAACATAATGATTACAGCTGCTTTGTTTAAAAAATCTTGCTTTAGTGGCTTGGAAGAAGGTATTGTGAAATTTGTCGTCTGCCACAAGAAAATTTAGAAGTTTTCGAGTGTTAACAAGCAGGTATAATTTGAAGTGAAACAAGACAAACAAAAAAGGAAGTAGACATCTGAAGGATTGTTTGCTTGGAAAAGTGCATGTACTAAAAAGGTCTTTTGGAAAGGAGCTGCATTGACAGCAGTTTTCTCTAAAACTAAAGCAGTTATCCTGGACAAAATGTTCTGACATCTAACATCTGATAATATTACTAGTGAGCCACAGTGATAAAACAAAACTTTGTCACACTAATCACTGGGTTTGGTAGACACACTACATTCGCCTCTATGTGCTGTTCAAAATTGTAACATATCTAAAATTATTTTGACAACTTAATTCTGGTTTAGGTAACCCATCTAATATCTGAGTTTCCTGGTTCAAAAATGCCTATGAAACACATTTCTCAGCTCCCAGACCCCCACCACAAAAAGGGTGGGTCATTTGGATGCTGTCTACATCTGGGCCCAGTTGTTCCAAAGGTGGATAACGCTATCCACTGGATAGTGGATAAATCTCTATCCAATAGATGATGCAATTGATTTCCCTTAACACTTATCTGCCAGATAGCGATTTATCCTGTGGATAGCACTATCCAACTTTTGAACAACTGGAGCCTGTATTTTTCAGGAACCTCTGTCTACTTAACCCTTTAAGCCCCCATATCCACATACAAATTCTCCAAACTGATCTCTATACATTTCCTTTAAGAATTAGTTAAGAGAATTTGATAAACGATCAAAGTATTTTCTCCTGGGTGATCATTTTATTAATTCTCATAACCTCATCTCATGACCATGTATGGATATCGTTAGGAGAAAATTGCTGTTGGTCACTATTGGGACTTAAAGGGTTAAAATGGAAAAAAAACTGTTAAGTAGCTACTCATCCGCTGCATGTACAAGTATTGAAACCATTATTATAAATAGATTTAATATGCAAACCTGTTTTCTTGGACGTAACTATGCTCCTTTGCTACATCCTCCTTAGTATTACCTCTTGAAACTAGTTTTGATATGGTCCTGAAAGCAAGAGAAAACAATGAATAACATACAAATAAATATAGAAAAGAAAGCCAACTGGTAAATTGTCCTACAATTTATTATTTTAATGCACTACAACTTTAGGCCATAGATGGTCGAATTTACCTTTGGAAGATCCAGTTCTGAGAGTGAATGAGGAGTATCTCAGCTTTATTAGGTCACACAAAGTAGTAGGTGCAACATTATTAGGGAGTTTAACGACGATGATGAAGACAGCAGCACAAACGTCGCTAAAAAATTAATTTGCATCCTTTCAAACTTTACCGTGTCTATTTAGACCCGCTCAATTTGCCAAATGTAGGCGACCTTCTGTTTCCTGGAGTTGTACTCTTAAGGACTTTATACAGGTTCAAAAAGAGAAAGGAAAAGTCGCAGCGGTATGTTCGCAGCCTTCATAAAACGTTGGTTTCATGTTGTAGTCGTGCAGTGGATGTCAAAGAAATGTTTTAAAAGTTGTGATGCACATGCAGACTGTTGTTTTGCTCATAAAACCAATTGTTTTTGACCCTGTCATGGTCGTGGTTGCTTCAGCTCCACATTGACTTAAAAAATGGCAAGTATGAAAGTTATTAGTCAGTTGTTATTTACAGATAACAGTGGCAGGTATCTGTAAATATTTGTGTGAATTAAATTAAAATGACTTGACTTGACTGTTTGTTTTTTCTACTAACCATTCCAATAATGAAAAAAAAAAATGCCCTTATTTGTTTCTAAGTTCTTTCCCTTGTCAGTTTTGCATGATATGGGAGTCATTCAATATTTTCCAATAATGCAATGGAGAGCTTTAAATTCTGAGACGAGGACGACTACCAGTACGAGATTTTCTCAATACTGATTATTGCTCATGCGTGAATCAGCATCATTTTAGCAGGAAAACATGATAGCAATCCTAATTCTACTACGAGTTTTAGCGAGAATGTCGTAGTGGCGGGAACAAGTTATCAAATGTAAGAAGTTTTATCATTTTGCTATTGGGAGAGGGTTTAACCTCCTTCAGTATAAATAACCGTACTAACTATTTTGGTGAAAAAAAGTAAACTGAAGCTTTCTGGAGAGTCTTTCTTTTAGAACATGCCCAAAAACTTTACGTTAAATCTCATACTCATACTCGTTCTTGTCCTCAAACCTAAAGCTCTCTATTAACAACAGTGAACTTACTCCCTCAGATTTGCCATCTCACTTTGTGACAACTCGAGTTTATCATGCATAGACTTTACGTACTCCTGTTAAAAGTAAATAATATTATCAGTCACAGCTTTTAATTTTAATATAATTATTTTATAGCACTTAGTAGAATAATAATAATTAATTATTATATTTATGGATTAGTGAAGATGATTTTATTCAAATTTCATTTGAATGTCTCAAAGCCTTGCTTTGCTGATCACATCTGCTTCAACACACTATAAAATAGCTGTTAAAAGTCTCTTCAGATGAGCCTGGTTCCATTCAATTCACAATAATGGTGACGAAAATTTTTGCAAAGTACTGGGAAAACAAAATAATTGAATTAGGTGCTACAAAAAAAAGACTATAAAATTGCTTGGAAAAAGTTAAGCAAAAAAACATTTCATGTGCTAACCCTTTGCCATCTCGCTGAAAAGTGTCAAGTTTTAATATCACTATGACATTTAAAATGCAGTTAAATGAAATTAACAACAAAGAACACCATCTTGTGTTATTTAATACAATTCTTTTGTATCTCCTTCTCTCTCAGAATCTTAATAAAACAACACCGACAGTCAAACCTCTTCTATAGTTCCTGAACCTCCACCTCAGCTCCATGATCAGGGTTGTCACTAAGATTTCAAGTCGCCGGGTAAATACAACAAGTAGGTGGGGAATCAAACGGCTAGGGATTTCTTTTGGTTCTATTTTCCTTCTATTTTCCAATAAAAGTAGCCGGGGGCCACTCTCTTAGTAGCCGGGGAAAATCCCTGGCCCCCGGCTCTTAATGACAACCCTGATGATACCACCATCTCTATATTCCAAACAGTTCTCTTGGTCCCAAGATACCAAGTGCTGTCAACTCTCCCAGATAATACAGGAGACACCAGATTTTAGTTGGAACGTATCTCCCGGTCTCCAGATTAGAGTATGAAATCTCCTGGATAATCATCGAAGTTTGCCGTTTCTTCAGTAGACTCGACTTTCCAACAATAAAATTTCAACTATTTTGCTTTGTTTGAGCTATTTTAATGTTAACATTGAACGTTTCCTCACAAACTCCAGTATGCCATTGTAATATAAGCAACAATGTGATTGCTGGGAAGTAAACCAATCAGGTCAAAGTTACAAAGCCAACAACATCTTTTACTTGCATTTTGTGGTCATCGCAAATTTGTGACGATTGGAATCAACAAGTATTTTTTGCACGAATGATGTCACGTATTGTACATTTTGACATCATCTATCACCCCTTTCTTATCAATTCTCAATATTTGAACACATGGGAGGTTGACAGCCCTGGATACCTAACTTATTACATAAAAAATATCTCTATAATACAGGCACCTCTCAATCACGGACAGTTGTATTAACAGTCCCAAAGACACCAAGCTTAATAGAAAACCTTACCTCTATATAACAGACACTTCTATAATGTAGCCAATTGACTCTCACCCCTGGATGTCCATTATTATCTAGAACATTTGACTTTAATCGCAAACCTAAAGTTAACTTAAAATACTCTAAAACTTACCTGTGCTTCTTGGTGATCTTTAACTAAAACATCATATTCTGTTAACATCTGTTTAAAAAAAGTAAAAAAGGCACTATTTTAGTTGCTGTACGTGGTTCAATATCCTACTTGCCAAGGTTTAAATTTTATTTCACTTGTTTTCGGGAATTGTCATGTATGATAATAAGATTGTGACAGCTAAAATTTAAACTAAAAATAAATTATAAAAAAATTTATTGATTAGAGTCACAACAGAGTTTACGTAACAACAAACATGTTAACTGAAGAGCACATTTTTCCCTTCCAAAAAAGTACTGTAGTAAAGTTAAAGAATTCGTGACACTTTGTACAATGAATCGTGACTAGTTAATCTTAAGTGAACAATAGATCAATTACTAGCTTGATAGGAACCGGAAATATGATCCCTATTGTGTAAACAAGCGTGCAAAAATGTGCAGCGTGTAAAGTAGATAGTTAGATGTGCCTTCCGATCGGAATAGCGTAAAAGCTACAAGCTACACCCTTTAAACTGATAGGATTTTGTGTAGGATGGAATGATTACTCAAACCTAGCCGCTCAGGATTTACGTAAGTAATGTAGGTGTAATAGTGTTTTAAGCTTTCAATCGAATTAGGGTGTTTACTAGAAAGGAAACCACACGTATTCCCTACGATATTTTCCCACGTATGATTTAGCTACCAATATGTATAAAAGTACCTTGATTTAGCAATAAACGATGAATATGAATGTGATCAGGACTTGAGTGTTTACAAGTCCCTTAGAATACTGATAGCCCGAAACCGGCCAAGTCTAGAGATACTCAAGCAGTCGACACTTATCTGTTGGCCACGAAATCAACTCCCGTTTACAACACTGGTGGCAAGCGGCGGGATCGAATTCAAGTCTTCGTGGATCAGTTCTACAAGGATCGAGAAGTTTGGCGATTCTTGGAGATAAGTAGAGCTTGTTTGTAGTTGATAAGTTGTCGGGAAGCTGTTTGTCGCAATTGGGTTTGCGGGACTTGTACTGGCTTGGTTGTGTTTTGGGTTATCGCTATTCTTGTGTACGTAATTGATTAAATTTTATTATGGTTAATCCCGACGGAGAAACTCCTGCCCCTAGCTCAGGCGCTACTGCACAAGCGGCAACTAGTAGTAATAGGCCAATAGTTATGCCGGAGGCATTTTCGGCGGCCGGGAACGAAGAATGGGACTCGTGGCTTTCCCATTTCGAAGATTGCGCCGTGATAAACGAGTGGAACGACGCGCGTAAAGCTCAGTTTCTCGCTGTTCGTATGCGTGGGGCCGCGTTGCTCCAACTACAGAGTTTATCACCGGACGTGCGGGGAGATTATACGGGTTTAAAAAGAGCACTTCGCGAAAAATTTGTGCCGAAAGAACGGATCGAGCTCCACAAGGCGGAGTTTCGTGCAAGACGCCGGGAACGGGACGAGAAGCTACCGGATCTCGCTAGTTCGCTGCGACGACTCGTCGGTAAAGCGTATCCCGAGGCGATTCCTGATTTGCAAGACAGCCTTGCGAAGGATCAATTTATCGACGCGTTGGAGGACCGGGAAATACGGATGAAGATCCGAGAATCGGGTCCAAAAACGCTCGATGAAGCGGTCAGTCGAGCCTTGCAAATCGAGGCAATGTACGAAGCGGAGTCTCGGCGGACTAAGGGTCGGTCTGTCCGAGTAATACAAGAACCAGCCCAGGATGAGCGCAGTGCATTTGCAGAACTCCTCAAACAGAACACAGCCGCCATGAATCAGATGGTTCACTTCGTCCAGCAACACCAGCAACAGCGGCAGCCGCCTTCAACTTCGGGCGAGAGCGAACGTAAACAAAACGGTCGGGGACTGGGGCCGAATACAAAAGATCGAATACAACGCCGTTGTTTTAGGTGCCACAAACGGGGCCATTACATTGCCGATTGTCCTCAACCAGCACGGGATCAGCAGGGAAACTCCAAGTGATCGGCGCCGCGGGTCAAGCGTCGGTCGGGGAAATCGGAGAGACCCGAAATGTATCGGAGAATAATTTAAGTAAGAAAGTAGAAACTAAAGTTGTAGCAAACTCGTTTTCAAGTATTCATAGTGTTTCTAGTGACACTGCTGTGTATGTAGCAGGGCTAGTGGCAGGGCAACCTATTGACATGTTGGTCGACACTGGGTCGGCAGTGACTCTTGTGCATCAGCGGGTGCTTAACAGGTCCCCCCAAAATTTTAGGTTAAGTGTGGTTGGTGAACCAGTGGTTTCAGCGAATGGCCAACCTTTGGATATTAGGGGCAAGTGTGACCTGGAAATTTGCGTTGATGGGGTGAATGTTGTTCATTCAGTTTTAGTTGCTGCAGATGTTACCCAGGATTGTTTACTAGGTATAGATTTCTTAGGTAAACATGGTTGCAAAATTGATTTTGAGGCTAAGTCACTAAGTATTGGGAGCAAAATTGTTAACCTTCAGGCTAAGAGTGGTGGTAACAAAGTTTTTAGGATAAGTTTAGCGGAGACTGTGGTTGTTCCTGGACGTCATGAAATAGTGTTGCATGCTAAGGTTAAGGGGGCTGGTTGTGGTGATGGTTTGTTAGGTCTAGTGGAACCATCTCCAAGTTTTGCCAAACAACACGATCTTTTGCTTGCTCGTGTGGTAGCCCACCCTAAGAACAACACAGTACCTATCCGCCTGGTCAACCCGTCACCAATGCCTGTTACCCTGTACAAGAACACCTCAGTTGGTACCCTCAGTGAGTTGGAGGAAAGCAGCCCTGACCCCCTGAGTGTAATCACGTTACGCCTGCAGCGCCTCGTAGTACGACGCAGCCAAAGGTGTCCAGTAAATTTGACCTTGACTCTCTAGACCTGACTGGCGGGCAGAGGACTGCACTGAAAACGCCTTAGATGAGTATGCAGACATCTTTTCATCTGGACCAGCAGACCTCGGTAGAACCGGCGTGGTAAAGCACCAAATCAATACAGGTGACTCCCCTCCTATAAAGCAAGCGCCAAGGCGGGTACCATTGCACCAGCAGGAGGTTGTACGCCAGCACGTGGAAGACATGTTGCAGAATGGGGTTGTACGTCCATCTACTAGCCCGTGGGCCTCACCCATAGTTCTGGTCAAGAAGAAAGATGGTGGTACTGCGTTTCTGTGTGGACTACCGCAAGCTGAATGATGTGACCAGGAAGGACGCCTACCCACTTCCGCCGAATCGATGAGACCTTAGACGCCCCTAGCAGGTGCGAAACTGTTCAGTACGTGGGATCTTGCCAGCGGTTATTGGCAGGTCGAGATGGAGGGTGCTGACCGTGAGAAGACAGCATTCACGACCCGTCATGGCCTCTTTGAATTCCAGGTAATGGCCTTTGGTCTCTGTAATGCGCCAAGTACGCTTTCAGAGGCTTATGGAATTTGTTCTTGCTGGACTGCAGTGGCAGACGTGCCTGGTCTACCTGGACGATGTTATTGTGTTTGGTCGAGACTTTGAGGAACACCTGGTGCGGCTACGAGAAGTTTTCGAGCGATTCCGCCAGGCAGGGCTGAAGCTGAAACCCTCAAAGTGCTTCCTGTTGCGACCGAAAGTCCCTTTTCTTGGCCATGTGATCTCAGCAGATGGTGTGAGTACTGATCCAGACAAGATAAGAGCGGTGGAGCAGTGGCCTACCCCCTCCAATGTGTCCGATGTAAGAAGTTTCCTGGGTCTGGCCTCGTACTACCGCAGGTTCATCGAGGACTTTGCAGAGATTGCATCCCCTTTGCATCGCCTGACAGCAAAATCCATTGAAAGATTCCAGTAGTCTTCAGAGTGCGACAGGGCCTTCCGTAGCCTGAAAGAGAAATTGGTGACAGCTCCTGTACTGGCCTTTCCCAAGTGACGCAAAGTTCATTGTGGACTGTGATGCGAGTGACTATGGCCTCGGAGCAGTTATTTCTCAAGAGCAGGACGGGAGTGAGAGAGTGATCGCGTATGCAAGTCGTGGTGCTGGACAATCGTGAGCGCCGATACAGCACTACCAAGAAAGAGATGCTTGCTATGGTTTACGCAATCAGACACTTCCGCCATTACCTGTATGGAAGACCGTTTACTGTCAGAACAGACCACAACGCACTGAAGTGGCTTCAGAGCTTTAAGGAACCCGAGGGACAGGTGGCCAGGTGGCTCGAGTTGTTGGCCCAGTACGACTACAAGATTGAACACCGACCAGGACGAAAACACCAGAATGCTGACGCGCTTTAGAAAAACCCCTGGTGGTTGCTGAGGACACTGACCAGATAACCCAGACCAATGCAGTGGGCAGCAGCACCAGTACCTGGGTACCCAGTTGGACAGTGACCAACCTGCGATCCAGTCAAGCGGCGGATCCTGACTTGAAGAAGATCTTGGCTTGGAAGCAGAACCAGACCAGCCAACCGACTTTCCAGGAGATAGAAGGAACCAGTAAGGCAACCAGGAGCTTGTGGGCACAATGGAACAGGTTGCAGTTGGAGAATGGTGTCCTTTACCGCCGGTGGGAAACAGATGATGGTCATGGCACGCGGGCTGCAGTTAGTACTTCCCAGGTCTATGGTATCCGAAGTCCTTTCCGCCCTTCACGATGCACCCTCAGCTGGCCACCTGGGAGTAACCAAGACCTTGGAGCGAGTGAGAGAACGCTTCTACTGGTATGGTCAGCAGCATGACATCGAAGATTGGTGCCAACAGTGCGAAAAAGTGCTCGAGGAGGAAGTCCCCACAGCAGCCAGGAAGAGCACCCCTGTCAGCAGCTGTCCCGGTTACCCATTTGAGAGGATTGCTTTGGACATCATGGGTCCCCTACCAACAACAGAATCTGGTCAGAAGTACATTCTGGTTGTTGGAGACTACTTCACGAAGTGGACCGAGGCATTCCCACTCCCGAATCAAGAGGCAAAGACAGTCGCAGAAAAGCTGGTGAACGAGGTTATTTCCAGGTTCGGGGCACCTGAGCGTATCCACACTGACCAGGGCCGGAACTTTGAAGCCCAGCTGTTTAAGGAAATGTGTAACCTCTTCAGTATCGAGAAAACGAGAACAACTCCATACCACCCACAGAGTGATGGCATGGTTGAGCGCATGAACCGTACGATACAGGACATGCTGGCAAAATACGTCGCCGAGCACCAGCGTGACTGGGATGTTCACCTACCCATGGTGATGATGGCATACCGGTCCAGTGTCCATTCCTCTACCCAGTACACACCCCACTACCTGTTGTTTGGACATGAGGTACGGTTGCCCTTGGATGTTATGTATGGTCGTGAACCTCATCAGCCGGAAGCAGCCTCTGAGTACGCAAGGAACCTCAGATCCACCCTCGAAGAAGCCCATGAGAGAGCTAGAGAACACCTGAAGACTGCCCAGAGAAGACAGAAGGACTACTATGACCGCCGCGTTGCTGGAGACGAGATAAAGGTTGGAGATCATGTGTACCTTCATTTTCCTGTAATCAAGTCAGGACGGACAAAGAAGTTGCATTCGCCATGGCATGGTCCACACGTGGTGGTAAAGAAGATCAGCGATGTAACGTACCGGATAGAAGAAGTGGACAACCCCAGAAAACGGCGAGTTGTGCACTTCAATCGACTGAAGCTGTGTGGCGAGCCACGACAGAGGGCCCAGCAACCTGATCAGCCTACTGGCCAGCCATCCAGTTTGCCAGTGCGGAGACCTCATCTTCCCCCTCGCTATGTTCCGGATGAGACTGACCTCATGTATGCAGACGGTACTGCAGCTGACGGGAACGAGACATCAGCAAGAGCTGAGGAAGAGGACTCCACAGAGGCAGAAATGCCAGCTCCAGAACCAGTAGCTGAAGTAGTGCCTCCCCCTGTCGTAGACAGACCAAGAAGAGAAGTTCATGCTCCTGCTTGGATGAGAGACTTTGTTTCTTAATTTTTGAATGAACTTTGATTAATTTTCTTACTGTAGCTGCATTCAGAGTTGATATTTTTTTATAGTGGCTGTACACCCAGTGATTTATATTTTGCTTTAGAATCCAGTAGTTTTCCTTTCCTTTGTTGCATGGCATGGGGACATGCCCTTTTCTAAGGGGGGGATAGTGTAGTAAAGTTAAAGAATTCGTGACACTTTGTACAATGAATCGTGACTAGTTAATCTTAAGTGAACAATAGATCAATTACTAGCTTGATAGGAACCGGAAATATGATCCCTATTGTGTAAACAAGCGTGCAAAAATGTGCAGCGTGTAAAGTAGATAGTTAGATGTGCCTTCCGATCGGAATAGCGTAAAAGCTACAAGCTACACCCTTTAAACTGATAGGATTTTGTGTAGGATGGAATGATTACTCAAACCTAGCCGCTCAGGATTTACGTAAGTAATGTAGGTGTAATAGTGTTTTAAGCTTTCAATCGAATTAGGGTGTTTACTAGAAAGGAAACCACACGTATTCCCTACGATATTTTCCCACGTATGATTTAGCTACCAATATGTATAAAAGTACCTTGATTTAGCAATAAACGATGAATATGAATGTGATCAGGACTTGAGTGTTTACAAGTCCCTTAGAATACTGATAGCCCGAAACCGGCCAAGTCTAGAGATACTCAAGCAGTCGACACTTATCTGTTGGCCACGAAATCAACTCCCGTTTACAACAGTACTAATACTGTCACAGCTGCTAGTGGTGAGTTTAAATGTCTGGCTTTCTGTGCTCTTAAAAACAAACATCTAAATACCAAAGGAGTCATATAATCACAAGTTATTTGTGATTTAATGGGTCTTTACATTGGCCAGTTTACAACACAGGCAGCCCAGACTCTATATGGGAGTTTGTTGGAATTTGAATTTTATGATACAAAAATGCATGAAAACAAGCAAAATACCGTCTAACTTACAATTTTTGAAAGAATTTGCAATAAAATGACTCAACTTGTGTTTGTGTTGTGTTTTACTGTCTGTTCACTTCTGGAACCATTTGGAAGCCGTTTTATCGAGTTTAATATTTCGAATTGCACTTACAATAAGCAAAACTGATCAGTGACAATTCAACATCCGGTCTGACAACCAAGATATTGACACTGAAAATTAATCAAGGAACTAAATTTGGAACACTAAAAATGCCCATGTTTATTTTATTTGATGTGGTTATTTTATTTTTTAACCCATTCGCTCCTGGAGATTTTGCCGAAAAACGCGTTTTGAAGCTAGTCGAGTGGTTTTCTGGTCACTGTCGTGCTATAAAGAGCTAAAACTTACCACAAACCGGTTTACAGGTCGTACACTTGGCGGCCTTCTGATCCAGATGCAAAGTATCAGCTTGCGAAGTTCGGGCATGCGCAGAAAGCAAAATTTCGACATAGTTTTTGGGTTTAAAAGTGACACAGCAGTCTTGACTTTTACTTTTCGCTTTCTCTCCTCCCTTCTTTTTTCGCTTTTCTTGCCTCATTTTTTTTTTCTGTTGCTGGGCATTTAGTAGGCTTCATTTTGGTGGGAAGAGTTTTTAGGAAAGCTTTTAGGGTCTTAGGATTAGGTGAAAGGAAAGGTAGGTGGGTAATGGAACAAGATTTTCATGGAGATTTTCAGGTCCTTGTCACGTGGTTTTTTGCTTCTTTCTCCGGTGTCCTTGACTAAATTGTGCTCATTCTGGTATGGTTTGAAAGATCTCTTCACTCTGCACAAGTTAGCGAAGAAGGTTGTCCTTGACCGTTAAAACTGATGACGTCACAAAGGGTAGAGAGGACCTGGATAGGCACGGGCGGTTACGGGCGGTTCAGGGGCGAATGGGTTAATTAACGGGAAAATAAAACAAAACATTTGGATCGATCACAACTTCCTATGAGCAATATTGGAAACCATCTCCTTCCCTCGAATAATCGCTCCCTTCTGGTGCAGAAAAAAAAATCAATGAACACCCCTGGCCATTATTGGAGAAAATACGGTGAGTGTGCTGCCATCCTCGGAGACCCGGGGGGGGGTCAGTCGGGCCGGGAGAAAAGGCGCGACGAAAGTTTTCAAGCACAGGCGGAAAAGCCCCTGGGTACCGATTGTCATCAGACCATTTCCAAATGGTCAAGCAAATGCTGGCTCCTGATTGGGCACAAAAAACGCTTTGTATTATTGTGCCCAATCGACAAACAGCATCTCCTGAGTTCTTTTCGTGAGTTCGTACATGACCACTATTGACTCGATCACAGCTTGTCTGGCTCATGCACCAAAGAATTGCATGCAGTCAGGAAACTTTCAATTTGATATAAACTCTCCATTTCAAAATACTGTCTACCCGAAAACTACAGATCCTTTTCCAAAAATACAAGCTTGAGCTTACAACAGGTATTCACACTTGCCTCGATCATGCCTTCATATATATTACGGAGTTAAAGATGCCATGACAGCTGACACGAAAACGTCGCATGAAAAGTGAATTTGCTTTTTTTCAGTCTTTATCGTGATTATTCCAACTCGCTTACTTTGTCAAGTGCAAGCAAACTCTTCTGGAGCTGAATTTCTATCAACCATATCCAAGTTCATAGAGAAAAAGAAAATTTTGTCATGTTGCTTGTTCACGTCCTTCCCAGAACGTAAAAATAGCCATTTTGACGTGGTAGTCGTGTAGTGACGGCACAGGAATGTACAAAAAAGCTTGATGCACGTGCAAAGGTGTTGTTTTGCCTCGTCAAGCTATTGCTTTTTGTAATACTTTCTTGTCGCCGCTACATCTTTACACTCTTTTTCATTATTTAATTGTGATGCGTCAGAAGCAGAATTGTCTCAGTGCAAATTGAATTGCTCCTGCTGATAGCATCCGGAACGTTTTTCGACTCATCAGTAATTCCTTCGTTTCTGATTAGGAAAGCTTGGTGAACGAACCGGGCAACTGTTGCAAAATAATAGTGGTCGTGTACGACTGACCGCCCTGGGTCTCCGAGGATGGTGTACTGCTTGGTCATAGTAAAAATCAACTCTGATTGCAGTTTTTAGGACTTACTCTTTGAAGAAGCTCCTTATCTTTTTTGCTGTGTTTCTCAGCTTCTGTTTTCTCCTGCAAAAAGATTGTAAAGCATCATAAGGAGCAATTAATTTACGTTATGTAATATTGAACCTCCACAAACAGCCACCTCTGAACAACGGCCAGTTTTTTTCAGCAACTGATGAAAAGGTCAATACTGGTCATGAAATTTAATCTGTGTGGTGTGTTGATGATTAATCACAGCAATCGTATTTTACTTGTGTGTGATTTATACTGCTGCAGTAAGCATAACTTGTCTACAATACGTATAGCAAATGTTGAGAACACTGCTTGTTTTGTCACATTAACATTTTGATTCAAAACGTTATTCAATGTTTTTGTGTATTTTATCTCCATATACCGTAAAATTTCGAAAATAAGCCCAGGGCTTATATTTTTCAAAGGCCCTTTTCGAGGGGCTTATTGTTGGAGGGGCTTATATTGGGAGGGGCTTATGTACGTAGGGAAATTTGCGTTTCAAAATCGATAGGGCTAGCCTTATAGTTGGAAGTAAATTTAAAGTTTTTGCTTTGTTTTACTTTGTATTTGAGGGCAATTTTCCAAGTACACGCCCCTGGGGGGCTTATATTTGGAGAGGCGATTTAATGGAGGGTTTTTTGCGTTACCGGTTTGGGAGGCTTATATTTGGAGGGGCTTATTTTCGGAATTTTATGGTATTATATGTGACTGGAATACCACTATGGGATACAGCAAGCATGAACTTTTTGTTTTATTCTATTTTATTGCAAGTAAAAAGCAAAGAAGAAAAAAAATTACACAGGCTAAATTGAAAGAAAAAAAAATTCCTCGGAATAAATAAAATAGATTCCATGTGATTTTTTTTAATAAATAAAAAGTAGCAAATTTACATGTTTACAGGGCAGTACTTACAAGCATGAACTTAGCAATAATTGCGCTCCCTAAAACGAATTTGTCATATTACACCCTTTCCTCCCCATAACCGCCCCCATCTACAACGGCCACTTTCTTCTGTCCCCAAGCTGGCCATTGTGGAGAGGTTTGACTGTAATAAAAACTGGTGTTTCCACCCCCTAATAAAAGCCAGTAATAAATTGAAACAACACCGGAACAAAAAAAGGTCTTAAATTAATTGATTTTGCCAACCCATAGTTTTGAATGTTTGGCATTATGTAAAATGTACTTGTACCGGTACTTAATACTCTTGGTTAGAATGTCAGCTGTATACAGTATCATGCTTCAATCACTTGTCACATATAAACTTACTGGCTATATAAATATTATTAAAATTGCCAAAACTGTATGCTTTCAAATTCCTTCAATGTCAAGTGCTTGAAAAAATCAGTATGTTAATTTTTTTTTAACATGCAGCCTCAAAAAGTCAAGCATACATCCCAAAATCAAGCTTTGTGAGAGTACTTGCCCCCACCAACATGCCCATGTCATTGAATCCCAGAGGTGCCGGTCACTTATGTGGTTTGAGCTTAGTTTATTATTGGTCCTTGCTCTTGGGTTTTCTCTGGCTACTCCAGTTGTAGTTATACTCCAGTTATAATCCAGTTTTTTACGAGTATTTTTTCCTCCAAATTCAAATTTTATTGGGATATTTCAAAGGGGCAGACTATAAAAAAAATGACACAATTGCTCCCGTAATTATTATTTAACTACTAATTATAATAACCATTCATCAGTAGGATGTCTAAAATGCATGCAATCGCGCATTTGGTTTTGGCTCAATAAAAAATCCCATAGCAATAGTGCAGAAAATTTTAGGAGAAACCATCCACAGTAGGAGCACACTGACAGGAAATATTACTAAGGAAAACGATGCAAAATATACATTAGCATACATGCTACCACTGAAATCAGTTTTATTACTATTAGTACTTTAAATAAAAAAAAATAATGACTTAAGTGCCTAATACAAGCTTGCAGGTGTTTAAGATTTTTTTTTGACAACTTAAAATACCTTGATTGTTTTTTCCACAAACACAGACAGTTCCCTCATCTCATTTTCCAGCCTGGTAATCAGCTCGTCCTTTGCAGCACACATGGACTTCAATTCTTCATACTTCTGTTTGACCTGAGTGAGCCCTTTGTTCAAAAATTCTAGCTTCATAGCTAAGCTTTCCTTGTTTAAACATAGAAAAATATAATTATATCTTAGCAACTATCCTGACTTCAATAAATACATCCCAACAACCTCATTTTTCATTGTTTCCCACCTAACCTGAGGCAATTTTCTTCTAGTCTTTTTTCACGTTCCTTGACTGGGATGAGAAGGGCAGTGGTGGGGGGAGGCAAAGTGTTCTGACAGAAAATCACAGAAAATCTGCAAGTAGATTTGTTCCCTATACTGTAGAAAATGTATTTTAAATTCAATTTAAATTTTAAAAAAGTGGCGTAGACTGATGGTCAGTGGTAGATATTTGTTGAAAGAAAATTACAGGACTGGTTGAATCAAGCAAGGTTCTCATCAATGCACATGTGAGCATATTTTGCACAAAAATAAAAAAAAAAAGGACACACATTTCTTTGAGCCCAAGAGTTCCAGGGATACACAATGACTGGTCACTACACCCATACATCTTTTCAATCATTTTGGAAATCCCCATATCAATCCCCCATTTTGTCTACTCAGGGAATAATTATGCCCACCTAGAAAACACAGCCCTCAATGATGAAAAAAAACAAACAAACACATGCTTTGCCTATATGACACAAAAGAAAAACTGATGTAGATCCTCAAAAAGCATGTCTTCAAGTCCAAATTGCTTGAAGAATTTTTATGGTTAATGCAAGTTTCCACTGATGACCACATGAAAATGCAAAACACGTCTTGAGACATACAGATGTTAGGCAAAACCATCCCAATGATTTGTACATGATGCAACTTCTTTTCAGCAATGGGCCTTAGATCTTGGTCAATTGGGAAAAAGGTCATGTAACATGTGGCAGACACATCAAGTATGACTATACTTTGAAAGCTCAAGTAAAAATGGTTCTGTTTATAGCAAAAGAAGAAATTGTAGACCACAAATTCCCCCTTCCCACACTCTTATACCTAATACATACACATGGTCTGGAACCTTTTAAAAGCAAAAACGACTTTCAATTTCTTGGGACTGGAGGTCCTATGGACCCCTAACACTCAAAACAAGTGGGAACTCTTTGATTATGGTGTTGAAATCCACTGCACTGGCATTTACACTCTGATACTTTCCAGTTACTAAGGGCGCTTTCCATTTGTCAGAACTGACCAGCCAGGCCATTGTCCAACCAGTCAGTTTGATAATGAAATAGGCTTTTTCCAAGAGTTTTTGCTGAAAAACCATCTCCTCAGTGCATACTATTTAGGATGTGACTGATCTGGCTAGAGAGTTTTGATTAAAAGGGAAATTATCATTGCAACGGGAATGGTTTGGCCGGTCAGTTCTGACAAATGGAAAGCGCCCTAACACTGAGGTTGTCCAAGCAGCCCCAAATTAACTTCTTTGCTCATGCTCGCAAACAGCTTAGAAAGGATTTTAAGTGTTTGTATTTCCTTTTTGTAGAGGAATTTTGTTTTTAGGGTTTTCAACCTCGCAATGCAAGAGAGCACTTTGAACAATCAGCCCTTGAAGAAATATTTGGACGTTAAATTCACATCTAAAAAAGGTATTCAGAACATACCTTTTCTCTTTTTGATGTGTTAATTGCCTCCTCAAAGTCTCTAAATTTCCTACACATTTACAAAAACAATGATTAGTTTTTGTGAACAGGTTGACTGTTGTTGTCCAGGTAAGTGTAGTTCTGAATAAGACTAGTTTTAATAACTGTGACCTGACATTTCAGTTGCCTGAGCAGAAGTCAATCAAAGTCAAATTTATTTGTGTATTGTGATTTTATAATATAATAATATTAAACTAATTATTTGGAGCAAGGGTGGTGTAGTGGTGAGAGTACTCGCCTCCCACCAATGTGGCCCAGGTGCGACTCCTGGCATTACTGACGCCATAATGTGGCTTGAGTTTGTTGTTGGTTCTCTCCCTTGCTTTGAGAGGGTTTTCTCCAGGTACTATGGTTTTCCCCTCTCCTTAAAAACCAACACTTCCAAATTCCAATTCAATTGGAATGCACAGAAAAGTTTCAACGACTTCTTAAGAACTCTGACCTACGAGCTTCGTTGGTTAACAAATTACAAACAAAATACAACAAATTACAATTACAACTCTGACAACAGGTCGATGTTGCGGGCCTAATTTAATCCACAGTTTAATTTTTTCTAGCTTTTGGATGTGATAATGAATATGCATTGATGAATTTGAGATAAAGGTAAAATTACATTAAATCCAAGAATATTTATTTGAATCTCAACATCAACTCCACTTGTCACTCAAATTATTACAACTTTACATCAGTGTTCATCTTTGTTCACTGCATTTTTTTGGCATTTCCTCTGCTCCAAGACACAGCTTACATTATAAAACAAATTTTATATTTGGCATGAGTTGAGAAATTTTAAAAATATAATATAATAAGGATCCAATCTATGGCATTTTTTCAAATGCTTTCTATGACCTTACTTGCCAGAGCTAGAGGAAGTTTGAACTTACTAATATTACTTTGTTGAAACACAGCCCTTAACATCTCCTGCCATTTCGCAAAAATCAATTTAGGTCAAGCAAACCCCCCAAGATTCCATTCCTGCATACCTAAGTAATGAACAGTGAATTCCAATGCAAGGTAGTTATGAAATAATTATTTCCACCAGCTCAGTCTTCTTGAATTTGATGTAGATGTCTTCAAAGCAGTTGCACCCACTCAAAGATTTTTCAATCCCACCAAATACAGAGAGGTTTTCGTAAAAAATCCACTGCTCATTACACATGCAGGAATGCAGATTTGAATTGACGCTGGTTGCAGCAACGACTAATGGGTTCAATTTTCTAATAATGAATTCATAAATGGAATCTATGGGGTGCACTTGACCTAGCATGACTGTATGCCTTACTTTTTGTATTGCTCCAAAGTTTTTTGGCATTGTCCAATCTGGGCCTCAAGCTTTTGATTATCCACTACGCAAGATTTGTATTGTGATTCCAGAAGCTTTTTGGACTCTTCCACCTCCTGATGCTTATTCTCAGACTTCTGGTTAAGTTCTTCAAGTTGACAACAAGCTCCGATTGCTTTCTCATTACTTGCAGCAAGCTCCACAACCTTTGCTTCAAGATCTCGACAATTTTCTTGTAAGTGAGCTTTCTCTTTCTCATTTGCCTGTGAAACTTGTTCCAGATATAAGCAGCGGACCTCAAGATTCTGATTAAATTGTCGTAACTGTGCACAGTTGCTATCAAGGTCATGGTTGGATTGTTCCAGCCTGGCTGATTTATTTTTCATCTGTTCGCAAACTTGTTCTAGAACATTACACCTTGCTTCCAATTTATGATTAGCAGCTTCAAGCATCTTGACAGGCAATGCATCTTGCAGAGCTGACAGGTTATTTCCCACACCATTCAATTGGTCGCGAATCTTGTCTATTGCAGATTCAAAGTGTGTTGTTATGTCCTTGAGTTGTCTTGTATGTTTCTCGCCAAATTTCTGGTGGCCACTAAAAGGAGATCAATTTTAAAAATATAGTTATTGCCAAATCTAAAATAGGTTAACACATACTAAGAATAACCTTTTCAACAAAGAAGGTTTACTGGCAGTTAACCTACAATTATCTTGTATCTCCAAAGTAGTAAAAATAATGCTTTGTACGTAAACAATAAGAGAGTTTAAGCTTCACATATGGGAGGCAGCATGGCCGAGTGGTCAGCGCGTCGGACTCGCAATCCGGCAGTCCCGGGTTCGAGTCCCGCTCTGGCCACTTGCTGGATTTGTGCTCGGTCATTCCGAGTTCAAATTCTCGGCCATGCTTGTAAATAGCCAACTGGTTGCCTTCTGCCAGTTGGGGTTTTTAATCCTGTTATGTTGTATTTGAATTATTTGTTTCTAAATATTTGAGTGGAGTGCCTGTAAATTAGCTGACTAGCTAAGTGCACCTTCCACTATAAACATGCCTTTAACCTTTTTTTTTTTTAACATATAGCCTGTGTGGCAAGCATTTGAAAAGGAAAGGAAAGGAGACTCCAAGGTGTGAGAAATGCAAAAGGTGTGCTAGAGTGTGGTCTAGTTCCCAATTCCCTTCCCCTTCTATTTCGAATCCCTGCCATACAGGCTACAAGAAAGATGAGCATGAGCACAAAGCATATGCAGTGGAACCTCAATATGACAAGTCCCAGCTCCTTGGAATAATAAATGATTTTCTTCGCCCCACTAATAATAAAATATATTAAAAAGAACCTTGATATAACAAAGCACTGTTATTGTGAACAAATTTCCCCAGTCCCTCAACCCTTCGTTATATTGAGGTTTCACTGTAGGAGGGTAAGGATAGAAACTGGGCAAGTTAGAAATAGTAATCTCAAGAAACAGAGATTCAATTTCACTCCCTCTATTTTTCTTATTTTCAGTTGCATAATTTTGCTCTTTGCACTGACACATTTATCGGGTTGAGCATTCAATGACCATTTGTATATGTTGCAGTTAGTTTTTGTTTTTCTTTTGTTTAAAATTCATTAGCATACATTATCATACCCAAAAACAATAACAAAATAAAAAAATTAACTGCGACATATATCTTCAATAATGCAACTTGTTTTCCCTTAAAAATTTTGGATAACCTTTGTTTTTAATTTCTTGTTGGTTTCACAGTTGTCCCAAGAGAAATTAAAGACTGTCAATACATAGTACTTATGCAAAATTTGGGTAAGGTAAACCAGATATATTATGGGAGATGTGCAAGAGGCCAATGGAATAAAATATGTTACTAAAATAGGCAGAGAGAGAGAGAGAGAGAGAGAGAGTACTGTGTAAGATCTAACTCAGGTAAAGTTAGTTATAACCTTATTAATTTACTTACCTCATTTGCAAAGGTGTTGATGAATTCCACCCTAAGCTACCTGAATAGGACTGTGCCGATGTGTATGCTTTTCCTCCAACAGCTGAATCACTTTGCAAAGGAAAGGACATACCAGCAGCTGAAGGATCCTTAATACCACCATGGTGTTTCATGGTTGAAATTATCTCATCCAAGGTATCATGGGTTGGCTGTGTGCTCAACTTCTGCTGGAGTTTATCTAAATTTTTTCGAGCCGAGTCATCACCTCCTCTGTTCATTGAAAACCTCTGTGTACCAATTTCATCAGAAGAATCCACTTGGAACACTGGTGGACGATTCACACCCTCGGAAATCTGGTTGCCTGGAAATTTGCCATCATCTGAAGAGGATGACTGTAGGGAGACCACAGAGCCACTTCCATCGGAATCCAGCCGCCGTGGAGTTTGTCCTTTACTCCTGTCACCACCCTTAAATTTAGAGCGCTGCATCAGAGAGAAACTTACATTTACACGAGCGCCTTCTCAATTCGGTGGTTTGGATCGTTAAGAAACCTTCTCCATATCACACGCTTTCTAGTTTTTTTCTATGGATAGACAAAATACGTATTTGCATTTGTACGTATTTATCTCAGTATGTAGCATCGACATCTGTTCGTTTTGAGTTTTGATTGTTGACGTACTAAATCTGCTACGTGAAAATGACGTCGCTAATTGAAGTTCCACGCGCAACCAAAGACCTTCGATTTCCTTCGCAGACGGGAACTGCATTATAAAAAGTTCCACTTTAAAACAATTGTTGCAAAGTTTCATCCAGAAGTCCACCACATTCGCACTGTTCTGTTAGGCATTTTTCATCATTCTCATTCCACCAGCTACATGAAGCACGATTTACGGACAGGTTTTCACTTCTTCGCTGTTATCTTTCTCTAGAGGTCTTTTCCAAGCCATGGTTTTGTTTAGAATAAACTACCTTTATGGCTTATTTTCTAACAAAGAAAAAAGCAGACATACAAGATAAAAATCTTGCAAGAATTTTTAAAAACCGCGCTAACACTGGCGCGTACTTCATGGCTGAATGCCATATACACGACAAGCCCACAATGCCTTGCTAGTACCTGTAGTAGGTGAACGCTACGTTACATGTATAGGTACATGTGGTGCCTGCAGTGCATGAAGTAGCTGTAGTAGCTGTAGTAGCTGTAGTAACTGTAGTACCTGTAGTAGCTGTAGTAAGTGTAGTAGCTGTAGTAGCTGTAGTAGGTGTAGTAGCTGTAGTAGCTGTAGAAGGTGTACTAACTGTAGTAGCTGTAGTAGCTGTAGTAGGTGTAGTAGGCGTAGTAGCTGTAGTAGCTGTAGTAGCTGTAGTAGTAGCTGTAGTAGCTGTAGAAGGTGTAGTCACTGTAGTAGCTGTAGTAGCTGTAGTAGGCGTAGTAGGCGTAGTAGCTGTAGTAGCTGTAGTAGCTGTAGTAGGTGTAGTAGCTGTAGTAGCTGTAGAAGGTGTAGTAACTGTAGTAGCTGTAGTAGCTGTAGTAGGTGTAGTAGGTGTAGTAGCTGTAGTAGCTGTAGTAGCTGTAGTAGGTGTAGTAACTGTAGTAGCTGTAGTAGCTGTAGAAGGTGTAGTAACTGTAGTAGCTGTAGTAGGTGTAGTAGCTGTAGTAGGTGTAGTAGCTGTAGTAGCTGTAGTAGCTGTAGTAGCTGTAGTAGCTGTAGTAGCTGTAGTAGCTGTAGTAGCTGTAGAAGGTGTAGTAGCTGTAGTAGCTGTAGTAGGTGTAGTAGCTGTAGTAGCTGTAGAAGGTGTAGTAGCTGTAGTAGCTGTAGTAGCTAGGTAGTAGCTGTAGTAGGTGTAGTAGCTGTAGTAGCTATAGAAGGTGTAGTAACTGTAGTAGCTGTAGTAGGTGTAGTAGCTGTAGTAGCTGTAGTAAGTGTAGTAGCTGTAGTATCTGTAGTAGCTGTAGTAGCTGTAGTAAGTGTAGTAACTGTATTAGCTGTAGTAGCTGTAGTAAGTGTAGTAGCTGTAGTAGCTGTAGTAGGTGTAGTAGGTGTAGTAGCTGTAGTAGCTGTAGTAGCTGTGGTAGCTGTAGTAGGTGTAGTAGCTGTAGTAGGTGTAGTAGGTGTAGTAGGTGTAGTAGGTGTAGTAGGTGTAGTAGCCGTAGTTGGTGTAGTAGGTGTAGTAGGTGTAGTAGCAGTAGTTGGTGTAGTAGCTGTAGTAGCTGTAGTAGCTGTAGTAGCTGTAGTATGTGTAGTAGCTGTAGTAGCTGCAGTAGATGTAGTAGCTGTAGTATGTGTAGTAGCTGTAGTAGCTGTAGTAGCTGTAGTAGCTGTAGTAGCTGTAGTAGCTGTAGTAGCTGTAGTATCTGTAGTAGATGTAGTAGCTGTAGAAGGTGTAGTAGCTGTAGTAGCTGTAGTAGCTAGGTAGTAGCTGTAGTAGGTGTAGTAGCTGTAGTAGCTATAGAAGGTGTAGTAACTGTAGTAGCTGTAGTAGGTGTAGTAGCTGTAGTAGCTGTAGTAGCTGTAGTAAGTGTAGTAGCTGTAGTATCTGTAGTAGCTGTAGTAGCTGTAGTAAGTGTAGTAACTGTAGTAGCTGTAGTAGCTGTAGTAGCTGTAGTAAGTGTAGTAGCTGTAGTAGCTGTAGTAGCTGTAGTAGGTGTAGTAGGTGTAGTAGCTGTAGTAGCCGTAGTAGCTGTGGTAGCTGTAGTAGGTGTAGTAGCTGTAGTAGGTGTAGTAGGTGTAGTAGGTGTAGTAGGTGTAGTAGCCGTAGTTGGTGTAGTAGGTGTAGTAGGTGTAGTAGCAGTAGTTGGTGTAGTAGCTGTAGTAGCTGTAGTAGCTGTAGTAGCTGTAGTAGCTGTAGTATGTGTAGTATCTGTAGTAGCTGTAGTAGATGTAGTAGCTGTAGTATGTGTAGTAGCTGTAGTAGCTGTAGTAGCTGTAGTAGCTGTAGTATCTGTAGTAGATGTAAGTAATAAATTGCTTTATTTGCATGACCGCATCACTTTACAGTATTGCAAAAGCATGTATATGACAATCAAAATAAAAACAAAACAGCACTAATAACAATCTAGAAAAATTCGGTTACATTACTAACAATGAATCACGTATTTTCATGCAGGAGGAGACAAACTTCATAACTAACTTATTTACATGATGTTCCTTCGAATTCATTAGATGTAGTAGCTGTAGTAGGTGTAGTAGCTGTAGTAGCTGTAGTAGGTGTAGTAGGTGTAGTAACTGTAGTAGCTGTAGTAGCTGTAGTAGGTGTAGTAGGTGTAGTAGCTGTAGTAGCTGTAGTAGCTGTAGTAGGTGTAGTAGGCGTAGTATCTGTAGTAGCTGTAGTAGGTGTAGGAGGCGTAGTAGCTGTAGTATCTGTAGTAGCTGTAGTAGCTGTAGTAGGTGTAGTAGCTGTAGTAGCTGTAGTAGCTGTAGTAGCTGTAGTAGGCGTAGTAGCTGTAGTATCTGTAGTGGGTGTAGTAGCCGTAGTAGGTGTAGTAGCTGTAGTAGCTGTAGTAGGTGTAGTAGGTGTAGTAGCTGTAGTTGCTGTAGTAACTGTAGTAACTGTAGTAGCTGTAGTAGCTGTAGTAGCTGTAGTAGGTGTAGTAGCTGTAGTAGCTGTAGTAGCTGTAGTAGCTGTAGTAGGTGTAGTAACTGTAGTAGCTGTAGTAGCTGTATACTATGTCAACATCAATCATGTTTTCGTGCTATTCATTCAACTGTCACAGCTTTGCTTGAGGCAACTGACCCCCGGGCATATAATATAGACTTTGGGAAAATCAACGCGGGTATTATTCAAGATCTAAATGGAGCTTTCGATGCCGTTGACCACAAGATTCTTTTATCTAAGCTTGACTTTAATGGGATATCTGAGAATTCATTAAAATGGTTTTAGTCGTATTTAGAGAACCGCACCCAACAATACTCAGTTAGTGGGTCCTGTACCAATATTGAACGTGAGCGAGAACCAATTCCGATTGCCTTTCACGGCCAACTCTTAATTTGCAGTTGCACATCCTGTTGAAAGGGCTTTTCTGGGGACTAGCTTCCCTTTCAACAAAGATAAGTCGACTGTATTCTTGACTCTGACTTTTATTCCACACGAGTTGAACTTCTTTAGACTTTTGCATTTGTAAAATTCTCTGGTGACTCAATGTTGCACCTCTTTTTATATCAGCCAGGAAACCAACTGCTTAATGTAAACTTATGCTGACATAAGTCTTCTCTGATTGGTTTGAAGAGACTAGAATGCAACCTTCGAGATGATTACTCTGTCAAAATGGTTGTTCGATCTTCACTTATAATAAGCTTAGGTCAACTGGCCAATATAAAACAAGGAGAGCAGTGTAAAAATTACAAATTAAATACTAG
Source organism: Porites lobata (assembly GCA_942486035.1). NCBI lineage: Eukaryota > Metazoa > Cnidaria > Anthozoa > Scleractinia > Poritidae > Porites > Porites lobata. The sequence goes on along the minus strand of CALNXK010000109.1, from coordinate 787,158 downwards.
TATATAAACTTTTGACAATAGCAGAAAGGAAAGTATAGTAAATTTACAGTTTGAAAATGAGAGGTTGTGGTCCATTTATAGAGGGTCTCAAGCTTCTTCATCGAAAATGATTGGCTAAACTTTTCCATGAATTAACTAGACCAAGATTTAGTACGTGCTTAGAAAAATCCAGTACAAATTAAAATTCATAAAGTTGATAAAAAGCAGAAATTAAAACAAGAGATATTTACTTTAACAGACAACCGATAATTACGAGAATTTCCTTAATATTTTTATTTTAAAATTTTATTTTTAATTAAAAACTATCCACCGCATGTATTCGTTTGAGAAAACTAGAAAACTAGTTGAAAGGATGCAAGCTCAAGATTGCGGGATGAATTGCTGTACTATTTGGTTTCAAAGTGATCCCTTTCAGAGAGTGTTCTTATCCATGAAAAGTTGAGGGGATGGAAGCTAGGGAAAGGCCGTGGAAACGACGGTTTTTTTTGTTTTGTCTCCCCGCTTTGGTTAGCAGGGAGTTTATCGGATTAAAAAAAAGAAAGAAAAAAAAAAACAGGAAAATAGCGTAGGTGTTTTATCAATTTTGGATTTGTGGGAAAAAGAAACAGAGAATGCGCTTTTACGTCAAGCACATATACTCTTGATTTCGTCAATAGTATTTACGTTGTATTGCATGTTTAGTTCAAGTTTAGGCAGAGAAAGTAAGGCTTGATAATCGATGTATCGCTTTCTAACCAGATTAGTTTATGATGTTCTTTACATTTGTTTTCGTCAATGCGTTAGATGAGATTTTAACTATCTTTTTTGAACAAGTGATTTCCGTGTGATTTACGTGAAGGCGTAACGAGTAACGGTCTTTGTTTAAGTTTGATTTCTCCGAAATATTGAGCCGAATTAAAAATTGAGACGGGAGCAGCGCAGCCTTGTATATAATCTAGAGGGAGGCACTTAAGCTTAAACGGGCTTTATTTCTGCAGTGTGCTCCATGTTGTGTAGTTTTTCTAGTAATTCGCCCTTACTAGCTATGAAAAGAAGCATTTATAGTGATGAAAAAAATATGTATTAGCTTTGTTCCCCTTCAGCTCCAACTCAACAAAGATGGAAATATAATTGACTCAGATTAAGGCTCAGGAGTTTGTCTTCCTTCAAACAAACCCCGAGATGCAAATTGACCCTGCACTTCCCTTTGGCGTGGATGCTTTTAACGTCATATATTTTGTAATGTTCCCTGCTCAGAAACTTTTGGAGGGAAACAGTGTTATTGTTAGATGTGGCTAGTGTGACTCGAAGTAATCTGCACGGCGCGCGCTGTTGGGGAAAAAATCATAGCTATATAACAATAAAATTTTTAATTATTTTTACGCCAGTTTTGATTAATCTTTCCCAAGATGAATGAGCAGCATCCTCAATGGTGAATAAATTCAATTTCGCTGTTAACCAGATAAACGTTCCTCATTCATTATAGAAAACTAATGGATCGACACTTGAGCACAATGCAGAAATTGTATCGGAGAATTAGTTCTGAAGTGTAATAATAACAACGAATCTGGCATTTAGACTTAATTACAACAACAACAAGCTGTAGCTGTTTATTGTCAGTAATGTTTTTGTCAGAAACAACAAAATGAATGTCTTCACTTATAACGAGACCAAAAAACATTTTTCTCATCTTGTATTTCGCGACAAATAAAGTGGTTATTTTTGTTATCTATTGTCTATGCTATTGTTCACTTGGCTTGGTTTCTACTGCTTTTTTAGGAGAAAAAGGTTACGTAACACTTACATTATATTATATTACATTAAACATTTCTCCTCTACAAATTCTCTTTCGTATATTCCTTAGAGCCTTAAACGTACTCCATTTTCATACATTCACCCGTCAACCTTTCGAGTGAACCCTCGTAAACTGTACCACCTTCTTACGACATAGTACAGATTAGGTCGAAGACAAAGGAGGGGGGCGTAAGGGGGGTACGAATACCGCAAAACCGCACAGAAATACGTATAAATACCGCACAGAATAACATAAGAAACCCGCAAACCGCGTTGAAATTATCCGAAAATTTCTAATTACCACAAACCGCTTGGTTTTGTAAAACGGCAATACCGCAACTTAAAATAAAAATCACCGCAAAACCGCACCAAAAATCGAGCAAAACCGTATCACCGCAAACCCTTACACCCCCCTCACAAAGGTTGTACCCATCTTGTGAAGCTGGACAAGATATTTCAAACCAAACCGAGACAGCGCAACGTGTAACTTTGACAAGAAAAAAAAAATCCATCGAAATATTTTTCCACTTCTCACCTCCTTCAAAATAACTTCGCAATCCTCCAAGTTTCCTCTTTTTCGCTAATGTCAGGGAGTCATTACTTTCGGTAACAGAACAATTATTAAAGATAATACAAACCTCAGCCAGGATATTTCTTCCTACCGTACTCAACCTCATCCAATAATTAACAATTACAACAACTCAGTCTAACAACGAATCAATGTGATGGTACCAAAAATCAAAAGAAATCAACCTTTAAAAGCATTTAACTTCACATGAAGTTTAACGACTATTATAAGTGAATAAGTTGGTAACGAATTTCGTTGACTCATGTATGAACAAAGTCGTAATCCATTACTCCGGGAAACATTGTCTTTGTCAAATGTAGGTGATGTAACATAAGTTTATTAGAATACTATTGGAATATTGTTAGCCTTGTTTTGTTATAAATTACTGTAGATATGCTTTCGCCACGCATAATAATACGGAGGTCATGCAGCTACTACACCTACTACACCTACTACAGCTACTACAGCTACTACACCTACTACAGCTACTACACCTACTACAGCTACTACACCTACTACAGCTACTACAGCTACTACAGCTACTACACCTACTACAGCTACTACACCAACTACAGCTACTACAGCTACTACACCTACTACACCTACTACACCTACTACAGCTACTACACCTACTACAGCTACTACAGCTACTACACCTACTACACCTACTACAGCTACTACAGCTACTACACCTACTACACCTACTACAGCTACTACACCTACTACAGCTACTACAGCTACTACACCTACTACAGCTACTACACCAACTACAGCTACTACAGCTACTACAGATACTACACCTACTACACCTACTACAGCTACTACACCTACTACAGCTACTACAGCTACTACAGCTACTACACCTGCTACAGCTACTACAGCTACTACACCTACTACAGCTACTACACCTACTACACCTACTACACCTACTACACCAACTACAGCTACTACAGCTACTACGCTTACTACAACTACTACAGCTACCACAGCTACTAGACCTACTACAGCTACTACACCTTTTACACCTACTACAGCTACTACAGCTACTACACCTACTACAGCTACTACACCTACTACAGACACTACGCCTACTACACCTACTACAGCTACTACAGCGACTACAGATACTACACCTGCTACAGCTACTACAGATACTAAACCTACTACAGCTACTACATACACTACGCCTACTACACCTACTAAAGCTACTACACCTACTACAGCTACTACAGCGACTACAGATACTACACCTACTACAGCTACTACAGCTATTACACCAACTACAGCTACTACAGATACTACGCTTACTACAACTACTACAGCTACTACAGCTACTACGCCTACTACAGCTACTACACCTACTACAGCTACTACAGCTACTACACCTACTACAGCTACTACAGCTACTACACCTACTACACCTACTACAGCTACTACAGACACTACGCCTACTACACCTACTACAGCTACTACACCTACTACAGCTACTACAGCTACTACAGCGACTACAGATACTACACCTACTACAGCTACTACAGATACTACACCTACTACAGCTACTACAGACACTACGCCTACTACACCTACTACAGCTACTACACCTACTACAGCTACTACAGCTTCTACAGCGACTACAGATACTACACCTACTACAGCTACTACAGATACTACAGTTACTACAGCTACTACACCTACTACAGCTACTACACCTACTACAGCTACTACAGATACTACACCTACTACAGCTACTACAGATACTACGCCTACTACACCTACTACAGCTACTACACCTACTACAGCTACTACAGCTACTACAGCTACTACACCTACTACAGCTACTACAGACACTACGCCTACTACACTTACTACAGCTACTACACCTACTACAGCTACTACAGCGACTACAGATGCTACACCTACTACAGCTACTACAGATACTACAGTTACTACAGCTACTACACCTACTACAGCTACTACACCTACTACAGCTACTACAGATACTGCACCTACTACAGCTACTACAGATACTACGCCTACTACACCTACTACAGCTACTACACCTACTACAGCTACTACAGCAACCACAGATACTACACCCACTACAGCTACTACACCTACTACAGCTACTACGCCTACTACAGCTACTACAGCTACTACAGCTACTACAGATACTACACCTACTACAGCTACTACAGATACTACACCTACTACAGCTACTACAGACACTACGCCTACTACACCTACTACAGCCACTACACCCACTACAGCTACTACAGCTACTACAGTTACTACAGCTACTACACCAACTACAGCTACTACAGCTACTACACTTACTACACTTACTACAGCTACTACAGCTACTACACGTACTACACATAATACAGCTACTGCAGCTACTAGAGCTAGTACACCTTCTACTCATAGTACACGTACTGGCAGGGCATTGCAGGTACTAGCAAGGCATTGTGGGCTTGTCGTGTATATGGCATTCAGCCATGAAGTACTTGCCCCAACACTGCTCTCGCGGGCGGCCATCTTGCACTGACTGAAGGTTTAAAGCGCATGCTTAAGACAGATAACAGCTGACAGTTTCTCGCTTCTTTCAACATGGCGGCGATGTAGAAGCGATTCTTAGCAATGTGTTTTGTTGGCTTACACGTACGAAGGAAGGAACAATTTTGAAATTTTTAATTTCAGAATGCCTGTTATTGATACCTTTCAAACGCAGATGAGTAAACAGAGCAATGATTGTTTCGGCAGCTAGAATATGTCAGAGTTTCACCTTGACAATTTCTCGCCTTTCAGCTCTTTCTCCTAAAACTGGTCAGTTTGTCATAGCGGCATCGAGCTGTTGGCGATTCCACAAAACTGCTTATTTTGCTCGATTTTACCATGAAGTGCATCTAACTGAAGACGAAATGGAAGAGAGCTTTATCAAGGGTTGGGGAAAAGGAGGACAGAAAGTGAATAAGAGCAGTAACTGTGTTCATCTGAAACATAAACCTACTGGTATCATTATTAAGGTACGACTACATACTTTTTAGTAAAAAAAATTATTTATATTCTGTACATAATTCTATGATATGCTACAATTATGCTCTTTATATTTTATCTTAATTAAATTAATTTATTTGTTTTTATTACGGTTTTTCTTCTAAATTTATGATATTTTTCCTCACTATCTTTCGAGTGTTGTTTGAGTGTTGCAACCCTATAAAATGTAATTTAATTATTGTAACTACTCAGCTTGTTTAGTTTTTTTTTGGTAGTCTGAGTAATTTTTTTGCCTGATCTATGTTAATCTATGCTGTTCTTGTAAATGTTTTAAGTTGGCAAAATAAATTCATCAGCAAGCATGGTGGCACAAATACTCAGCAGTGAATTGACACTATCGCTTGATGAAGATCTGTAGTACGTGGTCGAAACATCACGATCAATATCTATTTGACAATCATAAGACAAACAATAAAAGAAACCCTTTATACACATTATCTACAATGAACAATATCTTTCATGACAAAATCACTGTTCTTATATGTGAACAAAGGCCCTATCTGATATGGTTTTTGTGCTGGCGCAATAGCTATCTGCCTTAGTGTGAACATGGCCTAAATTTGGAGACCTCGGTGGCACTTGCTGGTAGCCCCATCCTCAGTGAACCATTGTTTGATATTTTTCTTTTCTTTTTTTTATAGTGCCATGAAAGTAGATCCCTTGCAAGAAATAGAGTGATTGCCAGAGAAATCTTGAGACAGAAACTTGATTTTCTTTACAATGGCAAGGAAAGTGAACTTGCTCAAGCTGTTGCTAAGAAAAAGAAAAAGAAAGCAAATTATGCAAGAAAAAGGAGACTACGTGAGGAAGCTATTGCTACTGGCTTGCAAAATGTGAAAGATGGACCAGCAGATTCATGTGATGTTTAAAATAAGAGTAACGAAATTATTGCCTTTGTGAATGATCCTTGAACATTTTCCATAACCACTGCAAGCTTAGGGTGTGACAGATGCAAACTTAACGCCTTTGTAAGGCAGTCCTTCTACCATTGTCTCCATGACTACAACAACATTATTCACAGGTCCTCTCTTCATCATGGTTTGAAGAGAGAAGGACATTCAGAATAAGGTTTATCAGCTGTGAACCATCTTGTACCAACCTTTATATGATCACTGCACTTCAAGGATGGCATCATGTATTGTAGTCCTATCAACATTTTTGACAACTGTGCTTCACCACATGACCAGTATTTTCGAAATGTGGATCATTGCGAGGATGGCTAGGATATCCAGAAACTTTACTTTCCAGTAAAGTGAAGGCTGTGCTCTAGCAGAGCCCGGTGGCCCCTGGCGCCTAACTGTTGCCCTCGGGCGACTAGAAAATCTCAGATTTTTCATACAAATCACATGCTGGGCACCCTAGATTTCACAGTTTCAGAACACTGGGCTCCCTTCAGTTTTCCTTAGAGCACAGCCTTGAAATTCATGCCCTAGACAGAGTTATGCCCCCATGACTGGTAAATCTGCACTTCCCAGCCATGAGCCCCAAAGTCAGTATTAACCAGGAACCTGTCACACTGGCTGGTCAGTGGAAAAAATAAAGGTGCTTGGGGTTGGGACAAATGCAACATACTAAAAAATTAAGCCCAGTGGCCATCATGAGATGCTGTACCAAGCACATTTCAGTGCATCATACCTTGAAAAAGTATAATATCATTTAAGTGTATGGTCAGTAGAGTTATTTCTTCATTAATAGGCCATTTGCCTAGTGGCGGCATTTTACTACTACTACCAGAATCCTTCAGGGTTTTGCTTTCTTGTGCAAATTAAACCTCACTGAGATAACCAAATTTACATATGAAACAAAAACTGTAATGAATTCTTGTCTTAGTAGTAAAAACATGTCATTGTGCAAATTACCTATTCATGCAGCCTTTAAGAGATTTACAGATTTCATATGGATTGAAATACTGTATTTTAAGTCATGCAAAAATACTAGACTTGTTATGCACAAATTATTCTGTCGATTAAAGGGGCTTTGTCATGAGGATATTGCTCTTCAAATTTTATCAGGGAGCACAAACCACAATAATCATTTTGGTTGGCCCAATTTTTTCAAGTTTCAAATCCACACCCATCCTTGTGGTCCGTTGCAACAGACAACAGGAAACCAGAATTTATTAAACTAGATGCATATAAACTGCTTCAAATAGTCTGATTGCAGTAATTGTATAGTAGAGGTCATAAAAACAAAGCCAGGAAAATAAACTCCATGACATCAAAACAAAGAGCAAGATTATAGTTACACAAAAGGTAATTGAAGTTCTGGTTCCAGTTGTTCGAAGGCCGATTAGAGCTTAACCCAGCATTAATTTTAACCCTGGTTTCCTTTTCTTGTGTTCAAAAGCATTTCCTCGGATAATTTTATCTGTTATTTTAAGAGCTTCCAATCACCAACTTGCATACAAAAAGAATTAAAACTGAAAAGCTTTTTAGACGTTCAAATCTGAATTCAAATCTTGCACTAACCCTGGGTTATCTTAACCCAGCTTTGAACAACTCGGCCCTGTTTCTTATTCTGCAAGGCAACTAAGCTTAAGTAAGGAGGCAGGTAATCCTAGTTCAGAAACACTCCGTTTAAATTCCGTTGGTAGCTCAATACTTTGAGAGGGCTTCTTGATAAGGTTCACTGGAAAGAGTTTGTTAGCAAACTGGTCTTGTAAAGTCTGTCATTGATTGAACTGAAACAAAAATCTTTTACAGTAGGTCTAGAGATGAACAGCGTGTGCATTTGGTATGAAGATTTCGGGGATAAGAAATGCCAGAACTCATTCTTGAAGAAATTCATCAGGCTAGTACAGTTAATATCTCCTTAAATGTTCTCAAAACATAGCCACAGTCTTAAAGTCTTAATGATGCTGACAGTTTTGACGGCACGTTTATCGCAATAATTAACACCTTCAGAAGCCTATTTTAAGGCTTCTAACACCTTTGACGATTTCCAAGTTTTGACAAAGGTGGCCGACAGTCATCGTAACTGTCAGCATCATTAAGACTTTAAGGCTTTGGCTATGTTTTGAGAACATTTAAAGAGATGCCAGAACTCATTCTTGTGATCACTGAGTTTTATACACTGAATACTGGTGACACAGATTTCTTCGCTTACCATGTGCTCTGGTTTAGTCCAATGACCTATTTTATGCATACTCTTATGTCGTGCACTCACACTGAAGATGCCAGAGGGCGATTTGTGCCAGAAAGAAAAACCCGAGCCCATTTTATAGCTCAACCATTCCTATGGAAACACGCTAGCAATGACAGAAATGGATCATTACTTTTGGAATTCAATAATTGAGTTTAAAAAAGGTTTTTGCTTTTTAAAAGAATCTCAAATAGCGTGACATAGCCCTTTTAACACCTATCAAAAATCCCCTCGATAAAAATAAAATAATGTCCCTTTATGTCAAACATGTCCCCAATCAGTCTCCAGAAGATAAACTGTGATGTAACAAAAGCAACTGGGTTAAACATTGGATAAATATTAAAGTACTATTGTTTTATTTTTTATTTTCTATCACCATAACTTTTTTACAGCACCAATAACCTTAAGATAGGTTACACTTTATTGTAGTGAAGTAGATATAAAGAAAAAGGTCATAAAAGTTGGAGTAGAGAAAACACAATGAGACTAGTCAGTTGACATAACTTCTGGTATAAGTTATAGTCAAATCAGGTCAAGCGTCCCCCCCAAGAACCCATTAATGAATTTATTATTCAAAAGTTGAATCCGTTGCTAGTTGTAGATTTCAGATTGATCTCTGCATTCTTGTATGTGTAATGAGCCGTGCATTCACACGCGAGGCAGTTATGAAATTTCTACCAGCCCCATTTTCCTGAAATTGATGTAAATGTCTTCTAACAAGCTTAATCCATTCAAAGATTTCCAATCTGACCAAATACAGAGAAGTTCTCGTAAAATATTCACTGCTCATTACGCATGCAGAAATGTCGCTTTGAATTTGACACCAGTTACGGGAAAGACTAACGGATTCATTTTTCAAATAATCAATTCACTGATAGAATCTTGGGGGGTACGCTTGACTTGGTTTGACTGTAAATAACATTGGTTTAAAATTTTTTTCCCCTTTTCTGCTGGTGATGGATGCTTTAAGCCTTCTTCTATACTCTTTGAACTAATTTAAACCATATTGGCAGTGTCTTCCAATCAGGATAGTATAATTTTATTAATCCTTTCTCAGGGTTGTCATTAAGAGCCGGGGGCCGGGGATTTTCCCCGGCTACTAAGAGAGTAGCACCCGGCTACTTTTATTGGAAAATAGAAGAAAAATAGAACCAAACAAAAGAAATCCCTAGCCGTTTGATTCCCCGCCTACTTGTTGTGTTTACCCGGCAACTTGAAATCTTAGTGACAACCCTGCTTTCTTATACTATTTGATCCAGCAAAGAAGCAATTTAAAAGTCACACATTAGACAACGAAATCCTGTAGATGGAAATGCTGACTGTAAAAATCAAATTAATGCAAATGGCATCTGACTTATTTTGTTTTCCCTCGATAAGGATATTCCTCGCGAGAACTTCTAGGTGTTAAGAAGAATTTCTGGGGTTGTAGAGCTCCAAAGAATAATTCCTAAAAGTAACTGTGCTCTTTCTGAGTGATAAATATTCCTGAAAGGGGAAAAATAGCTTGCATATTGGTGCGAACAAAAGAAGCAGCCACTTACAGTTTTGTATTTCGCGTGTGAGCTTTTGCGCTTACAGCGTGTAAATTAACATTTGCTACTTCGAAAGAAGCTGCCCTCAGAAAAGTTTGAGGAATTTTGACTTCAATAAATGACGTCTGTTCCGGAAAAATGAAAGTCATTCCTAAAACATTAGTGGACCGCGCTGATCTAAAACATATCAACGACTTGAACCTTTGGTGGTTTGCTTTTCTAGATGATGATTGACAAACTTTAAATGTTGGAGGCAAAACACGCTATTTCTGATGACTTATTGCAGTTTTAGCAGCTGTTATGCCGTAACCTTTTTTTTTTAATGAGAGATATTGTCAGTCCTATTGTCTTGCACATCTATCAGTTTCTACAAGGCATTCCCTCACCAGTACCCGTGCATGCATAATGCCTGAAAGACAAAAATACATGTAAATGCTTTGAAACAAAGGACTGGACTATATTGCTTATGATATCTGTACCCTTCCCTCCTTTCCCTTGAAGACTTACTTTTTCTGCTTACCCCTAAAGATTACATATAATATTGCAATCCCTGAAGACTTCCATAAAATATTGGTCTATTGCTGGGAGATTTGAGAAAATTATGCATCAGTCAATTCCAGGGCGCAGCTGGAATTGACGGATGCACTAAACCGGGGGAGGTTAGATATTATCAGATATTATTTAATGCAATTGTGCATCTTTTTTTATATTATTCTTATAATATGATATAATATGAATTTTGTAACTTTTGATATGTATTTTATCAAGCGCATAAACATTATTACTACTATCGTGCATATTTCCCAAGAAATACTTATAAAAGAATGTTTTGTGCAAATCGCCTGCAGGTGACGTCGATCTACCGTTTCTCACCTTTCTTTAACCGCTCCGCGGCATTTTTACTACCAGCATACGTGGGACGAATATCTTTGCCTAACTCCTCAATCACGGCTAAAAGTTCAGAGTATTTTCCAGGGGAATTTTGGCTCGGTGCAACAGAAGATTGAACAGAAGCTGGGGTGGCAGAAGAAGAACCGACCGCTGAAATTCAAAATTTTTTGATCAGTAAAAGAATCAGAAGAGAGTAATATCATTCTCATTTGAATCTCTACCTTGCACAGGTTGTTGTGCTTTGCTCTCCATTTAGGAAAATCGAATTCTTTATCTTTAAAGCTTGAACAATGGTCAAATGTCCTTTGTGAATCAAAATGGCGTCGTGTTACTACGGGCGCGAAGAATGCTGGGAGTTCTTTATATTCTGACCAGCAGGGGTGGGGGAGGGACTAAGAAGGGTCCCGTGTGTCTGTCTTTGATTTGAACATTTTCTCCGTTTTCCGAAAAAAAAAAAATGAAAACAGAAAAGAAAAGTTCCCGTCCGTACGCATCGTTTTCGAATAGTATGAAATATGTAGCCCGATTACAAGTGGCTCCTGATGTTGGTCAAACCGGGATCCATGAACACTAGGTTCAAGAGGAAGGAAGGGGTGAGAAGGCCTAAGAACGTTTTCGCGGGCGTCTAATCCATCGAAATCCAACACTGAACCAACATGTTTTATCCGTCTGCAAGACGATTCTTGTCGTCAGGAAGGCGGGGGGGCAAGTGGGGGGTCCTGATCTCGCACTCCCGCTCGTTTTTCACGAAAATCCCGCATCTTGAACTTCTTCCCGAATACCGTTTTATTTCCCGCGTTAAGTGCCAAGCTTTTGGCGAATCCCGCTTCCAGAATAGCAGTCAACCAAGTCAACACATTTTGCGTTTCCTGAATCCCGCACTGTATTTCTATCAAATCCTAGGTCCCTAGAATAACCTCCAAGACATAAAACATGACCCTAAAGCATGCTATACAGTCGGCCACGGTTATAAAGTCTAACATTAAATAATCAAGACGCCTGTTTGATTTAAGGTAGGGTAAAAACTATGATCAACCTTACTGGAGATGCATTACATTATACCTATTTCGCAGGCTGAGGTGCTTTGCAACGAATCATCAGATGAAACACTATCGCGATCTTCAGCAGTCCTCTGATTTGTAATTGCTCCTCTCCCAAGTGGTGGTGATATCCTTTCTAGCATTTCCTGCATGCGAGAAATTGCTGCAATCGGCTGAGGACACGAATCTAAAGGCATTTGATCTGCGTAATCACCAATTTCCTTGGTGGAATTGTTTTCCGCTTCTTTGTCTGCCTCAGTCTTAGAAAGCTCCATGCCGAGAGGCGCCGTAATGCCATCATTCGATTTATTCATAGCAACATTCGTTCTAATCATCAGTGGAGAAACCTGCATGGTGGCTGCGTTTTGAGTTGCAGAGCCTCGGGAACAAGAGGAGCATTTAGCTGGTCCATCTCCCTCCGGTGAAAGCATAGTTTGGTCATAAGCTGGTTCTAATTTTCGAGTCGCATTGGCAATGGGTGTGGCCCATGTTTCATTCCGTGATGGCTGACTGACACAGTGTTTGCTGTTGTTTGGGAGAGAGGCTGTTATAAGCCTGTCACAAAGCTCACTTATCAGGTTTAAAGAGTTTTTTGAATATTGGATATCAATCGCAGGGTCTGATTCTGATCCCAATGTCAAGTCGAAGGCAACTTCATTTTTTATTGCTCCTTCAATAACTGTGCCATCGAAACGTTCTTCAAAGGATGCAGCTTCTTGTTCATTTGTGGACGATAGTGTCCCAACTGACATATATTCGACTCGATCCCTCTTCTGGCAATCTCCCGAGACAAGTTTACGATTTTTCATATCAACAGCTCTTCGCTCCTCGTTGAATGAAGAAACTAGCTTATCCAGGTCTCGTAAATGTACACTGCTGGTACTTTTAGTACAAAAATCACTCCTAGCCATTCCACCCAGCTTCTTTTTGTTGTATTGATATACGACTGAGTGACTCCCGTGTTGGAATGGAGTGTTCAATCACACATACTGGTGGACAAAAATAACGGCAAAAGTATAAGTTATCGTATGCACTCATTACAGGAACCCACGACTGGAACATTCATGATCATACAAATTTACCGAGGTAAAATCTGATAGAACTGAACTCGTCTTTTCCAAACCAGATCGAGAAAGAAAAGAGCTAATTTTGCAAGTACGAAAGAGAAAAAACGCTGCTTTTAATATTAAGAGGGACAATATGTCGCGAATTTTCTGAAGTCTCTGAAGGTCTGTTATGTTTTTGTGTAAACTACGTTATAATCAGTAAGGTACAGTGACACCTTTATAAACTGGACAACCGGACACGCCCAAAGAAACCTCGATCACCAACGACCGTGGGACCTTTACCAACGACGACGACGACGGCAGTGAAAACGTCGCTAAAAAAATGAATTTGCGTTCTTTCAAACTTCATCCCGTCTATTTGGATTCGCTTAATATGTCAAATGCAGGCGACTTTTCCTGGAGTTGAATTCTTAAGGATTTTATTCAAGTTCAAAAAGAAAAGGGAAAATTCGTCGTCGTATGTCCACGTCCTCCATAAAACGTCAAATTAGGAGGTTTCACGTCGTAGTCGCGCAGTGGACGTCAAAGAAATGTACTAAAAAGCTTGATGCACGTGCAGAGCTGTTGTTTTGACCATTAAACCTATTGTTTTTTGAAGTTGTCGTCGTGCGTCGTAGTTGCTTAAGGTCGCTATTCTCGTCCCCTGAGCCCGTCGTTTCTTTTGGGTCACGTGGCTATGGGGACGAGAACGAGACAACGACAACTTGACCAGTAACATGCCAGGGGCAAACTGGGCACCGGAAGTCGGTTTCAGTCTTCTCTTCGCGCTTTTGGAAGGGAAACAGAAGGTAAATACAAGGTGAACACTTTAGATACAAACCACTGTATACAATTCTAATTACGCTGCTAACTGACAGTCTTTTTCGGCCACCTACGCGAAATACCAGGGTTTAACAGAGAAACTAACAAAGCCGTGCACTTTCGCGCTCTGCTAACGCGGTCAAAATATACCGTATTTTCTCGAATAAGCGCTCTCTCTCTAATAAGCGCCATCCCCCCGCCATAATGTCAAATAAGCGCCCCCAACCGAATAAGCACCCCTCCCCTCCCCCTCACTTTCTTAAATAGGAGGGAAGGGATTCAAGCTAAAACCAGCTTTTATTGCCACTTTATTTCAACTTTTCAGGCTTCGACTACACTGGAATCAGTAAAGGAGAATAGTTTCTTTTTCTTTAAGTCACTTCCAGTTATTTCTATATCCATGTGCTTGCAGAGTTCCTAGGTGCGTTATCTTTTCTTTTAAATTTGTCGGATTGCCGAGCTCTTGGTAAATGCTGTGAACTTCCCAGGAACAACTAGACCATTCTCTAGTTGGTTTAAAGGAACACGTAACGAGCTGGCGCTTATTCGAGGAAATACGGTTTGGTCAAAATGACATTTGACCATGTCAGAGAGGTATTAATTAAGTGTCCAACACTCTTGAGCGTTAATGTTTCTTCTTGAAACCAAACCTGACTGGGTCCGACTTTTGCAACTTTTCTAAACTGCCTTCCTGCTAGGCTGCCGAATCAAAAATTAATGACAAAAAACAAAAACGAGCGATGTTGCTTTGCTGTTTTATGCGGCATTAGAAATCATGCTGGAAATGGTTTGGGTCATTTCCATTCCTAGTTTTTCACTCAAAGACTTTTCAAGGTGGTTACTTTTAGCTCGCTTGAAACACATATGGTACATCACTAAAAGCTTTTAAAGTCGTGTCAGTCAGCCGGCTGCAAGACCGTATAGAATTTCCGTGCTAGTTTTAATACTCCCATTTGAAAGGGAGATATTGTTTTCTGTATCTTCTTTTGAATCTGGTGACATAGACATTCAAGGTTGGTTTTTTATGTAAATTATATTCCTCGTTGCGCGTAAACCAAATGAAGACGCTTGAAGTATTGAAGAGGTTGTCTGGATTCAGTGATCCGTGGTGAGTCGAATATTTGTGAGCAGTGCTTTGTCAAAGTTCTGCCAAACAAAATCTAATAGCTTCTAATGTAACCAGCAAGGACTATTCAGGGAAGAATGCGTGTTAAACAAAGGCGAGGAATTCTACTTTGTTTTTTACTATACAGCAAGTCCTGTCAAAGGAAAAATAACTGCACGAGCCGATTTAAATATAACCTTACGTATACATGAACGACTGGACTCCATGATAGTCGTCGATCAAACTGGTAACGTTATGATGAAATAAGTCGACTCTTAATGAGAGTTTTTCCCTAAACTTCTGCTAATAGATAGAAAGTTGAAATTTCGAAGCAAAAGAAACTCCTTCAAGCCGACAGAACGTTTCAGGTTTTTCATACGACTCGTGACACCTGAAAACACTGAAAACATTTCAGTGACTTTAACTCCGATATGATTAACGCAACCATCTTTTTAGGCCTGGGGTACTTGATAATATTCTTGTTGATTATAAAATGTAACTTTAAAGAGCTGAATTATTGAATAAAACAACAAAGAATCGGAATTATTTGAAAGAGAAAGCAGACTTACCTCGCTGGCGAGTTAACCTCAGGCAAGTTTCATTTAGAATTTTTATGACAGCTCGACACATGCGATTGACATTCTTAGTTTTCTATGATTTATATGTGACATGTGTCAATCAGCGTGTTCAATAACATCTCTGAACATTCATCTTTTCGGCTGTGACCGGCTCCGAAAATACGCAAAGGAATGTTACGCTGGATTAAAATCCTTGCCAGTATGACCTATTTTTGACGTATTACTGAAAAATAATGTCAAAAGGGACCAAATTGCATCTGTACTGTAGTTCCTTGTTTTAAAATCTTTTTCTGGTTGATCGCACAAGGTTATGCAACCGGCTTGAAATGTGAAACCGAAAAAATCACTTAAAATTCAATGAATAGTTATAGTAATACTTGAGGCATTGCGTCCCGATCTCCTTTCCAGTGGATCATTTTGAAAAAAAAGAAAAGAAATAACAGAGAGGCAAAATTTCCCCAGAACGTCAACAAAAAACAGCGATTTAAGATCATTTTTCCTGCGTAAAAAGTTACATTAAAAAAAATAAAAAAAAAAAAAAACACTCAGTCGTCTTGATTGGCTCCTCTGAAAGGAACTCAGTTTTGTTTGTCCCTGGAAATTTCACACGCGCTTATTTAGGACTTTTTTAATTTGTGTAAATCATGTGATTACTTAGTCTAATTAACATATTCATCTTCCCGGGACTAAACGTACATTTCAAGTAGTCTATGAACGATAAAAAAATTAATGAAAGATTACCAGGCCTTGTTTACCTCCCAAAATTTTGCATGACTATGGTCTTCGATTTCTCTTGGGACAACTGTAATATCCAATTGGAAACAATGGTTATTCATGTAAAATAGTTCGGGGGGTAAACAAAGTTCATTATGGTCTATATGAAAATGGTGAATAGGAATGATAGTGATTCCGATTACGTCAGTCACAACACAGGAGGACTTAAGCAAAATAAGAAGGCTTTCGGAAGTAAAACAAAAGCACAGTATCAAAGCCTAAAATTTAGCAACTAATTATCATGAGCTGAAAGGCACTAGCCTGCGAAAACAGCCTTTTCCTCACTCTTAGCCGCTTGAGACGTTTCGCCGGAAGGCGAGGAGCGAGGAGAGGAGAGAGGGCTGTTCGTAGGGTCAAAGTTTTTGATTAAGAGAAACTGGAGCTACACGTTTAGCAAGTGGTGGGCATCGTTAGTTGCAACTTTCGAACAGAAGAGGGCGTGGTCGATCACGTGACCTGATAATTTTGATTTCTTTTTTCAAGTTTTTTAAAGGTTAGTTGAACTTACCATCTGTTATTCCTGGGGGATGTCTTAAACAATGGTTTTTGGAAACTTTGCATAAAAATCACAAATGACTTACAACCAGGCCTTAGTCTACTTGAGAACATCCTTAACGCTCCTAGAGTAGGGAATGCGAGAGTTGACGGAGAACGTGACTTGATTAACAAAGATTACCCTAACAAAGCTGAAAAATATGCACTCTTCCTGATACTGACGAAAGCTTCCATGCAATTTCACATAAGCACGAGACTTTCGCTGCATTACAGTATGCGCAATATTTTGGGACCATAACATCCATGAAGAGAACAACGATTGGGGAGCGAATAATTCACATACGTTAAGTCCTATTACCCTTTTCCTCAAAAAAATAACATGAATACGGCCTAGACCAAAAGTCGAAAGTTACATGAGACGACCAAAGTTCATAAAAAGCCCTTCGACGTCTCGTCTGGATGAGTTTGGATCGTCCAAAACGTTCTATCCGTCTGCTTCAAACGGATAGAACGTCTGAAGATCGTCTCCTTGACAAACGTCGATCTTCACATGCGACGAACTAAACTAATAAATTAAAAATTTGTACGATAATGTATATTTAACCTCGTTTGGGAGAAAGATTATTATTAACCGGCCGGCTAAAATTGCTTTTTGGTCTGATCAGGAGCTCCTGGTCTGATTCACTTGATTGGTTCGGCGCGTCCTAATATAACCCCGGCAACAGACAATCTTGACTTAGTTTAGGTCTACCCAAATTCAGGAGTTTAGTTCGTGTCATGAATAGTTCGACGTTTGGCCTAGGCCTAACGTGGAGTTTGCCAGTGTAAGGGTTCTTAGAGCCTTTCCGATCCGTCTGCACAGTTAGTGTTCCAATTGAAATAGCAGTGAACGAACTAGCTGAAAAGTATCGTCTTGTCAAAGGGGGGACTATTCGAAGTGAAGCTACAAAAGACAAGGTTAGGACTCTGGCACCAGCAGTTTATGCCAATGAAGTCAAGATGACTGTTCCGTGACTGAGGCTGTTGGTGAGGTCTGTTGACCACAATTATACGAGTACTCAGAACTGATAATTGGCTTTTGCACTTTATGCTTTAGTTTCCGCACCAAAATGCTCCACCTTAAAGCTTCATTTCTCCTATTGAGATGCTCGGTCGCCTCCCCAAAAGTCATATTAAAATGCTGAGGCCTAATAAAAATGTATAAGCAGTATGACAACAATGTCATAATGTCATTGCTTAATTACCAAAGCAACTCGTAAGACCGTAACAACTGAGACACCACTCGATCTCGCCGCGACTAGTGATAAGACAAGGACTTTGGCATCTGGTGTGGTGGATGCTGAGATCAGTGATCATTCGCTGGATTTTACTGTGTTACGGTCTTTAGCGCCCAGATCGCGTTCACGAAAAATATGTTTTCGTAGCCTGAAAAATTTCAACCAAGATAAATTTATGCATGATCTTGATATGGCACCTTTCTCCATAATGGATCTGTTTGATGATGTGTAAATGACACGCTCTTCGCCTTTGAGCAGCTGTACAATCAAAGCATCGGCAGCCGAAAAGTTACCGGGCCTTTATAGAAACGGGCCCCAGGGGCCCGTTTCTCGAAAGTCCCGATAATTAACGGGCCCGGTAAGCTGCCTCCGTTTACATTAAAGATCGAGGTTTCAATAGTTTTACATCTAACATGATAAAACTGTCAGTTAATGAAACTAAATGGAGTAGTTTGCTAGCCAGGACCCGCGCTCTTATTCTTTATATTTCGATTTGAATTTTTGATTTCGGGCCCGTAAAGTTACCGGGACTTTATAGAAACGGGGCCCCAGATCCGGTCGACAAAGTCGCAAGGACTTATTAGGTACATGATCAGAGGCGTCTATGGCTACGGAAATGGTAAAACTTAACACGTAGGAGTACTTAGGCAATCAGTGTTCATTTTGTTTGCAAAACTAAGATCTTGGGTATATCTCATTTTGTAAAAATAGGAATCAAGTGTACCTCCCTAGTCATTATGGGAGGTTCAAAAAGAGGCCAAAACCGAACCGGCTTCAGGTTGTTATTCAATTGACAAATGGCCCTAAATTTTAACTGACAACTGTTTACAGGGACGTTTACGATGAAAGCGGGTTCAAGTCCGGGGGGGGGCGGGGCGGTGGTATTCCCTTAAAAGAGTCTAATGGGGATGTGCCGCTGGATGGGGTCGCATTTTCACGACTGGATTGACTATAATGGGGTCGCACTTTCAATAGAGTTACTAGAATGGGGTAAGTAGGGATTCAAAATGGGAAGCTTCTCGGTTAAAAAAATCAGAAAGTTGTTGTTTATTAAATTTAACAATAACCTCACATTGACCACATTGCATTCTGTTCTTGAAACCTCATTGATAAGGTAGATGAGTAAATAGAAAGTGACTATAAATAAGTTGGGATCGCATAAATTACATTCTCCAAAAAGTAACTAAGATGGGGTCTATAATTGGCCAAAAAATAGACTATATTGGGGTAGGGGCTCTGAGAGGCCAGCGGCACATACCCAGCAAATATTAACCCAAGTACCCCCTTCCCCGGGGGGTTCAAGTTTGTTCTTCCCCTTAGGCATTTTATCTTCGTGTAACCACAAACATGGAAGTCATCAAAACCCAGAGCGAACCCAACCAACCCGGCCATAGGCAAGCTATTTCTCCAAGGGGAGCTATAGGGAAAAGGGTGCAGTGTAAGCGCACCTATTGTTTTGCTAATTTAAACTGTTTGTTTTTTTTTGTCGACGGTCTCGTTGTCGTCGTCGTCGTTGATTAAGCTCCCTGATATTGGGAAAGGAATTTTTCTGGTGTCAACCATCTTTAATTTGGAAACTTTGCATCTGAAAACAAGCTCATTGCTAAGAACAGTATCACTGTCAACAAACAAAGTATATATTTTCTCTTTTTTCGCTCGTTCACAGTGGCAATTTTAATTGTTATGCAACACATTGGGAGTTTAATGCCTATAAATGGGATAAAAATGTCATTAAACAAATATTTAATTGTTTGTGGTATGCAAAACATCAACGGAATACAGAAAGGTCTAAGAAACTTCCCCGTTCATAACTGCAACACACATTGCTGACAATATGTACACGTGTTTCGGCGCATTTTATCTTGTAGCTACAAGCTATTTTCCCTTTTTTCCTTTCGGCTTTGGGCTTTTAGGCGGGCCTGAAGCGTCGGCAGAAATACCCATTTTCTTTGCCATTTCTTCGTCTTTTGCTTTTATCTGTTGGTCCACACTGGTTTTGAGCTAAGAAAAGGGCGAAAGTTAAACACAAGTCGTCAGGTTTAGCAAACAGTGACTGGTCTCACGTTTATATCATCGAAAAGAGGAGATAATGAACTCTATGAGCCTAACAAAGCCCATCAGCCATCTTTGATTCTTCCAGTTTAAGCGCTATCCTTTTGGAGGAGGGGAGCAGGTAAACAAAACGGGAATCTGTATCCTTTTTGTCCATATTACTAGCATCAAAATTTTTGGTAACATGATTTTTTAAAAAAGCTATCAGAATTACCCTATGAAAATCATTTGTTGACGGTAAGTTACTATCAGCCAGGATTATTCAAATTGACATATTTTACCATCTCGTTTCTAGCCAAGAGAAACTTCCAGTGATCGCCCCCGCCGTATTAAAAATGGAGCCTTAGCATCGACGACAGCAGCGGCAGCGAAATCAAATGCCACTTTTAAAAGGACTTTTTTCAAAGATTTACCAAGTTTGTCACGATTATTCCGATTTGCTTAAAATGTCCTTTGTAAGTGAATTTTCCAGGAATTGAACTTTTGGAGACTGAATCCAAGTATAAAAGTAGGAAGAAAACATGGTCGTTTTGTGTTTACCACCTCCATAAAAGGCCCCGTGATGGAATTTCACGTCGTGGTCGTGCAGTGACGGCAAAGAAATGAACAAAAAAGCTTGCTGGACGTTCAAAGTTCTTTTTCGCTTATCAAAACTACTTTTTTTGCCGTTCTCGTTGTCGTCAACGTCATCGTTGCCTATTAGGGAGCTTAAGCAACAACGTTTTTGAGCGACGCACGTCAACCGGAAATGGCCTTTTTTCATTTTTTGACGGTGGTTTCGCGCAAATTTTCAGTCAAATCGCCTCTATAACAGTAAAGAAGCTAACGAATACAAATTTTATATCATCAAGGCATGTTAAGAGGGAAAATACCTCACTTCCGGTTGACGTGCGTCGCTCAAAAACGTCGCTGCTTAAGCTCCCTATTTTGAAAGCTCCCTCATTTTAACGGTCGACGGGAAGTGCGTGCGAGGCGCGGGCCAGCTCGGGCCAATGATGAGGCGAAGAAGAAAAACCCTTTCTATCTTGCGCTACCGAAAATGTTGCGCTTCAACCTCAAAACTGTTTTCTTTGTTGTCATTCAACACTAAATGAACTTATCGTTACATATTCTTTGTGTTTGTAAGGAAGGATTGACTGTATGAAGTTCCCACACAACATCATCTTAGGCCAGATTAAATCACAAGTAAGCTAATTCCACTACAGTATATGTACAAAGTTGATTAATACCTGTTGAACTTGTTCAGAAAGTGCGGAGTTAATTATTGCTTTGAGTTCCTTTACCGCTGGGGGATCTGAAAATAAACCCAAACATATTAAAATTTATAAACTTATCAAAATCCTTTGACAAAAAGAAAATCAACCCGGTTTGTTTGCTAAAACTCCCACTTTAAAACTGATCCCTTAATTTTGACTATCGGTGGCACTTTTGACAGCGAAACAGTCCAACTGGTCCGTGTATTAAGGGTTAAATGGACGTAAGTGGATTATAAAAGTTCATCAAATTTCGTTCTGATGATCTAGCTTGATAGGTTTTCCTCACTCGTCCTCCCAATTACAAAAACTATGTTATAACGACTTCTATAAGCAATACAAACTTTACCTTTTAAATACCCAATACTAAAGTAATTTGATTTCTCTGCCCATACTACCACTGAATGGTCATTTCTATTGTTTTTTATATAAAATCGTAAGTACGGCGTTTTGCACTTTTAATTTTCCTTTCTCCGTTGTACGTTACTTGTAATTTTATGCAAATATCATCTACGCCAGTTAATTGCACGTGGCAGTAACCAACTTGACAGCCTAAGCTCTTTTGGTCACTGTGCACACTTCACCTTTCATGATTTATGTAATTTGTTGTTCTATTTGGTTTTTCTTGCTTTTGTAATGTATTGTAATCTACGTAGTAACCTCTTAATAGTGCAAAATTAACAATAAAAAATCTGAAATCTTTGCTGACAGCTGCTCTCTCCAACATTGGCCATTTTTAGGTTATGCGACAGTTAGACGAGGTTACACTGAATGAATGTCTGATTTCACAAGAACTGTGAAAACACAGGTAAAATTCTAAAAATTTCATGAGTACGATGTAATTTTGTGAAATTTGACATTCATTTTCTCAGGCTCCCATAAGAAATTTTTTTTGGTGTTATTTCAGATGACTAATTACATCTTTAGCCCTTGAGAAATGTATAAAATAATGCGATATGCTTTAAATTATTCTGGTACAAGGTTTTTGTCCACTGAAAATTAAAATTACTCAATTTCCTGATGGATTCCTTCTAAATTTTATTAACCTAGTACTCTGAGCCTGTTCTTGTACTGTTTTCAGACTACAGTACACATAAAGTGCACTTGTTGTGGCAAATTGCGGCTCCATCATATCATTTCCGGCCTGTGCTCTGATCGTCCATGGCTCTTTACCAACAAGCATGTGAAAAATTGATTACTTATTGTAAAAATATGATTCAAACCTTCCTCCTCTTCAGCTACTGCTTCTTCAGTTTTCTTAGCTTCGTCAGCAGCCTTTTCAACATAATAAAAAAGAAAATTATAGACAATAAATTTTCAGCTCTGCAAAAACTATTTTGTCTCAGTCCATGTTAATCATCCTTGAATATCTATTTTATCATTTGGGAAACTTCAAGGGATTGCTCCCGTCCTAACTCTCCTCCTGTAGGCCCTGTGAGAACATTAAACCATAATAGCCCTACATGTAGACGAACAAAAAATATAGTGAACAAAAGGGCTGAAAACACAATGGTAACTTACAGAAATGCCAGTGATGTTACAGGAAAATAGTCATAGCTAGGCAAGCCTAATGGATCAAAATCTTTCCTAAGAGTACAAGGCCGTGTTCTATAATCCACAGGCCCCGCTTTAATAATGAACAGCTCTCTTCAGTGGCCACCACTCCCTGATGGCGAACTGTCTGTGTTCACAGTTCATTATTTCAATCTTATTTTCCCTTCTTCAACACTACAACAACAACTTGCAGTCCCAACTGCCAAAATGACCTCTCTCATTTAAAACAAAACGTTTACAAACTGACGCATACACTTTATCATACCCACTTTGTTTTATAAGCAGTTCTGTCCTGAAAATTTTGGTTTCCACTTCATTAATTCATTTCCATACTTTTGGTTATGTATTGATATTCCACAAGAATTTATCAGTCTAGTTAAAAATGTTTTACCCATTCCTCCCAAACTGGTTACACTGTGCTGTTACCTACCCATAACAGGCCACACAAGGTCGCACTCACAGAGCAGTTGACTCTTTAATATGTAACCATATGAAGCTCAAGCACTTTGCACAAGAATCTCAAGCCAGCACTTTGTACTTCGCAAGACTGATTTTGAGAAAAAAACAATGACTGAAGTTCACTTAGTTTATAAAATTATTGACCAAACAGTGATCTGACCTGCTCAGTCCCTACTGTGCCTTGATCTTCCTCATCACCAACTAAAACAGAGTTTCACAAACAAGTCAATTTGCTGTAACATTATTTATGAATCATCACATTGGCTGGGATACAGTCTGCTAAATGTATTATGCTTACTTCAGACTACTAAAAGAATGCATGTCTACTAGCCTAGAACTGAATACCACTAAATCAAAGGTAGCGGTTATTGGCACTGTACAAATATTGACTTACTGATGAACTCATTACAAGCAATTAAATGCCATTAAAAATCTCCTTAATACAGACACCAAAGGAATGAGCCAAGTGTATAATGTCTGCATCCCAAAGGTATACTTTATTGTAGACATAGAGATTTAATGAATGAAGTTTGGTATTTTTGAGACCTAGAGTACTGTCTGTAACAGGCTCTTTGTAAGGAAAGAGTCAACAAACCAGTGGAGGAATCGCAAAATGTCAGTTGTTTTCTCAGCCTTAAAGCACGATGGATAGCTACCTATAACTCAATTACTAAATTTTTAGTACTTTAAAAATATAGCCTACAAATGAATAAAAGTTGTTATTACCTTCAGAAGGTTCTGGTGTCTTGGGTAATCCAACATACTCAAAACTGAGATCTAAACGAACCTAATACAAAGGAAATAATAATGTAGATATTATCACAATCATTATGGCAATCCTAAATGAGCACCTGAACATTCAGGAGCTGAAAAATACATGGCAAAACGACATACATGGCTTGATATTTGAATGAGTAAATAATAATTTTTTTTGTTGGTAATACATCAATCTTTTTCACTTCTCATTAGGTTTTATATGGTGTGACAACATGAAAGGCTGTTTGCTATGAAAATGAATAAAATAAAAGCCCTAACCAGAAATCATTTTAACTTTAATATCAGACATCAGTTTTAGGACTAGTAAAAAAAGTCATATTTTTTCCTTACCTTTGGTGTAAATGCATACTTGTACATTTTAAAATGCCTAAAGTACCTGATGTAAAGAGGAAAAAAGAATCAATTTGTTTCTGAAAAATAGTTAATAGAGATCTTTAGATTTAAAGAAAAGAAAGACTATGAGTACAAGATTTGACTTTAATGTTTTTCTCGTATATTTCTCAAAAAATAGACCAGCCATCGTCTCTATTATTAAAATCATAAGATCAAACAACAAACAAAAAAAAATTGCATTTAATGCTTACGTATTAACCGCATAGCTTGTTAATTTCTTTACTTGATCAACAGAGAAGAGAGCAACACTGTACGGAGGCCTCTGGAATAAATTTAAAGGATGCATAGTGTATCAATCACATTGTAAAAACAAGTTGTAGTGTTCTGAAAGTTTAATTATCTTGGCCACAAAAATGCTAACCTAGTTATTTCGAAGATGGTAATTAAGCAGCAATTAACTGACCTTCACAGAGTGACATAACAGTAGCTCCTTGAAGTACTTAAACACTGGATCCACATTTCCATATGGGGTATCTGTCAATGAAGAGGCTCAAATTTAGTTAAAGGGGCTTATTTCATGTTATTTGCTATCTTTTTAAAAAGCTAAAACTTTTGTTGCATCAGTTAAATTCCAAAAACTTAAAATGGTCCAAATGTGGTCTTTTGACTATAATAAGGCATCGAAACTGTTTCCTGCCATGTGTTAACATTGCAATGAATGGTAAGGATGGACACACATTGAAATTTGAAAAAGAATCACCAAAAAATACAGGCACTAAGAAACACTGCACAGAATTGACCTAAACTAGCATAATTTTTTCTCATGAAGGGAAAACAAAATCAAATTTGCCATGACAGAGGTTTGATATCACACGCTAATTGCCATTGATAGAATTCTGGAAACATTTCTTTTGAATTTCTTCAAGAATTACTGTTCACTTGAGCAGCTACATCAAAACACTCCACTCAGTTTTTGACCCGATATCCAGCCACCTCAAAGTCAGTGCTTTGTGGTGTCTGAATAATATCAGATGAAACATTGCATCTTATGTTTGATGATTGTGTTACTGCAACTCATTATAAGCAATAAAGATATTACTTTTATATTAATTACAATGTACTGAAAAAAATCCACCTTTTTCATTGTAATGAATTTAACAATAGTCACTGCCACTAGCTCAAAATATTCAAATGAGAATGTAGAAATACAGCAAAATAATATTGCAAACTTACCCACAGTCATCTCGTGCACAGACTTGATAACAGAGAACCACGCTGATGTCTGTTCAGTTGAAAATTCATTGTCCTTTGCAAATTTGTTAAAGGTTAAGGAAAAATACAGTTTGTAGCAAATTACAATTAACTGTACTTCTTCTGGGTACTTTGCACAATTAAACTTCTTAACCTCTGTGTCTTCATATTTACTTAAAGCCGTGCAGGCATGCAATTAGTGCCCATGACTACGAAGGTGACAATGTTTCTTTGAGCCTAAGGGGACTTTGAACTTTTCAGCTCCTAGCCAGCATTAATTTTTTATGTACTATAACTTACAACAATATAAAATTATTTTGCATAAATTCTGTCATAACCAATTGCTCCCATTTTGCCACCATTACTTTAAATATTTCAGGTTTTATTTTTAGCAATATTTTTAAGGGTCTGTTTTCTAATTAAGACAAGGTTTTATTATTTTGTCAAAGAACCTACATGCAAGTAAAATCAGTTAATGTTATTGACAAATACTTTGTTTTTCTAGATATATTTATGTCAGCCTCAGAAGAACTAAAAACTGGAGACAGTCTTTTTTTGCAGTTACCCCATCAAATATCAATCCACCCCTCCACTGATACCCGCAAATTGTGGGTGTGTCTCAGGATATTATACACAGTCTTATAATGGTAAAATAATCTATGTTACTAATGAAATATATGTAAACATGCCACCAGAAACCATACTAAGAGCAAGGCTGGCACAGTA
This sequence comes from Porites lobata, assembly GCA_942486035.1. Lineage (NCBI taxonomy): Eukaryota > Metazoa > Cnidaria > Anthozoa > Scleractinia > Poritidae > Porites > Porites lobata. The sequence continues at coordinate 760,657 of CALNXK010000109.1, read as the reverse complement.
GTAAGAGCACTCTTCTCCCATAAAAATTTGATGGGAGAAGAGTGCTCTTACCACTATGCCAGCCTTGCTCTTAGTATGGTTTCTGGTGGCATGTTTACATATATTTCATTAGTAACGTGGCCCTGGTTTGAATCCCCATGTCAACACTAGGGGTAGGTTGAGATCAGTTTGTTGCTATTTCTCTCTCTTGCTCCAAAGGTTTTTCTCCGCGTACTACCTGTTTTCACCTCTCCTTAAAAACCAACACTTCCAAATTCTACCTTGATCTGGAATGCACAGACACATTTTAAAACGTTCTTAGAACTCCTTTAAAGAAGTGTTCCATGGGAAAACAAATTAGAAACGACAATACTATAACGTAAAATAAAAGGTTTGAATTCAGGGAAAAATTTGAGCTAAATTCCAAACTAAGGCACAGAAAAGCTCTGAAATTAAAGCTTGATGTTATCTGGGAGATTTGCTGGCCAGTATGAAAGACCAAGAGTTTTTTGCTGTATCTGGGATACTCCTGGGTGATCTGAGAAAGTTGGCATATATGCAGTTAAGCAGTACAGTACACGACACATAACAGATACACAATCTCTACTTACATCATTTCACACAGACTGTCAGTATCATCAGCCCTTAATCAGCACTTACAAAAGGATATTGCAATGTATAAAAATAGAGATCCACTAAAATCCCCTGTCTAAGATCATCTTTCCAGTCACTTAGGTGGAAGATATCTGCCAGTAAACTTCCATTTTGGAAAGGAAAAATATAAGAGAAAAAAAAGCCAGCAATTTATTTTGCAACTTCTCCAATCCAGCTTTCATTTCATTCTTTGGGTCAAAGAAATGTTGGCCTGCAGTCTACATCAAAGCATCCCACCACAGACAAGAAAAAAAACCTCTGGTGCCCAGGGTGGAAATGCTAGTTGTATCGATTAACTCCCACCTAAACTTATGCAACAAGGCTTATAAGAAGTAGGTAAAACAAAATATCATAACATAAGAAAACATGAAATAATAAAAATTAGATTTCACTTGTACGCAGGCTGTAACGAGGAGTTGAATTCAACTCAGGTAACTGAGAATCAAATTCAGCTGAAAGCTGCATATTGTACTAATGTGGAGGAACTTGAACCCAGCTATAACCAATTAGCTGAGCAACAGAAACGCCTTCCTCTACATGATGAGTATATTTATATCATTCTTTTATTGTGTAACTATCTTGTACTGTGCAAGACAGTTATTTTAGCTTACTTTTAAATTAAATACCAACCATTGAACTTCTTCTGGGGTTTCACTTCTTTGGATATTCACTACATTGTCCAGGGTCAAGTCAGTCCTGAAAAAAAATATTAAAAATTAAAAAGAAGTTCTAAGTCACCTTTAACTGTTAATGAGTAAAAATTGTTGCCTAAAATTAAACTGCTAACCCTACAGACTTACCAAACTAAGACCCTTGGTTTGAACTTTTTTCCCTACAAAAATAGGCCCAGAAGAAGAAAGTTAAATAAATTTCGAGCGTCACGAACACTTAGTATTAAAAAGGAACTAAATGTACTTTATACCTCGTCTAAGGAAGGCATTTTAAAAGAAAGTTCTCTAACTATCTCGACTGTCAACACCCGCCATGTTTCGTTTCCAAGTTACTTATCTTGAGCCCGCGATTTGAACACTGGCGCGGCTGCTAAGCTAAAGACAGAAAAATAACAACATGGCGGAAAGTTGACATCTTGTGAAATGTCAGTGTTCGCTCGTTAAAATCGACCAGTTTTAAACGTAATGTTTGGCAGTAGTGGTAAAAATAAAAATGCAGAGTTTGTTGGAAAAGTTCAGGCTGCACGTCAGCAGCGAGCGGAGGAGAAGGAGAGAGAAAAAGCTGCCATACAGATTCAGGTTTGTTTCATTTTATTTTTTCCACTTCAGAACTTTGTCATATTTTGTTATTATATTTGACACGAGTGAATGTGTTTTTTTTTTTGCATTTTACGTATCCTTCAGATTTTGTATCGTTTTATTTTGGTGCTTTGTAGGCATGGGTAAGAAGATTTATTTGTGTTGGACGGCTGAGGGCAGAAATAAGGTATCAAAAATTAAAGTTAGATTTAATGTTAAAAGATATAAATAAGAGCAATTTTATGTTGTAAAATTAATAAAGTGTCCTTCCAAATTGACAGATATTCAAAACCAGGAATATTTCATGGTATTTTTTAAGCACTGGCCAGCCCTTTGGACAGAGTTTTGTTTTTGGTGGTCAATTTGTCCCATCAGCTCTGGTCAATTAACTCTATACCGTCCTGTGATTCCCAAAGTGTTAGGCATTGCTATGGAACCAAAATCCACAACTGTTGGATGAAAAGCACTAAATCTCTTTGAACACCTTAAGTGACTTTGAACATGAAAGGACTTATGCCATAGAATTTTATTTGAGTTTAACTGAGCACACAGGAAAGTGCTCCAATGACAGTAGGATATGGTCCACAAAACTGATTAATCACAGCAGATCTACAATAAGAGACAAAAGTGTTGAGACACTTCCGTAAAATGGCCACTTTTTGCATAGTGGACATACCTATCCCCTTCCCCTGTCTACCCAACCCCTTTCCCCCAAAATCATTGTTGTATTTTGGACCCTCAAGTCTTTCTTTTACTTCAGACAACATTGATTCGGGGGGTTAGGAGATTTACAGAGTTTAAAAGGAATGAAATAATAAATGAACTAAATGTTTGATGAAAGCACCCGTTTTAAACAAGTGTGTCAACTTCTTTTGTCCCTGATTGTAGCTTATGACGCAAACTGTTTCCTTGACATCCACTGATCTAGACCAATTTTGGATTCTTTGCTCAATTTTTTTTCATTCAATGAAATTCATTTTTTTTGTCTTTGTATTACCGGTTATTTATTTGAATAATTTCAAAACAAGACAAGTGTTGATCCCAGGTTGTACAATAAATAGGAGGGATGCAAGGAAAACAAGCGTTAACTAACTCATCATCTCATGCAAGGCAATTCTCCTCTTGTTTCTAAGCAAATATGAGACAATTTGAAAGAAGAACCTAGAAGTTGATTAAAAGTCTCTTATTGCTTTACCAGGTACCCCTTCAATAAATAGACCTCTTTACCCTTTCACTCAGTATCTCTTATGTTTTGTTGGTACATGCAGGGATGAATTTGACAGGTTCATGGAACAGAGTACAACTAAGAAACCTCCAGGTATGACTCAATGCCAGTATTTAGTATTTCTAGAAAGTCATTGCCCATATATGAAAATAAATAAATGAATACAGGCGACTCCCAATAACTGGAACCTTCAAGGGAAATAAAAAAAGGTTCGAGTTATCGGGAGTTTGAGTTATCGGGAGTTCAAAGAAAACAGCTGGGAGTAAAGAAAAAAAAGGTTTTTACTGCGCAGTGAACAATTTAATCACATTTAATTGTAGAAATGTTGAGTGAAAATTGAAAGATACTTTTAGATTATAAATTAAAACGTAAAGTAACAAAACGTTGCCTAAATAGAGCATGCATTTTACTTTTTGAGTAGTAAAGCTATTTCACGTTAGATTTGTGACAAACAACATCAGCCTCCACTATCGATCCACTAGTAAACTATATGCTTACAACACATCAATGGGAAATTCAAAATTCAATGTTTCAGAGGCAGTATACTGTTTTTTCTCGACTTTTTAAGGGCTCAAAACATGGTTTGAGTTATCGAGGGTAAAATTATATAGAAATGATCTGAGGGAAAACAAAAATTACTTCGAGTTAGTGGGAGTTTCGAGTTATCGAGGGTTCGAGTTATCAGGGTAAAATTACCGTAAATGTATGACGGAAATGCAGGGGAATTTGATTTTAGTTCGAGTTAGTGCAAGGTTCAAGTTAGCAAGGGTTCGAGTTATCGGAAGTCAACTGTAGATTAATTAATTAATTAATAATTAGAGAAAAACTCTGACTGGTTATTCCTCTGACGTGCAGCTGCCCATATGCCAGATTCACTGCAATGGTTCAGACGGGAAGCGTTGCATGACTCTGGCCCAAGTAATCTCCTTCTGATTGGTCAAAGACACAGATTAGTCAAATCTAATTAATCAATTGAACATTCCAAAAATGTTTTCCAGGTCACAAAGTTTTCTTTCTTTGTTAGTGACTAAACACTGAATAATAATCATACAATTTTTAGTCATTATTAGTTAACATTAATTATTTTTAAATTTCATTTTCCATGACCTCAGACTTGTTTAATTATGGTAATTTAGTGCTATGGCATACAGGTTAAATGTACAAATTATAATACATCTGATCATATCATGCGGTTTTTGCTTTCTTTTCTCTTTTAGCAATAGATGTCTTTCATATTGCTCGAAAATTTCTGTTCACTTTCCAGTTGAAAGATGATGAAAAGGTAGACAAAACTCTAATGATCATGAAATAATTGTCATTTTAAACCAGTTTGTATTAATTTGTGATTCTCTGCCTATGGTTGTTTCTTGAAAGCAGCACTATTATGTTGTTAAAGATCTAACTAACTCTGTTATGTATTTCAGAGGTTTGAGACACTATGTAGGCTCATTCTTGGAAGTATGGAGCCAGCACAGAATGAACTTAAGGTGAGTTGGTTTAAACGTTTTACACTGCGACATTTTTACTTTATCTGTTGGTATTACATTATTATTCTGTTGTTTTGATTTGAGATAAAGGTTGCAGCATGTATTGAAGTGGCAATAAGTCTAAATAGAATTTCTAACTGAGTTCAAGGTCAGTTGGTGTAAGCTATAGAGATTTTTTCCCCATTGTTTTATAACCCACGTGCAAAGTGTGCGGTCAACAAATAAACAGGAAAAAAACTACACTGTGTTGTATTCATAACTTACAGTATAAACTTAGAAAACTAGGTTTCTGTTGAAGGTATTATTTTATTATAACTCTGAGGTTAATTGAGCACACAGGAAAGTAAACTTTCAAATTTAGCGCATCCATGGCATTTAAATAGGATATTGTCCACAAAACTGACCTATCACAGCACTGCTAATTAAGACATATAATGATGTGAACTATTGTATTTCCCTGATTACCCTTTGGTCTGCATTTGATCAATTTTGAATTCTTAGTTTGCTATATAATTTTTCATTCAACAGAATGTTTTTTGAGGACTAATTTTTTATTAGGTTCATTTTGTAGATGATATTCTCAGCTTGGGTCCTTTCTTTTTTCTTATTTATAGTTGTGCTATGTGTCTGTTGTGCTGTCTCAAGATCTCCTTCTTCTTTGGCTACAGCAGCTCAAACATATTTTACTAATTTGCTGCAAACTGATTCGTCAATTGAAGGTGTGCATAAATCATATTAAATTGCATGCAGTGTGCAAAGAAAGAAGACTAGTGTCCGATAGCCTGGGGCTGGTGGATTTTGCTATCAGGCTAGTGAATTCTGTTCTTAACTTGCCTGGTGCGCAAGTGAAGTTGTTTGAGGAATTTAAATCATAGAAGAACTGTAATAAATCCTGGTCATCAAAAAGTTTGGGGGGCTAGTTGATATGAGTTTTGGGCTAGTACATGTTAGCTACAGTTGTCCATAAAAAAAACTGACTTTCTTTGCACCCTGATATGTTCAAAACAACATGTCTAGGATCACAACTATAATTTACTTTTTTTTAGAAAAAAATAAAATTATAGTGATGCCAAAAACTCATTCATACAGTACGTGGACTGCCAGTAATTGCCTTCTTTGCCTTTGCACCGCTTATCAAGTTATCAGTTCAATGGTTACAGACAACTTTGACACGTATCTAACTTGTGCAGAGTGAAGAGATATCTCAAACCATAATCACTGAGCACCATTCAGTTAATTGGACAAAAGAAAAATGGAAACAAATAAATCATCTCAGAAGATTACAGTTAAAATCTTTTTTCACTAACCATTATCAGTTCCTTCAAAGCTAATCTTATGATCCTAAAAGTTTTCCCTAAACTTTTCCCACAGTAATGAAGCTTTAGTTAATGCTCAGCAAAAGAAAAATGATAGGGAAAGAAAAGCAAAAGAAGCAGGTGGGGGAGAGATCAAAATCTTGCAATTTTGCCTTCTGCACAAGTGTGAACTTTAAAAGCTGGTGTTTACCAATAGGAGTAAAAGGCAGCGTAGTGCTCAAGTTATAAACAACATTTTGGGCACTTTTAGTTGTTTTTGGCCAGGTAGTGACCAGAAAATGGTTAAACTGGCTTCAAATTGTTGTAATTCTTTTTACAAAATTTCCAGGTGGTGAATGGTTTCATTCTAAGTTGTAGGTTGTTTGTAATGAAGGCCCTACCTAAAGATTAGAGATCAGTTTTTCCATGACTACAGGAAACTACAAGAATATTTATTGATGATTTGTTGTTAAAATGTATTTGTTTTTTCCTTTTTACATGCAGCCTAATGTTTCTACTGAAGCAAAAAAGATCAGTATTTATTTAAACATGGTAGGCAAGAAAATTAATTGTCATTGAATAGTAATTTATTTGAAATTGCAAGTTGTCATTATTATTTTGTAAGATCTTGCTGAGAAGTAATTGCATCAGGATTAGCCCAGGGGATAGAGTACAGGACTGTAGAGTGGAATCTCATGGGTCAATATTGTGATCCTGAGAACCCATGAGTGAGAGGAACTAAGTACACCTGTTAGTATATGGTTTACTTTGAATTACAGTTTATTACAAGAGTACTGCTGCTTACAAACATGCTTGATTGGCATCTTCAAAAATACATTCATATAATGAATATGTGGTTTGTGGTACTGTAGTTTCCTATAAGTACCTCTTGCCATCTTTCCTTGTAACAAGCTTAAGCAATGACAACTATGACAGTTAAGAAAATGTGACTTAAAAAGTGAAATTACGCTTCTTCGAACTTAGTTTTTTTTCTAGTATGTAGTTAATTGTTCTCTTATGTAATTTAGCTAAGTTTTCTTTTTTGCAATGAAAATGGAATAAATTGATAAATTAAAATTAATTAATAGCCCTTATTCCATCTTGTTTAGTTGGTCAAATGTTGGCAAACTTTTCTGGAGGTTGAATTGTAAAACTAAAAAGACTATCAAAGTTCAGGAAAGAAAAAAGAAAGTCTTTGTGTTGTGTTCACGTCATCCACAAAACGTTAAAATAGGTATTTTCATGTTGTAAAAGTAGTTGTGCAGTGATGGAAAAGAAATGTACAGAAGTTGTTGTTTTGTCAATCTAAAGCTATTGCTTTTTTGCCATTCTTGTCGACATCACTGTTGTGGTTGCTTGAGCCTTTTTTTGCATCAAAATGGTTCTTGTTAATGAGTTTATTGCTGAAAAATGAAGTATGTTGTTCACGCGCACCTAAAAACAGAAAAGAGAAAGGAATCTCTATCCTAAGCCTGACGTAGTATGGAAATGGCAGTCTTGTTCGACCAGTAGTTTGGGGATGTATAATGTACGAACAGCATCCTCAATACAGTGTTTTGTGGTTATAAATGTATTGACACTTGAATAAAGCAAAAATTTTACAACGCTCTGCATTTACATGCAGTACACAATTTTTTTTCTTCTATTGCAGTAGTTAATATAGGTGAGGGGACAATTATTAAGTTGTTAAACTTTCTGTTTGTTTGTAGCTTATTATTTTTACTGACTGTGGGAACTGGAAGATTTTCAGCATTAAGGGAGGTATGTTGCATGACAGTACAAGTTTAGTGTCAAATTTGACATGAGGTTAGCTCTTCACTTGAGAAATGTTTCTACAGCTAGGTTTATTGCACAAAACCTAATATGCTTAGTGCAGATATGCTTTGGACAAGTTAAGGCTCCATTCATGTTTTTTTTTATCAACATTGTTTTAGGTGACGCATTGCGACCAAGCTTACAGCAACTCTGTGCAAATGTTTTGGGACATCTGAACACTAAAGGATTATACCCATCATTAAAGGTAATGAACAACAAAACTTTATACTATAATTCAACAGCGTCGCCCTTGGTTTTAGGGTTGTGTGTTCTGTGAGTTACTTGGACCATCCACTTTTGACATGTGCGTTTCCCCATCTTTTTACTGATGTACATATAACAAGGTTTTGAATTAATAAAACAATATTATTGGATTTGACCTTATATTATTGAGTGTATCTAAAGGATAATTCAGATCCAGGCACTGCATCAGTAGTTCTTCAAATCGTACTCAGCCTCATCCAAAAATATTTTTGGAAACTCTGAAGTTTAACTGGGGTTTCCACAGTTGTGGGTTTGGGGGTGAGGCTAAAGAAAAAGCCCTGTGTTTGAGGGAAGGGTACATTAATCTTCTAGAACAAAACATTTCATTGCTGATTGTTTTTCTAGGAGCTCTTGATGTCTGGCCTTGCCTGTAGTAATCCCTCTCTCAAGTCTGCTTCTTTCATGGCAGTCATCACATTGGCTCTCAGGTACTGCACATAAAGTATTTCATAATATATTCACTGCCACTATATCATGACATTTAAATTCTGACATTACAAGGAAACAGTTTCAAGATATGTTCACCATTGTGGCTAAGAGTTAATTCTTGTAAAGGGCAACTAACCCCTAATGGTGATTTGTGCAAAAAATAATCATGATTGATAATAAAATCCCTGTGTTTCCGGGGCTGTTTGAAGTTAGGTCTCTTATGTCCCATTATTGAGCATTTGTGGGAGCTGGGAATGACACTGTTGTGACGTCATGGAAGAAGACCATTGTAGCCTACTCATAAGCAAATGTCTGGGAAGTGAGAAAGGGGAGAGCATTTTATGTGAGTCAAATCTTTCTTCTCTGGAAACATTCAGCAAGCATATCACCCCAGAATGGAATTTTATGGACCCCCGAAAACAACGAAGGTATCTGGCATGATTCCAGCTCTGATTCCAGAGAAGGTCATGCTGCTCACATGAAATTGAACTGCTTTGATGATGTCACAACAAATCTTGGACCCATTCTTTGCAGTGCTTGGTAATGGCCGTAAAAACTGCCCAAATTTAAGGTGGCTCGACTGGATTTTTTTAGGGCGATACCTCCCAGGTTTGAGCCTTAACTACGTCGGCATGAGTAAAGATATCGAAAAAAGGTTACCACAACTGTATTACATAAAGATGAAAATTTCTTAAAATCTGGGTTTTATTGCAATTGGAGTCACCATGGCAACGTAATGACGCCATTACGTTTTTCATTTATCCTTGTGTTTCTCTGTACCAGGAGTTTTTTGAAGAAATCGCTTAAGGGAGTATGTACCTGCCATAACTGCCTCCAATATGGCAAAGTTTAAAGAAATTCTATGAGAGCGTTTTCGAAATATTTTGAAATACACTTTTAAGAATCATAAAAACAGTGAAATAGCATGCTAGCCGCTCAATTCGCTAATATATTAAGAAAATGATAAGCTTTGGGAGCAGCGGCTTCATCTCATAGTGGATTGATTCCATTGAAAACTGCATACAAAAAAAGGGGAATTGCTCTGGGCGTCGCGAGTAAAGAAGAATTCTATTAACTTGCATTCAGCTGCTTTTGATACAGTTTTTGGAGGTAATTTGGTCCATGCCTAAAAGTTTCGCATTTTTCCAAAAACCGCTCGATAAATTTTTTTATAAATTCGACAATTCCGAGATAAATCGTCAAGAAATATTCCCTGCAAGTTTTAAGAACATTGAAAACAGGGAAGGCTTTTAAATAGGGCCTCAAATATAGTCAATTTTCCCCACAGATTTTGTGTTTTACAAGTGGCGTCCTCATTATTCACTGGCATTGTTTTCAAGTTTCATATACACGCACATTTTAGCAAAAAGATAGAATTTGCATCAAAAAGACCCTCGGTTAAATCTTCGGATATGCTAATTACCGGGTAAAGAGGTTATGATACATTATAACATCAGAGCAACTCTTTGTGAGAGTTTCTGTGATGTTATAACCCGAGTAAGATAATATTAAGTATTGCATCCTACACGATGAGCCGAGACGTTCACCGGTTCGGCTCTCACTGCTATCTGTGATGACAAGCCAATTATGAGCATATACCGGATATTTCTTCGGAAAGTAATCGAGAGTTCTTTTGATGCAAATTTATATTTTTGCTAGTTGTGCACGCATATGAAACTTGAAAACAATGCCAGTGAATAATGAAGACGCCACCGTAAAACACAAAATCTGGGGGAAAATTGGTCATGTTTGAGTCCCTATTTAAAAGCCTTCCTGTTTTCAATGTTCTTGAAACTTGCAGGGAATATTTCTTGACAATTGATCTCGGAATTGTCGAATTTATAAAAAAATTTATCGAGCGGTTTTTGGAAAAATGCGAAATTTTAGGCATGGACCAAATTACCTCCAAAAACTGTATCAAAAGTAGCTGAATGCAAGTTAATAAAATTCTTCTTACTCGCGATCGCCCAGAGCAATTCCCCTCTTTTTTTGTATGCAGTTTTCAATGGAATCAACCCACTATGAGATGAAGCCGCGTTCCCAAAGCTTATCATTTTCTTAATATATTAGCGAATTGAGCGGCTAGCATGCTATTTCACTGTTTTTATGATTCTTAAAAGTGTATTTCAAAATATTTCGAAAACGCTCTCATAGAATTTCTTTAAACTTTGCCATAATGGAGGCAATTATGCCAGGTACATACTCCCTTAAGCGATTTCTTCAAAAAACTCCTGGTACAGAGAAACACAAGGATAAATGAAAAACGTAATGGCGTCATTACGTTGCCATGGCGACTCCGATTGCAATAAAACCCAGATTTTAAGAAATTTTCATCTTTATGTAATACAGTTGTGGGTAACCTTTTTTCGATATCTTTACTCATGCCGACGTAGTTAATGCTCAAAGTTGGGAGGTATCAACCCCAAAAAATCCAGTCGAGCCACCTTAAGACATTGACAAATTATAAAAAATAAAGGAAAGACACCTGAGGCCAAAGCTTTTCCTTGAGCACAAGTAATCAGAACAATAAGGAGATTTTGATTAGCAAAAAAAGAAACACTTTTGGAGTTAGTGGTTACTTATCACTTCCCATGGCACACAATTTTTGGTAGTATGCTAATTATGTACTAACGTATTTTCTTTCAGGCCTCTTGTGCTGAGCAATTTTTCAGAAAATCTCTGCAGTCTGTTCATTTTAAACATCCTATCTGTGCCCGGACTTACCCTTCATCTCTCAGCAATAGCTTCAGATGTAAGTAAAGTCATGTACATTAGCTGAATCTTCACATGCTAAAATGCACTTTCTAGACATAACCTCCAATAAATGTATGTACATTCTTGGTATCTGGGGAAAAAGTATCTCAGACCTGAATGAGCCTGAAATTCTCTAAATCTTGAATCCAGTGAGGATAATAGAATATAAAGTGGAGATCAAGCTTGGATTTGATAGAGTAGATTCAATGGAAACACCAAGGCCTGCGCTTGGACTAAATATCTATAGCCTAAAAAAATCAAGTAATTCAACACAAAATTTAAAACTGGGAGCAAATTGTCAAAGCTGCTTAATGATTTAATAATGTAAGTTTATTGAGCATTTCAAAGATAAATTTATGGAGTCGTCGTTAATTTTAATTTTTTAGGGATTAAAGCCACTGAAAACACATGTCATTTACCAGAAAGTCGTGTCATTTCTTCAACAAGAACAGAGCAGTAGAATTGTTTTAAATTCTCTAGAATGTAGCTACACCCTCTGTCTTTTAGGTAAGTTCAGTCTCTCTAAGCTGCGCAACATTCATTTTTAATAAATTTAATATTAAAGTTGACATCACATTGACTGGCAATTAAAGTGCTGTCATGATTTTTTTGCAGCCAATTTAATAGAGCTCTCCAAGCTGCAGGAAGAGGTTAGTGTCAAAAACTTACCAGGCTTGCTGCCTATTGACAAAGTCCAAAACTTGCACCTGTGGAGAGGCAGGCTTAAAGGAACGACAAATATATTGAAACATTTTTTCTAGTGTGGTTAACAAATTATTTTCAATGGTTTACAGAAAGTAATGTGCAGCGAACGTGTTGCGAACCAAGAGGTATAGCAAATTCAACAAGTAGTGAAACCACTTGTTACCGCAACCCAATGTAATATCCCCTTTTTATTTTACGTGATTGTAAAAATGTTGAGGTTAGTTAGCAAATGAATCATAATGATGATGATGATGATGATGATGATATTACTAATAATAAATATTGATTATCGTATTTCCTTGAATAATAGACGGGGGCAATTATTTGAGGGACAGCGATTATTTTAAATATTTCTGTTTTAGGGGGTGGGGGCGATTATTCGAGGGAGGCAATTAATTGAGGGATGGCTATTATTAAAGGAAATACGGTATGTAAGGTAGAAAATCGCAGTTGTTTATAAGAGAACAACTGGTCAGTTTTATCACTATTTGGATGTTCAGTTTATTCAAAGGTCCATTTATTACTGCATTGGTCTTTCCTTCTGTTTCAGATTTTTAAGCAGAAGCTAACAAGTTTCATTGTAAGTATTACTAAATAGCTGATGTAATAATTACGTTTTACTGCTGATTTGATTCTGAACGCTTACAGTGTTCCTAGAGGTGGTCTTGATAATACTGTTGTTTTAAAAGAGTTGTTGGTAAAAAGAAACCCATTCCCCATTTCTAGTATCTAGAGTGTCTTGGTGGTCTTTACACTAAATAACAAGAATATTTTGGAATATTAAAAGTCTAGTATTTTTTCGTACATAAGAACGCTTAACGCTTCACACACAAGCTACACTTTTACTTCCTATATGAGCCTTCGCGCCTCCCTGAGAGAGTGTCGGAAATCTAATCTAACTGGATCAAGATCCGCTATATTTTCTACTTTGACGTCAGTGATTAGTAATGACTTTTTATTTCTGCCAGCCAACTAAAGTTGCGTTTTATTTATTTTTATTCATTTGCACAGGAAGTTGTAACAAAGCTGCTTTATTACTGTCAGTCATATGTAGCCAAAAAGCAGTCTAATCTTACAAACTGGCATCCAGTGTTAGGATGGTTTAAACAACCCACAGATGAAAGGTAAGAAAATTCTTGATATAGCGCCTCAACGTTACTTGTGTCCCCAACAAGTTGTGAAAACTAAATACATTGACACATTAATCAAGCTTTTACTTACTTACTTACCTTACTGCGCTTTTCAAAAACACGCGAACTCTGAAGTTCAAAAGCCAACCGACGTTTGCGTTCTTTGCTGCCGTCAATCATCTTAGCTGTCCTCTCAGAAAACAGAAATTTTCTGCAATGAGATGACGAGGTCATGGTTTGTGATTTGCGATTGGTGGATTTCGATCCTTTTTGTATGTTTCTGTATTTCAAGGTTCATTTCTTGTGGAAAACACAATTGTGAAGGCGGCTTTTAAACTTAGGAGTTCACGTGCTATTGAAAAGCGCAGTAAATTTTTGTGGTTAGTTTTCAGTTCAAACGGGGAAATAATTGTATAAAATAAGATAATTTTAGGTTATTACATGTGACATATTATAGACGCTTTCTTCCTGATTAAAAATACAACTATAAGAAAAAACATTCAGTCAAACATACCAAAGAAAACGGGAAAAGGCATGTAAAGTAGACCCTAAAATTCGTCGTTACTTAAGCTCTGTAAAATCAAAAAAGCGTCCTGGGCGCAAATTCGAGGATTTAGGGTGACTCTTTACATGTGGACAGAATTCGTTACCGATTACCACATATCCTTTTACACAGTTAGGAAATTTAATTTAACACTTTTTATTGTTACTGTTGTTATTTTTCTTCTTGTCAATTTTCTCAAAACGGACTTGTCATTTGCCAGAGTTTTTTTTCATTTGACAGGTTAAACAGTTCTATTTCTCATGTGAGGCAACAACTACAGTCTTTGTGGAGTCGCAAAGTTGTAAATCTTCTATTTGAAGATTTAATGGTAATGACGGAAACAGAAAACCAGGAGGCAAAAAACAGGGAGGACAAAGGTTTGAAAAAATATGATTTAGCGTTCTATATCTCCTCAACGAACTGCTGTTTAATCAAATGTTTAGTTCATATGCATGAAAATAAATGGAACTATTGTCAAAAATACAATGCCTAGATTTTATGTGAACAGTGTGCTCGCTGATATCTTTTCTTTTTTTCGCTGAGACAAAAAACAATGACCATTTTCGATATATTAAAATTCATACTTGGCTCCGAGGCTTGGGCTAATAAAACAAAAGAAATGTATTATTTATTGCTGAGCCTCAAGATGATTTCTTTGTTTTATTCTTCCTAGCCTCGGAGCCAAGTATGAAGTTTAATATATCGGAATTGGTCTATTGGTTTTTGAGCAAAACAACAGCTCTGCACGTGCATCACGCTTTTTAGTAGATTTCTTTGACGTCAACTGCACGACTACGACGTGAAACCTCCCTATACGACGTTTTATGGAGGACGGGAACATACGACGACGAATTTTCTTTTCTCTTTTTGAACCTGAATAATAATTCAAATATATAATTCTAATAATTCAACTCCAGGAAAAATCGCCGGTTACATTTGTCAAATTGAGCGGGTCCAAAAAGACGCAATAGAAATTGAAAGGATGCAAATTCATTTTTTAGCGACGTTTTCACTCCCGTCCTCGTTGCGCTGCTTAAGCTCCCTACAGTCAAAATGTGAACGTTTACGAGGAATTGTTTCGACGCTATTCTTCTATTTTCTAACCACTTTAGCAATGTTGGTGCGTTTGGTGTGACAAACTAGAGCCCCTTGGCAATCAGCTGTCATGAGTGTCTTTGAATTCGTACTCTATCTCTTTTGGTAGCTTGTGAATACTCAGAGTGATATTTTGTCTTGGCTTTTTAAGTGTTCTGTATTGTAGGCGCCAATATATGTACATTTTTGAACTTATTTTGTCAGGTAATAAAAAGCCATGGTCCCGTATGAGGGGTCGCTCCAGATCAGGACAAGCCAGTTTATCCAGTTCTCAAACAGACCTCATTTTGAAAGCCTGCGTTATGTATCAAACTGTTCTCTCTACTTTCTCCCAAATCAAGCTGGACATACTAACAGGTTTGTGTTGTTAAATAAACAATCAAGAAAACTCTACTGGTTTACCATTAATTGTGTTTCCACTATAAAGGCAGCTTTTTTAACGACTCTTAACATTAACGCCAGGCGTTCACAGTTTCGTCTGACTTAAAGCCAGAATTCTGATAAGGCGTCATGCAACTCGCTCCAGAAATAGAACAAGTGGAATACACAAAAGAAACGCTTCTGTTCCTTCTCTACAGGGCTGAGTTACCAAGAGGGTTTCGTTGTGCGTCTTTGGAAGTTCTTTGAATCACTTGGTTTCGAGAATACTGCAGAAGCGCGTTTGGTGACCTTGGAAAAAATAGGTCTTTTTAATAACTGTGAGCTGCAAGCGGCTCTTATCCTGTTCTGCGACTGCTGTAGTCATTTGATACCGTGAGTATTGAGTTTTTTATCTCGGATCTTACTCACTAGAGCTAGACTCCACGACGAGGACGACTACGGGGACCAGCGTCATTTTGGCGGGAAAACATGGTAGCCGTCATCATTCTACCACGGGTTTAGCGAGAACGTCATAGTGGCGGAAACAAGTCATCTAATGTTAGAAGTTTTATCATTTTGCCATCGGGAGAGGGCTTAACTTTTCTAGTAATTAAAAAATAAAAAAACTCAATGTAGCTTTCCGGAGTGTTGATTTTTTGAGAAGAGGTGAAAAAACTTTAATTTCAATCTCGTCCTCAGTCACAGTCGTCCTCGTCCTCGAGTCTAGTGGTCTCTACTAACTTAAAAGTAAAAGCCATATCGTGCACTATGATAAATAACATGACCAAAGTAATCTACTCCTTAACAGATTCGTTAAGGGTTTCAGTCATCAGTTATACTGTGAAGCCCCAAGCTTCTAGGGGGTCTGGAGCTTTCATGCCCCTCCCCCCACCCCCCACCCCGCCCAGGAATTTTTTGGATTTTAACTTTCTAAAGTCCTCTTTCCTGGGTGTCTGAGTCATTCAGACAGGATACTGGCCAGTGGCCAGTTCCATTCTCCTCGGATGAAGCCTTGCAAATCGGCGGATTATTTCCTGAAGGTCAATTTCCACGCAGTGGATATGGAGCAAGGCGAGTCCAAGCCATTTTCAGATTTCAACTGTGGAAGCCGATGTGAATCTGCGCCTGCTGTCCTATAGGACAGCATATCGTCCCCAATGAAATTTGTTCAAATGAAATTGCAGCGGGAGCCACTGCAGTGGAGTAGGGTACCACCGAAAGTGCTGATCATCAGCTTTCTTTTGAATGTTTAAACCATATGAGTTTAAACAAAGGCTCAAACGTGTGAATCACATGTGACAGGATAATATACAGAACCCAAACGCTACCCAATACTGTTCAACTGTGACAATTAAATAGACGGATCAAAACGCACCAATGACATTTAAGAGTCTTCATAGCCACTAATATCACGGCTGGCTTGACTGACAGACGACCAATAACATCGCGACTTAATTGACCAATCAGGTCAATAAGTAGAGTTTAATGTCACCAACTGACGTGATATAGCACTCTTTGACTCTGAAGATGACTACCGCACAGGTTGTCAAAAGGTCAGTCACTGTCAGCAACAACAGTCCTATTCAGGACTACGCTCACCCGCACGATCGTGTTCCACCTACTTATCACTAGCGTTTATTTGAATAATCAAACTTAATTAGGTCCTCCACTGTCCAAACGTTTTTGGACTTGAATTCTTGGCTCGCAAATTCAAAGATTGTTTTGGTTTTCTGTTCGCAGTATTGTCGATGACTCTGAAATGTACGAACAACAAAAGCCATTCCGTTTGGACGAGCTGGTTCAAATATCGGCTTTCCTCAACACCTTGGTCTTCAAAATGCTTTGGAACGACATGGTGGATGGTAGGTGTTGCTTGTATAATTTTAAGAGAACCGTCCTAAAATTCTGAAATTTTGTGTTTGTTTTTATAGAAACCAGAGAACAGATGCTAAATTCAGCTCATACATTGTTGATGATACTTTACGACAGAGACTGTAGACGAAAATTCACCACCCCAGATCACTGGCTGATCAGGTTAGTTATAAACCAACAAATAGTCAGAATGTAAGCCCGCCTAATTGAGGCCCTGTCCACACTAATGCGTTTTCAAAAGTATGCGTTTTCGTTGTCATCGAAAACGCATTTATCGGTTCTCGTCCACACTATACCGTTTAAATGCGTTTTCGACTGTCCACACTAAAACGTTAGAAAACGATAGAATTGCGCGTTGACTTGTGACGCAAGTTGAACTCTATGTGTATGCTACAAACACACGCACGTGTAATAAAATCGTTCATCGTTTTCATTTTAATGCGTTTTCGACCGTCCACAAATGCGATATGAACGCGTTTAGGTTTTGATCCACTTCCAAGAGCGTTTTCAAATCGATGCATGTGTTTTTATTGTATTAGCTTGGACAGAAGGCCTAAACGCATCGAAATGTATGCGTTTTCAATCGACAACGCATTAGTTTGGACGAGGCCTGAAACAAGAGGACCTTGAAATCTTCCCTTTACGGATATTCACCCTAACAAACTGCTTTAGGCTAGGTTTACCTTAGAGAAGATTTTTCTGAATTCATTAATGTTTCCGGATTTATTGCATTTATGGTTTTCGGATTCGTAAGCGTTTACACAAATTAGTAAATCCGAGAACATTTATTCAGATTGAAAGGATGTACTTTAGATTCCGGATTAAAATCTCCGGCCATGTGACTAAACCGGGAAGGTGTATTTCAAATTCTTGCATCTCTGTGTAAACGGCAAAACGAATCCGCGGTACCAACACGACTAACCCCGAAAAATCCCCTCTAGTCTGAACCTAACCCTAAAAAGCTTGTTTCCATCCCGTCCTTCCAAAAAATAAAACACACACACAACAGCCAAAAGAAAACAACAACAACTAACTAACGAAAGGCGCCGCATCAAACGATTTTGGTCTAATCGAGTGTTTCATTCCTTGACTTAACCGAAAGAGACGCTTGTTGCTCGTGCTTCACTCCTACTTCTCTCGTGTTCTTAAAAGTTTCCCCGTGCCTTTATAACTTAACGATACACGACAAACAGGTTTACTTATTTCTCTAATAATTAGCTTATAAACAAAATAATCCAGTTGAATTGTTATTTTCACTGGTCTTTTTGACAGGAAAATTAAAATGAGTACGTTTGTGTCTGAGCTCGAAAAAAAGAAGAAAGGAGCGATGTTAGTGATTCAGAAAGTTCCTCATGTTCTGCCCCACAGAGAGGTAATCAACTCTGAGCGGAAATTTTTACGAGGAATTTTTATGAGAAGTTCAGGATTTTGAATTGTTTCGGAATAGGTTTCACTTCGAGTAAGATAAGTATTATAAGTATTTCCTTTTTTCTTAAGCCCCGTGCAAACGGACGCAACATTGTTGGATGTTACATGTTACGTCCGTTTGCACACCCTTTTGCATGTTGTTGGATGTTGTTGCGTGTTGTTGCGCAAAGTTTGAAACCCGTCAAACTTTTCAGCCAAAAACTCCCAACATTTCTTTTATTCCATGATCGCCGAAGCGTAGTGCAACAATGTTAGATCCGTTTGCACAGCTCTTCCAACATTGTTGGGGCTGCGCACGCGCATTACGGATGGTTTACCAAGACTTGTGGGTTGTATCCTTCCCACGATGCACTGCAGGTCTCGACATTGTTGGGAGTTGTTGCGTCCGTTTGCACACCTCTGCCAACACGCACGTAAAAACTCCCAACATTGTTGGCGCAACATTGTTGGGAGTTGTTGCGTCCGTTTGCACGCAGCCTTAAGCTTTTTATTGCACTCAATCACCTCCCCTCATCCAACATGAAGGACTTCATTTAACATACCAGTGCAAGTTTTTGTGCTTTTAGACATTTTTTGCGTCCGATTCCCAAGTTCTCAAAATAACTGTCACGTACGCGTCCTGCGAGCAAGCTCTCCATCCGGGGGATTAATCTTGTGGAGTCACCGGCGGCTCGCCTCGCTCGACCCTCTCTCTCCGCCCCCTTCCCGCTCCCTTTGACTTGCCCCATTTCCTCCTCTCTTCGTGAGTTTCAACATGGCGCTTTGCGAGCAAAAACATTCGCGCGCCCAAAAAAAACGCCTGCACTGCAGGATAGCAAGCTACTTTATTTGAGTTTAAGTCGCCGTTCGTTTGTGACCTCCCTTCATATATCTTCCTCTGGAGACCTTGCTTACAGGCTCCAAAGAACGTTCTTTCAGCTGCTGTGTGGCTCTATTGAACCAAATGAACCGAGAATATCGATGTCACAGAGTGATAGTTACCTTTTTTTATTTTGTACTGCTATTATTATACTCTTTATTGTCCTAGCGAGTGCAGTTATTCAGAAGACTGGTGGCAAAAGACAAAGAGGACCTCGGTATTACCCGTCCAACGGATGACTTTCTACCACACGGCACGCTCGTCACAATTCAACGCTCCAGATTGTTAGAGGTTAAATACGTTTTCCTTCTGCGTTTCTTACTGTTTCTAAAAGGGTGCAAAGAAAGTCAGTTTTACCCTGACTTGCTATTATGTACCAGCCTGAAATTCATTTTGCCTAGCCCGAAAATTCTTCTGACGAGCAGGATTAATGATCAGATAAAAATTATTTATCTATTACACCATTATTTAATAAATTGCTTGCTTTATTAGTTATTTGTAGTAAGCTATAATTTAAAGAAAGCTTTATAAGCTGTAGGAGCTTACTTCTAAAATATTTTTAATTATTTTTACCAGTAGATTGTGCAGATCACGCAACATCTTTTCTGACATGAAATGTAGTGCGACACTTGTTTTTGCAGATTTCACTTCGTCAGATCGACTGAAAGAAAGGCTTTCAATCCACGTGAAATTATGAGGAATTTTCAATTTGTCTTAGAGTACTTATGTAACATGAATTCTCCTAAAAACTTGTTGGGCAAGCTGAGAACAGAATATCACTAGCCCGATCGTCAAATCCACGAGCCGCGGGCTATCAGACACGACTTTCTTTGCACGCTGTAGTGTTGTTTTAGTTAATTCTAAAGCAATTTAAAATTTGTTTCCGTTTACTCCATAGGATGGTTACGAGCAGTTGAGTTTGCTTCCAGCTCGCACATTCAAAGGTCTTATTCGTGTCAGATTTATTAACGAACAGGTGAGTCGTGTTTTTAGTCGCTTTGTGCACTGGTGTGCACTCCTACTCACTCCATTATCACTTCAGAAAATAGTGATAGCCGTGGATCATCCAGAGAAGGCGCGCAAACGATTACGGAATTGTTTGGGTTGGGGGTGTCGGGTGGGGCTGGGGAGGGGTGGGGGGCTGGGGGGTAGAGAGAGAGGTAGGTACTTCATGTAATGCATTCGCTCTGCCCCCGTGTCACTCCATAAAAGTGATTGTTTTTTTAATTTATTTGTCTTCAATAAGCAACAGTCGCGGAAATAAGGGTTGCCTCAAAATAGTGAAGAACGAGTAAAGCAAACAGTTCATATCTCATATGTGCAAAATACTTTTATAGTGCTGTGAGTTACTGATCTTGGCTTTCTCGTTCCCCAAATGCTCCCATAAGTTTGAATTAGGCCGTTAGCATCTAAACAAACTGAGGTGTTGCGTCTTGGGAAAAGTGAAATAACCTTACGATGGGCTAGCGCTTGAAAATTCAGCTTCTCGATCCCCCTATGATGGCCAATTTACTCTGTCAACTGAGTTGGTAAAACCAAATCTTTGTATTTCACTCCTCCACCAACACAACACTACAGTTCCTTTAGAAACTAGCCCCTTCATTTCTTTGTCTTTTCAAACGTCAAAAGCAAAGCCAAACCCATCAGCATTATATTCATTCCTTTCTGTCGAGGTTTAAATTTACATCCCTAAATGATAGACTGTTCTGTTTTCAGGGTCTTTCTGAAGCTGGTATTGACCAGGACGGTGTATTCAAAGAATTCTTGGAAGAGGTGGTCAAGAAAGGATTTGATCCTTCGCTTGGTTTATTCAAGGTAATAGTAAATTAAAACTCAAAGAGAAATTGCAATCCGCCACCAAAAGAAGTGCGGGATTGTGGATACCTAGACTTTCAAAAAAGTCCTTCCTATTTATATTAACGACTAAGAGACGGGAATGGGTGTGCAGCTCGAACTGTGGAGCCTGAGTGTTTAATGCCGTCCAAATAACATACAAAGTTCAACATCATGATTAAAGAATGGTATACAAATATTTCTAAATAAAGTCACTCAGGCTAAACTATTCACGTGCGCCCCTGATACGAAAACCCAAAACCCAATGGGAAAAAATTTGGGAACGTATTCCCCAACCGATGCGGTCGCACAACCTCTGGGGGTTAAAAAGGTTAGAAATCAATCGATAGTTGAATAAAGTAAGATAAAAAATAAAAGTTGATAGTTCGAGAGCTGAGATGAATACATTACAACTGTCAAAACCGTATATACCTAATAACAATAGAGTCAATTAACGCCTTAGCGGCTCACGTGCGTTCATACCAATAGGAAAGTATTTACATTCTCTGTCACTGCCACTACGTTTAGCTTCGCCGAATGTAAATACATTTCGTTCGATTTAATATGGCGTGCTTTTTCTTTCTCTCTTGCCTCTTTTCTTGTACTCTTGGCTAATAACACGTGTTACAGTTGAATTTCACCTGTTGGACACGTGTCTATTACAAAAACCCCGGACAGCGGGTAAATCCCTGGGAAATGATAACAGACTTTTTACTAAAAAACAATCCCACTATTAAGGACTCGCTCTTATGGACTCACTGTAAACAACCAACCTCTCCCTTGAAACAATTTCTGACTCGGCTTTGGTAGTTTCAAAGTCCAAGATAGCGGCGGGGATAGCATTATTCTCGAAAAAAATCATCGATCGCTCAGCGAAATACGCCTAATTTTGTTGTACTTACCTTTGCGGTAAAGGATATTGAGCGCCATCTCACTACATTCAGACCATGTAATTGTCTTTTTGGTTGGATTTACGATTCTTTTGTTACGCATTAGTTCTAGTTGTTACTTCTCTAATACAAATATTCCTTTTGGCACGCCGCTGTGCGGTGCGCGGACTCTTAAGGACACTTTCTTGTGGCCTGTCGGTTGTTTTAGACAGTCTAGGGGCGTTGGCCGGGATATCATAATTTCAAACGAGTAAATTTTAAAAGGTGTGTGGACCATGCGCAAACAGTTTCCGTTGAACTGGTTGTCTTCCGGAACACTCGCTTTCATGATTCAGTGCGTCATATTCTTCATTTGTTGACTTCGCCCCGCTTTAACGCACTGAAGCATGAGGGCGAGTCTTGCGAAAGTTAACAAGTTCTCTGAAAACTGTTTCCGCATGGTTCGCATAGTTTCTAAAAATAACTTTTTTGGAATTAAGATATCCCAAAGGTGTGACTTGGAGACTCGCTCTCTCACCTGTTATGATCTCTTGACAAATCCTCATTAACGCCTAGAAGTCAGTAGCCTCGCATCTCTTTGAAATTTCTTATATCCATAACATTTGGTGATGCACTATCCTTGCTGACGATGCTACTTTCCTAACCTCCCCTTCTGTTGAGTTCATCGAATCTTGTAAAACCGTTTTATTGTTATTGTTTTCAGATGACAAGTGGCGACGAAGAGCGTCTTTATCCGTCCACTACATCCTGCATTCATAACAACCATCTGAAATTATTCGAATTCTTGGGTAAAATGTTGGGAAAAGCTTTATACGAGGTATCCATCCTTCTCTGTTTTTTGCATGACATATTTTTATATTTTTTGTCTCGCCAATAATTTGCTTACAAAAACCTTGTTTGTTACTCAAAAATTACCTCTTTTTTTATAAGAATGTTTTTTTCCCACCCCAGGCTGAATATTCTTCCTTTTTCTGCCATTTTAAGACTGAAAACATTTTTGTATTTTGCTTAAAAAAGAAAGAATCCATCATGATACTCTTTGCCCTTCGTTCATTTCTTTTGTGCTGTATCCACGGTACTAATGTATTACATGTTCCTTTCATCAAACTGTCATTAGCACTGACCATTTGGCTATAGCTAGTGCAGTTTTTTTTTTCAATTTGTTTGCTAGTTTTGACTTTTGGAGAAAGGAATAATTTTATACAGCTAAGTTAAAAATGTATAATATTGTACACGTGTATTGTATAATTACAGGTTTCAACACACAAAGTTATATCCTTTCCCCAGAATCTCAGCTTTGGCTTTATTCTTAAAATATTCTTAAAATTTCGCAAATTTCAACCTCGATATTCTTATAAAACATATTCTTATAAACAGAAAAGAGTGTAGTAGGAAGTGTTACAGCAGTTTTGCCTCGATGTATTCAATCATTTCCTGCTGAATGTCACACATCCTCGGAGTTCTAGTGCAGCTATTCGAGACGAATCGCCCACGAAAATACCGTCGTCTCGACCAGCTGCCGTGGTCTCCCGAGAAGTGAAAGTCACATGACATGCATGAAATTTCGCTCATGACGATGAGTTATTTTTTTTTTTCACAATTTACATATTTTCATTTTTTTTTTGTTTCTCCTTACCAGGGCATGGTGGTTGAAGTACCCTTTGCGTCGTTTTTTCTTAGTCACGTTCTTGGCCGTCAAAACACTGGTCTTTACAGCTCCATTGATGAACTGCCTTCGCTAGATCAGTCCCTTTACAAGAGTTTGTGCTTCATTAAGGTTCGTCACACCTTTAACGAATTATTTTCCAGATAACTTTTTCGGATGGTAGTTTTTTTGCAAAATTCTGTTATTCTCTTCTCCATCTTTGTTTTTCTTCCTTGTCTGCCGAGTCTGTTGACGACAACTGTCTACTTCAAGGAAAACAATTCAGAGTCGTCCAAAACATTATCGGTAAATACATTGAAAATTCAAAGAATGTGCATGGACTAGGTGAGCATTAAGGCTGGTTTACAACAGCAACTTAAGGATAAGCACCAGCAATACACAGGCAGAGTAACTATTGTTGATAGTCATCAGTACCAATTTGTAACAAATGATCAACCCTGCCTTTGTGATGCTATTGCTTATCCTTCAGTTGTAGATAAAAAAAACCGCCTGCCTTGGACCTGGTAGGGGCAGCGTCTTCGGAGACTAAGGGTGATAAACTTAATTGGTAACATTTATCTCTTTAGTTGCCTAGTATAATTTTCTGTTTACTATGGATTCAAATCTCTCACATGTAACGTTCATTTTATATCTGTATTCATTTTTCTTTTTTAGCCCCGGTTGAAGGTGTGTGTTGCAAACCGAAATATCGAGCAAATATAATTCACTATTTTAGTTTTGTTTTCTTTATTTATTTCTGTCTATCACTCTTCCTGCCGTAAGGATCAGTTTACTGTTGTAATTTTAAAATTTGGTATTGAAGATGTTAATGATCCAGGTCTACTAGAGATCCGCTGAGCCTCACTGGTTTTTCCTTCACAACTGTTTCTGATACTAAGGGTGGCACCCAGGCGAGGCAAGGGCAGCGGCCTCGAGGACTACGGGTGGACCTGACAGGGTCAACGGCCTCGGGGTCTAAGGGTGGACCCGACAGGGGCAGCGGTCTCGGTAACTAAGGGAGGTACCCTGCAGGGAAAGCGGCCTCTGGAACTAAGGGTGGACCCGGCAGCAGAGGTAGCGGCCTGGGCCGTAAAAAGGCTATGTAAGTTTGATCCTCTGACGCTTTGAAGTGATCACATTGTTTTTTGTTATCGCACAGCATTATGATGGTGATATTAGGGATCTTGAGTTAACTTTTTCGTTTGATGAGGATGTCCTTGGCAAGGTGAGCATGATTTGCTTCGTTAAACCTGAACCTTTTAGCTGAAAAAGTTTAAATTTCTACTGATTTTGATTTAATATGAGGGTTTGGGAAGGAAAAATAGCGATGGAAAATAATGTGCAGAATTCCTGGTAGAGGAGTTGAGACGGTTATTTTGTATCTTAGTCTGTGAAATTCAGCGGTTAATAATACGTACGACGAGAATATCAGAGAGATTGAGATACTTAACAGATTATTGCCAGTTTATGATGATGTGAATTGTTTGGTTTGTTTTTATTTATTTTCTCATTCTTTTTTTTCTTATTCTCTATGAAGTTACGATCGTATTGTTTGTTGTTGTTCTCTTTACACTCTTCTGGTGTATATTTTAGGTGGTAACACACCAGCTTTTGCCTGGAGGAGGTGCCATTAATGTCACGAACGACAACAAGTGAGTAATGCTTCTTGTGTAAACTCAGTCAAATCGTTTTGAAAATTAGCGATCCTTAGGACCTCCAGTCCCAGGAACTTAAGGGTCCCTTACTTTTAAGCTTTTTTTAAAGGATCTTCAGACGTTCTTTCTGTGGATGTGATTAAAAAAGTGAGAGAGGGGGAAGACTGGTATCAAGCAAAACGTTTTTTTGAACATTGTTCTATGTCTTTCTTGTAGTAAATACAATAACATTGACACAGCTCTCCTTGTAAATGTGATTAATGCACAGCAATGTCCAGAATTTCGTCTTACATGAGGCCAAAGGTTGGAAAGATGTATGGGTAGTAACCAGTCCTTGTGCGTTCTTGGCACTCTTCGGCTCAAAGAAGCGTACGTCCCTTTCATTTTTTGTGCATAAAATTTGCACACGTGTGGGTTAATGGGAAGCCTGATAATTGCCGAGTTTGCACCACTTCTGCATTTCCGAGAAACAGTTGGCATTTTAAAATGTTTTTTCACATCCCTGGAAGACTATTACCTCTATTCTTGGAGAACGTCTGGGTGCACCCAACTACATGTCATGAAAGTGGATATGAATTTACCAAGTGACTTACCGTTAACCGGATCGACTAGTTTTAAAAAATGGTAAACGCCCTATATTGTTCGTCTGGAACTAAATTTTGGAAGAGCTTTAAAAACACTTTGGATGAGAAATAACTTGTATGTAAATGTTCTTTTTTTTTTTCTTCATAAAGAATCAGTTATGTTCACCTGATGGCGCATTATCGCATGTGTGTCCAAATCCGAGAGCAGACAGCAGCCTTCATACGGGGCTTTAAGACTATCGTGCGTCCTGATTGGCTACAGATGTTTTCCGGTCCTGAGCTTCAGAGGCTCATTTCCGGTGACAGTGCTGCCTTGGATCTCAGTGATCTCAGGTAGAATTGGCCGAGTATGCTGCAGTTAAAGGAGCTGTGTTACAGCTGTCTGGTTCAGTTTTTTAATGTTGCCAATCACGCTTTCTTATTCGTTCTAAAACTTAACCTTTGCGAAGAAATAACGTGTAAATGACAAAATCACAGCTTCTTGTCCAACAAATATCCTCCCAGGCATTATATCAAACGTTATAAACAACGAAAATGAACTTTGAAAAACTGTGAGGCTAACAGATTTTCAAAAACCCACAACCGCAATCCATTTTAATCTCCCCCGAGTTTATCCATCCCTGCCTTCTTATGTACTCACTGTGTAATTAATACCTTTTTTTATTGTATTGATTGGTTATTTTTATGTTTCTCTCAATTTGGTGGCAGTTCCTGCTGTTAGAATGTTGATAAATTTCGTGAAACAGCTCCCTTAATGATGCATTAGATATAGTTTGTTATTGTCATTATCATTGTCTTTTCTGGCGTTTGAAAGAGGGACGGGATCATGGTCAGTATGTTAAGATTGCAAGTATCGCTCCGACCAATGGCTGGATTTTTCTCTCGGTGATCTGAGGGCTGGACTATGCTTGTAAATACTTACATGTAACTGGTTTGTCTCCTGTCAATTGGCTTTTATTCACGTTATTTTTGGTATGGATTATTTGGTTGCGATTTTTCATGTGAACTGTCTGCAACCTCCTTGACGGTAGATCTTCTAAACTGATACACTTCAAATATAAACTAGGCATTTGCATTTTCACCTCGTACGATGTTACAAGGCAGGCCTGTGCACGGAAATAAGTCTGTTATAGTCCATGCCCCAGTTGTTCGCAAGGTGGATAAAGCTATCCGCTGTATAGTTCAATTTGTCTCCATCCAACGTTTGAACAACCGTGCTCATATTGTTACCCTTAACATCATGACCTCCTTGAAAGACATCATTTCTTCGTCCTCCTTTTCTTTAGGGGGCTTAAGCAAAGGCGTTTTTGAGCGACGCACGTCAAGTGGGGCATTTTACCTTTTAACATGCTTTGATGCTACCAAATTTGAATTGCTTAGTGTTTTTTCTGTTATAGAGACTATTTGCCCCTTGGACTAACTTACTGCCCAATAATTCAAAAAAGCCACTTCCAGTTGACGTGCGTTGGCTAAAAACGCCTTTGCTTAAGTTCCTTAATGTAACTCTTTTTGGACATTTTTTTAAATTTGATCACTCGGTTATGTACCTTTTTTTCTTGTTCTTAACATCCCAGGCGACACACACGATATTACGGCGGCTACCATAGCAACCACAGAGTAGTCAACTGGTTGTGGGATGTTCTAGAAAAGGAGTTTAATGAAGAGGAGAAATCCAGATTCCTGAAGGTATTTTAAACAAAAAAACAAACAGTTTTTGAAATATTGAAAAATATCAAAATACCGCAAAATATTTATACGATAAAAAATATTTCAATTTTATCGCAACATCTTCTTCGCCCTTGAAGACGTCCAACTGCTAACTTCAGAGAACTGGAAAGACAGAATCATAAAGAAACGAAATGGCCACACTCCTCGGGAAGACGTTACGGGCATAACGTCGAAATACTTCTTTTTGCCCAAAATCTTTTCCTCTGGGTTGTATTTTTGTTGTTTATCACGTTTCTGAAGTAGGAAGTTGGTATTTTAAGCAGATCATTAAACTTGATCAACCATTCAACGTAATTCGGTTTGAGGCCATTTTGACGTCTTCCCTGATCATCTTTTTTTGTATTTTCTTGCAGTTTGTAACAAGTTGCTCTAAACCTCCTCTGCTCGGCTTTGCTCATCTTGAGCCACCATTCTCAATTCGCTGCGTAGAGTGTAATGATGATGAGGTAAGAGAAGAACTGTCTGCCTAAAACTACCCTTCGTGTCAATATGCGGGTTTTCTGCGTCCCTTTGTTTATTTAATGTAAATAAATGAAAGGTGATGCATCTTAGGCTCCATCCATACGAATCTGGATATTTTCGAATCCGTTTTTTCTTTTTTTTACACAATCGATTTTCCGTCCATACGAAAGCAGTGAAGCCGCTCTCCAGCGATGAAAGGCCCCTTTCACACGAATACAGATTTCGAGTTATCACACAATAATCCAGTAAACAGGATTGTAAAAATAACTCATGCACACAATTTGCACGTGAAGATGTTGGACTTTGCCCCTTTTACAATTTGAACGTGAAAGAACGCAAATTGTTTACGAGATTACTTTGCTCAAACGATTTTGACAAATCACCTCCTTTCTAACATCTGCAATAAAATTATGCATCATTCAATGTTAAGATTGATACCCTAACATCATTAATTGCCCTTGTTTGACCATTAGCAACATGACGTTTGGATGTCAAAATCTCATTGGTTCCTGGCATCAACTCATAGTACCTCCAACCTTATTGGCCCATTTTTCCAACAACACACATCCCAACACACAAAGCCACAAAGATACATACGCTCAGACCACCGACATATGAGCAATTTTCCTCTTTATACTACCACATCAGAAATTTCTGCAATTTGATTGGCTTAGAGTAGTGGTATTTCAGCTTAATTTGAAATACCCACGTGTGAAAATTACAAAACGTTTGTGGGTAGTAGTATAAACAAATAATAGCATGATTTGTACCCGATATTTGGCATAAATACCACTCATGATATTTCAAAATTGTCTCAAATTTCACTCGCCTAACTGCTCGTAAAATTACGTGTAACAATTTCGAAATATCACTCGTGGTATTTATGCCAAATATCACTACAAATCATGCTATTACCTATACAAATAGCTTAAAAACTCAAAATTGTATAAAAATCCTCAATTTAACATTGTAAAATACTGTTTACCGTCATTAGTCTTAGTGTTGTTGTGCCTGCTGACCTAGCTGTTGGTGCCGTTTTTATTTTCCCGCCACAGGATGATGGTGACACGGTTGGTAGCGTATTTCGCGGGTTTTTCAGCATCGGACGCAGGCGTGATCCGGTCAGCAGATTGCCAACATCTTCTACGTGTTTTAATTTGCTTAAACTTCCAAATTACAGAAAGAAAACCACGCTTAAAGAAAAACTCCGCTATGCCATCAACGCTAACGCAGGATTTGAACTCTCGTGAGTCGGCATCAAATGGAAAGAACTGAAGTGAAAGTAAACAGCATCTAGCTGCTCTTGGTATCTTGGTAGTGTCTATGGACTACGGCACAAAGAAGAGCCGCGCAGAAGTTACGCTCAAAGGGAACTGTAACAGCATGAAGACAACTCCGTAGATGAAAATCGCGTGAAATTAAAAGTAACACTTCACGCTCTTCGCTTATCGAGTACAAGTGTTCTGATATTGCCACAGATTCTATGAATCTTGTATTATTCATTGACGAAAGATGCTGAATATACGTTAACTGGTGAATCATGTTACGCGTCACAAAAGACACGAGGCTCGGGCAGCGACCTCAATTGATTAACTAAGGAATAGCCTGCGTAGTCGGCGGGATTGTTAATTAGCGCGAGCAAAAAATTCCTTTCCCTTTCTGGCTTCACCTCCAAAACTCTCACACGCGTCAAAACAATTCCGCCAGCTACGTAGGCTAACTAAGGAATTAAAAGACAGTAGTTGTGACTTGTTTAGGGGATAGAAGTTCAGAAATAGCAGTGCAGGGGTAGTTCTACCTGTAGTCCGCATTTTTGTTTTCTACCAAGAAACAGCAAAGATTGTGTAAACGTTTTTCTGTACTTCAAGTTAGGACAAATTAGCAAAGTTTGTGTAACGGCTGTCAACTTTAAATTTATTTTTGTGTCACGAAGGGAACAGTCGCAAGAACCGGACATAACAAATGACGAATTTGCACTTGTTCTGGCACTCATGATTTGATCACAATCTGGGTTCTGGGGCCCGTTTCTCGAAAGTCCCAATGAATAGCGGGCCCGGAAAGCCACCTGAAAGTTGTTGTTGTTTATATTCTAGATAAGGATTTCAATAGTTTTCCAGATGACACTATGGAAATATCTGTCAACTAAACAAAATGAACTGGTTTGTTAGCTAGGACCCACGCTTTATTCTCTTTACACTATTGAAAATTTGATTTCAGCCCCGAAACGTTAACGAGACTTTCAAGAAACGTGTGCCTCCACCATCTGAACGCCTGAAACCGGCTAAGGGAACTGAGACGGGAAGATTGTGCCTCCTTCCAGTTGTCCTTCCTCTCCTTTTCTCCATCCAATTCACCCCCCCCGCTTCTGCGGCATGACTGTTGCGTTTCCCTCGTTGACGTTTTTAAATTGAGACAAATTTGACTACTGTTTCAAGTGCCGAAAGTGGTGCTCAGCCTTACAAAACCACAAAGGCAAGGTACGAAAAATTGCAGATTTAACGATCGAAACACTAAAGAACTCTGCACGTGCTTGACATTGGGACATGAAACTTGGGACATTTTATAAGGAGTGAAGTCCAGTTGGATGCGGCCCCTAAAAAGGAAAATTCACGTTTGTTTGAAAACTTCATTAGGCTCCGAGAACAAAATGCCTGTTCGAGAAAGGAGCGTGGACTCATTTTCCGAACAGCGGCTGGTAATCGAGCCTAAAACGTCAAGGAGTTGAAAAAATTGGGAAGAAGTTGGAAAGACTTCACTTTTTCAGGAGTTTTTATTTTCGTCGTGGTTTCGCAAAGCTATTTTTACAAGATACGATCTTGTATTCATTGGAAAGCTTTTCTCGACGATGAATACAAGAGCTACGTTCCTCGGGTAAGAGGAGGGAGCTGGGAGCAAGCTGGATGGATTTCATTTCCTAAGTAAACAATGCAACACAACCCTTGTTCATTTCTTTATTACTTATGTTAAAATTGATTTTACAAAAATATATGTACAAAGAGGCTATTCTTAAACCTTAGCACAATAATTACATAATTGTTCGAATTTTTTGGTGTACGCATAAATAGAAACCAAGTTTATTATAATAATCCTAACTAATTAAGAATGTTTGCATTCGCTAGTACAAGATTCACCACGACAAATATATTAAGTTTATTTGTAAACGGATCCTAAATTCTGACGCAATTGTATTATTTCTTTGACCCAAGTTCTGGCTAACATAACAATAACATCAACCAACAGGTACGAAAAAGTACCTTAGCAAATTATATAAAAACAGACCATGACTTTAAGGCGACTTCACGAAGGCATCCGACTTCCATCGTCCAATGAGACAAAAGAAAGACTTTTGTTGTACGTTGTTACTAAGCAACCTCACTGATCACTTAATTTCTAACTGCAGGTTTATAATTTTTTAGCGAAAAACTCTAGGGGGAGTAGGGTGAGAAGCAACTTATCTGTCATTGCTATGCAAAGTTGGTATTATTTTATCGTCAATTCAAAAGACTATAATAAAAGTAATTCAAAGTGTATTCAAATCAGAAAGGTTTCCCTTTGGTGGTACCCAGAACTTGAGACCTTCAATTGTCTAATTAACAAGACATTACAAGTCATTATGGAAGCTTAAAACTAGAAAAATTCTACTATTGGTTGCATGTGTATTATTAGGTGACTAGTCAAACTTTTGTCCCTCTACGCCCAACACAAAGAGCTCTATCCAAAACTAGAAGTAATCACTGACTAAGGATCCGCGTTCGTCACTTACGCAAACGAAATCGAGTAGAAGGGTCCAGTTTCCCGGCCGAGATGCCCCTGTTTAAATCAGTAGGGGTGGCCAATCGGCAGTCACCCGCGACACCTCGAAAATTTGTGGCTTTGTACCACAGGAACAGCAAGATTAGGATGCGTTCTGACGAACGCGATAAGTTAAATTTTAAAGACGGAATCCATCAGGAAAATGAGTAATTTCAATTGTCAGTGGACAAAAACCCTGTACCAGTATGATTTAAAGCATATTACATTCCTTGTCACTTTTTTCGAGAGTTATAGATGAAATTAGTTCTCTGTAATAACACAAAAAAAATTATTTAAGGAGCCCGAGAAAATAAATTTCTAATTTCACAAATGGACCAAAATGAAATCTTATGCATGAAATTTTACTTGCGTTTTTACAATTCCTGTGAAATTTAAAATTCGTTTTCTCAGGCTCCCATGACTCATTGTCTTCGGTGTTATTACAGCTAACTAACTATATCTATAGCCTTTCAAAAATGCGAAAAAGAATGCGATATGGTTTAAATTATCCTGGTACAAGGTTTTGAAAAATTAAAATTACTCAATTTCCTGATGGATTCCGTCTTAATTCTTCAAAAGCAAACAGCCAGCCACGGAGTAGGCCCAGGAAATATCACATCAAAGAATTCAGACGCTGTGTAAGCTACGGGCTTTTGACGTCACCGTTCGTGTTAAATAAAGGACGTTGTATGTATGCATACACGAAATATAACTTAATCTTCTTAGACTGATTAAATCTTGGTTCACGTCATGCTTTGTAGTTAGACTTTGAACATC
The DNA here is from genome assembly GCA_942486035.1 of Porites lobata. Classification (NCBI taxonomy): domain Eukaryota; kingdom Metazoa; phylum Cnidaria; class Anthozoa; order Scleractinia; family Poritidae; genus Porites; species Porites lobata. The sequence continues at coordinate 728,146 of CALNXK010000109.1, read as the reverse complement.
TGAATGAATTTGCCAAGAGCTTTTACCTTTGATCCTGGTCTGGAGTGTTCAATTGGCAAAGAGCCCTAATAGTGAGAAACAAATTTCTTGCATTTTTCAAGCCTTTGAGCTAGGGGCACAATATTAACTGGTGAAAGATTCAAAAACTTGGCGGAAGAGATTTTTTCCCTCGAAAATTTGGAAGGGTTAAGATTGAAAGAATTTTGACGAAAGGTACAACTCGATGAAACCGGCTTTTTCAAATGTAATTTCAAACGAAGCCATTGGTTTACTACACCTAGAAAGCAACAGCTACACTTGTAACTTGCACTTGAAAAAGTTAATTGAATTGATCCAGCACGACACGAGATGTCTGTTGTAATACTACTGCGACGCCCGCCCACTCAGTATCAATGTTTAGGTATTGTGTTGAATATTTTAAGTGCTGGTCCAAGCTTCAGCTTGAGAATGTTCACCATATCATTCTGCGTCAAAAGGAGAAACGCTTCACCGTCAATTTGCTGAAAGAAACATCAAAAACATTAGTTCATTAAGAAGAAAGCGTAATAAGTATAAAAGTCCGTTTAAACAAATACCAAGAAGATTGTCGTAGTTAAAGACGCAACCTATGCAGTAGCGAAAGGAAAGACTGAAAAAATTCAGGCTTGCCGGGATTCGAACTCTGACCTCTGCGATACTGGTGCAGCGCTATAACCAGTACAGCCAGCTCAGCAAGCCATCTGGGAGCTGGTCATTAATATTGGTTCGTAATATACCCAGAAGAGATGAAGACATGAAATGATGAATATGTGAATATCATTTTTATGGGAACAACGGAACGAAGAAATAAATGAAAAGAAGATCATAAGACGCAACTTACGTAGATGCGAACAGAAAGCCTGAAGCTTTTTGTCTGAGAGTCTACCTCATTCGGTGGTCGAGATAATGGAAATCCACTTAGGATGTGATGTTTACTTTGTCTGAAACTTTTTGGTGACATGTCTTTCTTTCAGTATAAGACTATTCTTGAGAGTTGTACATACCTGCTCGCCGAATACCTTAGCCTGGTCAGGGCTTATTGTTCTCACGTGACTCATCACGTCATCAATAGTCCATTTCATGATTCGCTGTCTTTCGCTAGAAGCGACGCCGTCATTCTCTAAGTTAATGGCGGCCTTGAGCTCGCTAAGACCCATCATTGAGAACTGACTTCCTAAGGGCCATGGGAACGAGAAAGGGGTGCTATGCTGGATCGCCTTGTCAGCATCTGTCAGTAACAAAAACACGTTTGTCCTCAGGTAAGCTTCTGTCGAATCAACTGGTTTTGCTCTGGGCCGAGTTGTTTGAGGGACGATTAGCGCCCGCAAATCCAGAGTTTCCACGACTGCTCCCGCACCCACATGCTCTGTTTAGAGCCGGAAAACGGCCCAGGCCGGGCTGCTCAAAGATTATCCAGGATAAGCGCCAAATTTGAATTCAAACCGGAACTCTCAAGATGCAAATTCCAGTTAACTCTTTTTCCCTACAATTTGATTTTTGGACTTTCTGAAATGACGAGACAAAATTGACAGAAAAATTTCCTTTGAACAAAAGAAACAGGAACTCAGATTAAGATTTAACCTCAGATTAGCCATAGTGGTACTTCGGACAACCGGGCGCAGAATTTTAGCTCATCAAGATTCAATAAACGTCGGACCTGTACTCCTTACTTGGAACGCTTGAATTTAAAAAAGCCAAAATAGAGTTAACGCTATGTCCACCGAGCCACCTACCCGGGCTTATTTCAAAGTTGGATGGTGTTATCCACCGAATAAATCACTCTCCAGTAGATATTTCAGTGTTAAGAGAGCCAATTGCATTATACACTAAATACAGTACTAGCTAATGTTTGAATAAATGGTGCTGAAGAGACAAAAGTCTAAAAGGATAACATCAGCAAAATACTACTTACATCTGTAATGACTCACAAGATGTTTGTCATCTTTCGTGAAACCTTTCCTAGAAAAAAAGGGTTAAAAAATAGCAACCTCAGGAGACAGTGGAACAAAAGATGTACCGTAGTCAGAAAGACAATATGAGAAGCAAGGAAAGAGAAGATTTGTTTTACTGAGTGATTTGCCGGTAATTTCAAACTTGTGGAAAAAAACGCTTAGACGATAATGATCTACGAAGATGGCGGCAACAAACTACACAATTGCTGGTTTGCACTTGGCTCCACCACGACCACGATGGTGATCAAGAACATGAGTGCTTCTACCTCTGGGAAATAAACTCTGTTTTCCTTCCTATTCGGCGTAAAAAGTATGGCATTGTTTCAACCAACATAGCATGGATGGACATCTTAGAACGTGGTTGCGAACCAAGAACGCGTAGATTGTCAAAACAAGGGATAGAGAAACTTGATGCTTAAAAAAGATCGTCTACTATTATAGTATAGTAAGGAATTTAAAAAAGGTTTCAGCAGTAAAACCGGTTTTATACCTGGAGGAGCTCCGTGTAGATATGATGCTGCCACCCACAGGAACCTTCAATGATCCGCTGGCGGAGGGGGGAATGAGTCCAGTAGGGGAAAGTTGCGATGTCTTCTTGTTCACAGGAGACTTGGACGCTTGTTTTGTGTAAATCTTGGAGAAGTTTGCTTCGTTATTTGGGCAACCCGACAAACTAATTTAAACCAATCAAATAAATAATGATTTATGAGTAAAATATTCGGCAAAGAACATCTTAGTAGAAATCAAAAGAAAGACAGGTGGCGCTTCCGTCTTAAATTGTCGGCATTTTTGGTTTAATAGTAAGCACCCGAGAAAATCCTAAGTGACACGGATGGGAAAGAGAAACTGGAAAGATTACGACGCACTGAATTCGAGTTGAAAGACAACGGACCGATGTCAATTTGACTGAAAGTGGGATTTTGCCTTGGAATCTTTTTCATGCAAATAACAAAACGTGGCGTCTGTCCCATGTAACCTCTCAACAGAAAATAATTATACAGCGAAAACTGTACATGTATTAAGCCGAAACCCAAAAGAATTTTACAGAAAATATGGGATTTTGAGATTTGCTGATGATCGTGTGCGCTTAGTACAAGGTGTACGCTGGATTCACTGTCAAGTTCGTTTCCAGAAAAATAGTTAAAATTTTGCCGGCCGTACGTTAGCTATACCAAATTTGCTTGCTGCTATTTCATGCAACAATGGAAATAGAAATTCACAGCAGTTTTGTGGGGAAAGCAACTTACGTGTAATGCGTCTTCCAGTGTCCAGTCACGTGACCCATGCCATCACATCCCGGGGTGGGACAGACGCCGTCTACAGTTGGACTGGGAGGTTCAGCTAAAATCGAGGGAAAAAAGAGACAGACAAACAAGTTTACTAGACGTCAAAAAGAACAAAGGGCTTTGAACACTTAAAAGCAACTAGTTTTTCCTAGAATTTAAATTTGACTTCTGAGAAAGGCGGCTTCCTATAATTCTAAAATTATCGAAGGAGAAACGACATTTTGCGGCCGGAATCAAAGTTCAAAAGATGTGTCATGAAAAGTAAAATGAAAAGTAGAGACTTTCGTTCTTTAACACACTTGAAGGAAAATTAAAGTTACGCATCATGGTGATCCTAAACTCAAATAAGAGTTTAGAGTTATTAGACCTCAGACGAGTCCACAGAATGAATCACACCTTGCGACTAAAACAATGATGACTTACGTTTAACTTCTTTAACTGCGCCAGATTTCTGTTTAGATGCGTACGACCAGTCCGATTCCTCAGTCATGGAATTGTTAGAGAGCCGATCCACAAGACAGGAGTCTTTGTTAAGGTTCTGCAGTGAGTAAGGACAGCCAAACGTACTGTGATGCGTGGAGTACTTAGCACCCTTCACGTGGCCGATACCTTTACACCCAGGGGTCGGACAGGCAGCGCTGGAGATCTTCTCCCGTTTAGCTAAAAACAAAACCAAAAACATCAATTTACTGGGTAGTGAGTACCGTATTTACTTGATTAAAGGCCGCAGCGTTTATAAAATTTGCAGCGTTTCCGCGGATGCGACGTTCATTTCAAAATCGAAAATTTCTTCAATCACTGACAACAACTAAGGTTTATCATTTGGAATTATGATGTAAAACACAAATAACTTTTGTGGAGTGGAGACTTTAGAGAGGGCAGTAATTGACAGTTATAATGACAAGTGAAAAACTAGTGTCCCTCAAGGTCAGTTCCAACTGTGTCACTTTTTGCTGAGATAGCCTGGGAATTGTAATTGATTGGCTTGTGACAGATTTGTACCGAGTTGTACCGTACTTGTTATTTTTTTTCTTACAATTCTTAAACAAACCCCGCGCAAACTTCTGACTGGGTTCGTCGTTTAGCGAGTAAATACGGTAGGTGTAAAGACTTTTTGGTTTCTCTGGCAAGACTCCCGCGCAAACTAACCTCGCTCGCATCAGTATACTTGATCTTAAAAACTAATTCGCCACCAAGAAAGTACTCTGCACAAAACAATCCCTCCAGCTACGTATTCTAGTATGAATAGAGTTTTAGAAGAGCCGCGAAGCGATAGAACGCGCAACGTTGCTCATACTTACTGAGAGGGGGTTCCAATGCATGTCCTGTTTTCTCACACCAGCCCACCGGATGCAAGTCAAAAGAGTCTGCATCAAACCAGTCATCATAGATGTCATCCCAGCCGTCAAAATGCACCTTGACTCTGTACTCCTCCACGGCTGCCACTTGGGCGGCGCGCACCAAGGAAGGGTTCCTTTTGTCCACAGCTTCCAGCTTCTCCAGAGGCTTAAAACTCGGCTTGGGACGCTGGAAAAAAGAATGAGGATAGCTAAAGACACGACTCACGTTTCCACTAAAGGAAGGTCTATTACTGTACAAAGAGCCTTTTCCTCTAACCTTGTCCGTATGCAAATTTTAAAAGAGGCCTCAGCCACTACAGTGCTCCAAGCTCAACTTTTTGCAAAGTCGCCTTTAGGGGACTCAAATTATAAAATGGTCGCCAGTAAAAAAAGGAGACGAAGAGGCGAAAACGTCGTGATGGTCGCTTTAACTTGCCGCCAAATATAATTACTCTATATGAAAGTGGCCGTTCCCTCCACCTTCAAACAACTTCATTCCTCTTCTAGTAGATATGTTCAAAGCAAATTTAAGAAAAGACAGAAATTAAAACCGGTGTCTATGTACTGTTTATTATTTTCATGTATTTTTTATTTGGCCTAGATGGGGGGTTTCAGGAATTTAAACATTCAGCTGACCTTTTTGAAGAGATCCGGAGGAGCAGCCACGGTGCCAGTGTTCCTGAGATACTCCTCCCACTGAAAAGTGTAAACTTCATCATCTGACAAACAAAACAAAATTATAATTGAAAAAGCAATCGACAGGATCACAATGTAGTAGGACCTCTGGGAACAGACTCCCTAAACAGAGGAAGCCCTAGTTCAGATTGGCTCCTGTCGTTCTTTGACCAAACAACACTTATGAGCCTGGGTGTCCTCAACACTTATTGAAAACAAGAAGTGATAAGCCAAGAAATTTTAGTTTGGAAACCAGATGACCACCTACCGTTTGGTGGATTAAGTTTCTTGCCATTCTCCGCACACCATCCCACTGGGTGGATGTATGGGCAGTCATCCTGACACCAGTAGTCATAGGAGTCATCCCATTCATCAAAGTGAACCAAGAAATGATTGCCAATCACGTTTGTTACCGTGGCAACACAGATAAGATCCGGGTTCTTGCGATCTACAGCTTCCAGCTTCATGCCAACTTTGAATCCGTGCGAGGTTGGTTGAACCTGGGTTGTGAATGTTTACGTTTAATGGCAGGAAACTCTTCAAAGTAACCATTACAATGCCCAATTTGCTTGCATTAAAACCTCGCACCTGCGCACGGCCTCTGTACCTAGCACATTGCCTTTAAATTCATACATACTTCCTTTATATTGTGAGAGAATTAAAAAAATTGGCCATCTTCTAGACTGGTACATGAGAGCGCTATAATAAGGGCCAGAAGGTTGTACTTTGAATGACGTCACAGACTGTTTTGCACGCTTTTTTTCACAATGCATAACAGTTTCCTCTCACTAACTCGGCCGAGTTTTAGTGCCATTTCTAATGACGGTTTTTAATCCAGAAGGTGACTAGAGCTGAGCCTAGTTGTTCAAAAGTGGTGAAGCGCTATCCACAGGATAAATCATGATCAAGTGGATAAGTATTAAAAAAAAAAATTCGTTCAGATCCACCGGACAGAGACATGTCCAGCGCTATCCACCTTTTGAACAACTGGGGCCTGGATATTAAGGAAAGTATTCACAAGGACTGGAAACTCAAAAGAATTCACAAAGAAGTCAACATACCTCTTTAAAAAGATGTTCAGGAGCGGCTTTGGCGCCGTATTTCTTCAAATATTTCTCCCAGTAAAATTCCTGCTTAGCGAAACCTGGAGACAGAGGTAAACAAAAAAGAAAGGTTTTGAATTTGGCATGGACATGATTAACACTAAAAGCAGTCAGTAAACTCTGGGAGGGTGAGGCAAGTTTATTTGGGGGGGTCTGAGACCGTTTGGACCGGCCGTAATATAAGTGTCTAATCTTAGAAAGATGTTTGTCTTACACGGAGTCAATCGAAAGAAAATAACTAAAGAGTGGTAAGAACCAACTCCAGACGTCTGTTTAAAAACATTTCACTGAAATGGGTGTGACCATTCAATTAGACGTCTTTACCAGCACTCTTAAATGGTACTATTTGTTTTTCAGCGTTTTAATTAAATTAAATTTGGAAATCTCGTCGAGTTTTGTTTTGAGTTCCCCGAGAATTCAGTGCAGATCGTCCATGATGGGTTTTTTAAGGCTAACGCCCCTATGGAAAATACATAAAGTAAAAAGTCGCGAGTAAGGTTACCGACTATGAGAACTTACTTCTTGGAGGATGCAAGACTTGTCCGTTCTTCTCACACCAGCCCATAGGAAAGATGAATGGTGAATCCCAGTTTGTCCAGAAGTCGTAACTCTCAGACCAGCCATCAAAGTGCAGCCTCAGTCTTGCTCCCTTGACTTTGACAATCGTACACACACAGAGGTAAGACGGGTGTTTAGGGTCGACGCACTCCAGTTTGTAGTCTTTCTTAAACGAGTGGTTTGGCTTTGGAAATACATCTAGTGATGGGTTCTCCTAAAAAGTTAAAGACAAATATGCCATGTCTGCTGGAGTGTTTTGATATTTGTCGCCATTTTTATCATTAGAGACCAGGAGACCTTTAGATTTTAATCTGACGAATGAGTCCAGACCGAATTGGACCCCACTCAGTCTTATTACCATTATTAATACGGTGAGCTGAATCAAAGTTTCAAACTCGTCCAGTTGTTTTCAAGTCAGGAAATTAAAGAGAACCACATTAACTGGTCCTATGAAGCGAGTATTTACCGTACTTCAATTTTCTCCTCACAAAACCAGGCTAACAGCATTTTTTACTGTTAATTTTGGCAACAAATGCATGCAATAACTTCAATAAAGAAGAATTGAAACAATGTTGTCAATAGTGTTAGCAGTACTGACCTGTTTAAACACGATGTTTGGAACTGCTTTAGCGCCACAAGCTGTCAAGTATTCCGACCACACAAACGGTTTGGTAGAGTCATAAGGAACTAAACAAGAATACAATAGCATATTAAGGTCTTATACCAGAAATTTTACACTGGGAAGCACTGCCAAGTCAATTAGGGCTGCGAATATTTCAATTCAGTGTATCCTTTATCCATGGCAAAGAAAAATTTTCTTTTTCTCCCACTTTGAAATGCAATCAATAAAAATGCCTGGCCCCGGTTGTTGAAACGTTGGATAGTGCTATTCACCGGATATATCACTATCCAGCTACCCAATCTCCAGAGGTCCGTTCTCGAAATACCTGGGATAAAATAGCCCGTGCGAACAACACTGCTTCGCAACGAACTAACAGGAGTTAGCAAAGAAAAAGAAACCTATGGCACCCAGGGTACTATCGAGCTTATAGGTATTAGGAAAACCAATTCCGCCATCTACTAAACAGAAATTTATCCGGTGGATAGCGTTATCCACCTTTCGAACAACTAGGGCCAGTAGTTTAAGATACTTGGGTCAGGAAAATCACAAACAATTGCATCTATTTCCCTTTTTACTTGTCCTGCAACAATCATCGTCACCATCACAATTTTCAACGAATTATTCAGTGAGCGCACTTCTCACGGCCAGTCCTCAAAAGGAGAAATCCGCCAAATAAAAGAAGAGAGAGAGAGAAAGAAAACTGAGTAAACTAACCGTCCTCTCCGTTTATCAGGTTGGATGGTTCTATGGTAATTTGCTGTTTGGCTGCCTTTATTTTGTGCTTTTCTCCTTTACTTTTCAATTTAAATTTGCCCATATAGGGAAGATCTTGGGGCACTGCTGCGGTATCCTGTGAAAACCAAAACAAATCAGTAAGACTGAGGTTGAAATGTCTGCGTTACATAACAAGCGTCTTCAGAATTTTTTAATATCAGTCTACAAGAGCCTATTTTTCAGTCAGTATCCGACCTATATATGAGGAATATGTTTATTAATCGCCGTACAAACTGTAATATTTGCGTGGTATCAAACCTTCTGTAGCTACTCTGAAATTCGAGGTGAAATAGACTTAAGGTTATATACGCACGTATATATTTTTTGTATGTAGACAAATCAAACACGTCTACAGGTGTTAATGTTTAGTTCCTTAAACCATTACTGATCTTTAACTACCTACTTATATACAGTTACTAGCCAATAACCACCACAGACATTCCAATCAGAACCGCTGTAGCCGGCGTAAAGGCGGGAAAACACTTGACAGTATCCATTGATTAACTGGAAAAGAGGCTCCAACTTATTTAGTCAAACCAAAGCTTACCAGTGAAAGACGAAAACATGAGAAGTGTTTTCATTCTACATGTACATACGAAACTCTCAAAGCTTTTTAAAATTTATTTCAATTCTAGATGTTTAAGGCTTTTAACACTTAAAAAGCCGGACGTTTCGTTGGAGCGCGAGAAAAATTCGTGACTTCGGCGCTGATTCTCTTGGCCCAGCCATGCTTTTTTCTTTATCGTGCTCCAATTAACTGTCCGCTAGACAGGATACGTGATGGTAGTCTGACAATCCCTAGGGACTGCTAGACGTTTTTGCAAGGATATAACTAAAGAAGCTTACTTACATAAGCTGTCGTGGCTAGTTTTTCTGCCATTCCCATTTTCTTTCCTTTTCCTTTCTTCTTCTTTTTCACAATCTTGCCATCCGAAGTTTTGACCTTTCGTACAAACTCTCTGCCTTTGTTTCTTCTGCCTGTGTAGACACCCACACAGGACAAGCTACAGAATCTCCCTGATGCTGAGAATTCCTGTCGCAGTCCATACTTTCCACACACCTCACAGCACAGTATATCATTAGTGTCTGGGGGACCATTTGCTGTCTTCGACTTCTTGGGAGACACTAGTCCAAATAGCAAATGTATTCAATGTAAGAGACACGCACAAATCACGTTATGTAAGAGAATCCATATTCTGGAATCCGGAAAATTTTTGCTGCACAATCCGGAATCCTGGGCTTTGGAATCCGAAATACACCTCAAGGAATCCGGAATCATACTGAACGTTGGAACGCGGAGTTCAAGTTCCACTGATAAAGAATTCAAATTCCAGTACCTGTAAACTGGAATCCGGCGCGAGAAATCCCGCCAGACAAGACTGTCTTGGATTCTCTTACATTAGGCGACACAAAAACAGGATACTTTAAGAACCAGAGAGAAAGCATTTTGGCAACAGTTTTTTAACGTTGAACGTAACTGTTTCAAACGCAAACCGAGGGACATAATAGTTTTAAAAGTTTATACAGACTACACTGAATCAAAAATTTATGATTTCAGTAAGTCTTGCCTCGCATTTGAAGACATGAGATGTCTGGACAAGGAAGACATTATGATTGAAAGCCACCCAGTTGAAGGATCAAACCCAAGGACCCCATTAAAAAATCCTAAAATGAACACAGAACCAATATCTCCAAGGGATAGATCATTTCTGTAGTGAAAACTCTACAAGTAAGTATAGTATAATCATTTCATTCACAAAATTAGAAAAATACATTCCAGGAGGATAGAAAGGTTACAGTGGCATGCTGTTCAACCAGTTAGTAGCTTTGAGCCTTTTGTTTTGCACACAGGTTTAACAAGTTTTATGGAGTGGATATGGTTTTTAGTCTCTCGATCTGTACATCACAGGGTATTTTACTTTCCCCAGTAACAGGTTGAACCGGATATAGCTTTCAGCCTCTCTGTACTTGGCAGGGTTTTTTACTTTACCCAAACAGGTTGAGCCAGTAATGGTTGTTAGCCTCTCTGTAGTGGCAGGGTATATTACTAATGGTTTTTAGTGCCTCCATACTTGGCAGGGTATTTTACTTCACCCAAACAATTTTGAACCAGTTATGGCTTTTGGTGTATCTGAACTATGCAGGGTATTTTACTTTACCCAAACAAGAATGGCTAAATAAACATCCTTTTTGAAAGACTGCTTACACAAGATATTCGTCATCCCAAGACAGGCCCAGTGAAAGTTACAAAATCTAGCCATTTCTCTCGTACACGTCCTGGCATGGAGGCACAAATTTTGGCCTATACAATTCATCTGAATGATGTCACAAACTTTCTGATGCTTATTAATTTTTACTTATCCAATATTCTTAAACTTCAAGTTCCTCAGACATACCGTAAAGCAATATTCAATACTTGAGCCATAGTTCGTTAGAGTCTTGTTTATCCCCAGTAAATGAGGCAAAGTTACAATAAGGGAATGGCCACATTTTGCAACTTCAGCACCAATCCTATACATGTCCAAATGGACAATAGACTATAAACAATAGACAAAATTTGATTTGGGGGCTTGTACCAGCTGATACATCAGCAGTTTTCCAAATAATTAAAAATAGAGATAATTACATACACACAGACACTTTTGTCTGTGTGTATGTAATTATCTCTATTTGTAATAAGTTATTTATGTATAGTGTAAAAAATAGTGTAGCATATATTGTAATATTTTTAACTATTTGGAAAACTGCCCCATTCTCCGATCTCCAATGCCTACTGAACACCCTGGGGTAGGGGAGGGGTGGGTACATGTAAGCACCTCTTGATCCATAACTTGAAAAATGAGCATCTAATAAGAGTGAATAGAATGTCACCCAAAAATTAATAGCAAGGCATGTGTTTGAATGCTTCAAAATGAGAAGAGAGAAGGAAGACAAAAAGTAGCTCAAAATATGTCTACATATGTAATTTTCTCTATTTGTAATAAGTTAAGTTATGTATAGCGTGAAAAAATAGCTTAGCATATATTTTAATTTTAAATTATTTGGAAAACGGTTGATGTACCAGCTGGTACAAGACCCCAAATAAAATTTTTTCTACTGTTTATAGTCTGTTGTCCATAGTTACAATATTGTAATATTATTAGCTACTTTTTGTCTTCCTTCTCTCTTCTCATTTTGAAGCATTCAAACACAATATGAAATCTGACAATGAGCAGAATTCAAGGGTTAGTCGACGGTTAAAAGTAAATTCCTACATACCTTTGTCCTTTTTACTAGCAGTAGTAGCTGTTTCCTTGGTAACAGTTTCATTAGTTTCCTCACTGGTGGATTTACGATGTTCAGTTTGAGTGCTCCAGGTTATTTCTCCTTTCTCTGTTTCCACTGTACTGATTATTTCCAGTGTGCCAAACTCAGTTAGCTTGAACTTTAAGTTACTCCCTGTAAATGAGTGAGAGAGGTGAATGTAGAGAAAATTTTTTTTCTATTATGAAAAAATCTAGCTGAATTAAAAGAAAGCCATCATGATATAACAACGTAATAGTTTATTAATGATCGTGTGTTTAATCAATGATAGATAGTGTCAAAATTGTGTTTTCAATCCCTGAGCTTTAATAATGAGTCAACTGCCGCAAGCAGACACAGTGAGACCCACGTACGCACACTTGCATGGTTACTATTTCATTAACCTGTTATCCTGCCTTGAGTGACTAAGATTTTTGTTCCACCTTCAAGGCTGTGCTCTAAGAAAAATTGAAGGGAGCCCAGTGGGTGGAGCAGCCCGAGTCCAGCTCTAGGGTGCCCAGCATATGATTTGTATGAAAAAAAATCTAAGATTTTCTAGTCGCCCGAGGGCAAAAAAGTTAGGCACCAGGGGCCACCAGGCTCTGCTAGAGCACAGCCCTGACCTTTGTACAGCTGCAGATCTCAGCAGATTTTCTCAAATTAAACCAGCTTAGCTGTTATTATATAATTCCATTCTATATTCTAAAAGCTAAGAATTTACAATGTAGAAATTATAGATACTGTAGATGATTGATTAAGTGCACACTAGAAAAAGCTGCTCTCGCATAAGTGCCGCACCTTTACCGAAAATATTTTAATAAGCGCCCTCTCAAATTAGTGCCGCAGCACTATTGGGTATTTACAAATTAACGCCCCGCACCTTTGTTATGGCACTTCATATAAAGAGATGTCAAAACCTTATTGCTTGAGAAATACTGACCTCGACCAACTCAAGAGTTCTAAAGATTTAATGAAGGGAAACTCCCAAAACCGGGCTCATATAACAGTTCAAGGTGTACAAAATATTATTTATATTACATTGCGCATACCTAGCGCACGCTTCACTTAATTCTCTCTATATTCCACTCAGTGTTTTACCCGCAGTTGAAATAAGCGCCGCTCTTGTATAAGTGCCGCACGTAATCAAGGAAAATGAAATAAGAACCGCGGCGCTAATAATCGATCATTTACCGTACTCCCAAAGATATATATATATTATAATACTTGGAGTGATCAGTCAGTGTTTACCATGACTGTCTGGTAAATTTTACACAAACGTTCTACTTGTTCTATAATATTAAGGATGCCAGCATTCCGGAGAAGAAAGTAAAAGAAAGCCAGGCTGCTGTGTCAGAGGAGTGAGCATTCATACCGGTAATATATTTTGCATGTCACTTCCCTACATGGGTCAATGACCATGACTTGCAAAGCAGCACTAGGTTTAAACAAAGAGCAGCACACAAAGAGTGCATTCAATAAGCCCTCTCAAAAAATGTTAACTTGTACATAATAATATGTCGTATCTTGTTTTTCCTTCAGAATACTTGAAATAAGATTGGTTCAAATCCCACAACTAATTCTTCAGTGATCATCAACTACCGTTGAACAAATTTGGAAGACCTTTTGTTGCGATATCTGGAAAATGATGTCAAAACTGTACCGGGAAATAACCAAAGAATTAAGGGATGGAAACTGAGAAACCCTGGGACGAGGTTGTGTTGTTTTGGTAGGGTAGCAGAAAATGGCTGAGCATTTGACAAATTTTGCAAAGAAGAGACTTTTGCCTAAACACAAAGCAAGAAAAGCAAGAATACATCTTGACGGATGACATCTGCTATTTCGAAGAATATCTATCAGACTAAACATTTCTTAATATCCTTAACTTGCAGAGAAAACAGGCAAATGAAGACAGAAACTTAACATCAATCACGGTAAGCATTATTTAGCTTGTTTTTCAACTAGAAAATTATAATAAAGCAATATTGGGTTTGGCTTTTGTATGATCTGTATATGCAAATCTCAGAGGGTGTTATCCGCCCCAGCTGATTACACCCTCCTAGACTCATACTCAACCTTATCAATTTATCACTAATTATTGCAACATATTATATTATTTATTTATTTATTTGTTATATAACCACCAATGAGCTTTCACATGAGAACATGATATCTTCACAGGTGAAGATAACATGTTATCTTCACATGTGTAAAGATCACTGTTGCTATGGCTACATCATAAATTTCCCTTTTGCAGTTAAAAAAAATTAATGTTATAGTGAAATGGTTTGATATTTCATAGGTGTTTATATAATAAATGGAACATGGCCACTTGGAGATACAAAATTCCTCTTCTCATGTTCAAAAATATTTCGCTTGAAAATTACATCTAAAATATCATCTATTTGTAAAATAACTAAAATGATATACATGCTCTGATTAGCCAAGAGGTATGAGAGTATATATTTAAACAAAGTTGTGAGATCATGACATTTTGCAGCCCATGCACTAATCACGCAATCATGATTTTGAAAAACGTTTTGAGCTTAAAACTCAATATAGGTGTACTTTATCTTATCTTTTATTTTTTGATGTTTGAAACCTGAAAGATCTTTGCAAACATGCTGAACTAATTTTGTTTTTTTTTTTATGTTTTTAATCAAGTGGATATTTTAAGCAATAAAGTACTTGCATATTTACCCTAGACATTAAAAAGCAGTACATAGTAATTTTCCAAAACCCAATTAAAACAAAATAATTATTTGTTTTGATTATTTTTTTTATAGATATACACACTACTATAATATGCATTATCTGCATAAACAGATCCTGGTAAAATGTGATGAAAAGACAAATGCCATAATTACTTGGCTGTAAACTGAGGAAATTTTTCGAAAAGAAAAAGGGAAGTGACAGCTTAAACCTGAGCAGACTGTGTGATACAAGATGGTCCAGATTCACAATTTCCTCATACTGCTCCAGGGGTTTTATTAGAAGCCGGGACTCAGGTACCACCACATGTGTTCTCTGCCTTCAAGCAAGCAAAATGGAAAAGATGACTCTAAAAAACACCTTTTCAACTTAGTCCCCCATCCACTCAGCCTTAGACAGCCTTCTACTTTTCAAATATAGTGAAAACCTGCTGCTCATACTTGTCTTATGCTATGGTCAGTCCCAAAGTATACCTATATCTTTTAATATTTTAAAGCACACTAGTGCTGTCACATCGAGGATCGAGCTGGTGATCATCTTCATAACCAACTGAAAAGTGGTTCAAAACCTACAAGGGATTAATGATCACCAACTGATAAATCAATATTGAATAATGATGGGAGCATCAGAATTGGAATTTTATTTATTTATTTAAGGAATTCAGGTTTAATAGCAAGACTGTGCTTTTTCTGACCTGGGGCAGTTACAAAGGGATGGGGATCAGGTCTATGCCCTGTCTTCTATAAGCATTACCCCAGCTACTAGTACTTTCATAAGAAACCATAAGAAGATATCATAAAAATCTTAGTAAATGTATGATAGACAATAAGGGGCAAATAAGGTACCTGGCAAAGTAGCAATGCCATCCTTCCAGTCCAAAGCTGCAAATGGATCATCATCTTCAAAAGTAGGTTTCTTCTCCTTCTTCACTTCCACTGCAGCATCTTTTGACTTTATGTCATCACTCTTGTTATCACTTATATTGTTATTTTGTGGTTGCCCATTAATGACATCACTTTTATCCTGTGATCTTACAATCATCTTTTTAAAGCTTGATGGGTCAACTTTTCATTGGTCAATGTTATGCTTTCCATGCTGGGTAGATCGGCTGGAGCCTGGCTGACAAATACACTTGACGCCTTCATTAGAAGGTTTGAACTTTCACTTGCAGCTGTAAATAATTTTTAAAAATATCACAGCTTAACAATCAGACATAAAATTGTATAGGAACAATACTGTGAAAATTAAAAGGGCTCCTGAAAGAAACTTCCAGAGAGAAAGAGAGAGGAATAACATCCAGTAAGCCTTTTCCACATCATCCTAGAGGGAACCCAAACTGAAGGGTCAAGGGTCAAGGTGACAGTGGTGACAAATTCTGCAACCTGATTGAGAATTCCCAGATTTTTCTATCTCTACCCCGTCACAAATATTTTGTCCAGCATTTTTCAGGCTGGAACTAGCAGATCTATAATGAGTCAGAGAATGAATATGACTTTAGATTCCTACATGTATTATAGATCACATGGTCAAAAGTTGCATAAACATATGTGGGCGAAGGCCTTTTTCCACCAAGGATTGAGAAAATGGCCTCAATGAGAGCAGTCACTTTTAAGAGGACATTGGAAGTCAGCATGATATGACTTCACAAGCACTTTGATACTATAAGAGTTTGTAGAGTATGATAAAAAATGGCAATCTGAACAACTATGTATGGATGCAAACAATAAATTAAAAACCTTTTGTTACCGCTTATACAAAATCCACAGAAATTAGGGACTAGTTGTTTTTTGGTGCCACAGCAGCTTTATTGTAACTGACACTGCAGCTGTAGATGTGACAGCATCAGGGTAGGGTTTTCACTCATTTACTAAAACATCACCACAAAACATCAATAATTGAGTGTAAAAAATGTTATGGGCAATGGACCTGCTCTCATCGGCAAACCAAAACTAAGAAGTGTAAGAGATGTTTTTCTCAGCTATCAATTAAAATGAAACATCAGTCTAAAATCTCCATTAATGTAACACTGTAGCAGACATACCAGATTTGAGAAATCAGCCTAAGTTTTGTTTTTGTCTTTCAATTTGTTTAAAATCAGTTAAAGCAGGTTGACTATTCCTTTTGTTCTGCCATGCAATGTTCTTGCAATAATTATGTTTGGGAGAAGTGTTGCATGACAGGCTGCATCAACGCTTATTAACAGTTATAGAATCAAAAATCATACCATAAAACCAGCTTTAATAAATAAGGTGTACTATGTCTTTTTAATAATGTCAAATATTATGGACATTGTTATTTTTTACCTAACTTAATATTTTCAATGTCAGGAGGTGTTAGTGTCTGAGTGAAGTTCATTATCTGTCTTTCCATGACTCTCCATTTCTGCCGCTTAGTCTAAGAAAATCAAAAGTTTTCTCCAGTAACTGTTGAAGTAATTGCTAAAGCAGTTTGTTCCATTCATCCTACAGACTTTCACTAATTCCTAAAACAAACATACGGAAACAGTCATGTTTAACATAGCAAACAATAAATATATAACTTACCCAGATGATCATACTCAACCCATTTATAGCAAGACCCTATTTCCAAACCTCTCAATAATATAACTATTAAACTTAACTAATTTAGTACATATGCAACTACCTCTTGCACAAGCAAATTAATTTACATTAATATTTTTTTCTGAATGCAACCTGACATTTTTGTTTTCTTTGTTTTTTTTTCCAAAGGTGAACCGATCCAGAAACAGTGTTACAAGTTGAAAAGTCTAATTGCAAGTTTGACAAACCTACTAGAACTAGTAAATGCCAAGGATTAACTTGAAGTATCATTTCTGCTCAATTATGGATAAAATTTTAACCCCACCCACCAAAAAAGAAAAAAGGTACATTATCATATGCCTTAATATTTGTTATGTGAAAACCAATCACCTGAACTTGCCCAAGGCCACATTGTAACATATGGCGCAAACTTGGAGCAGAAGAAAATAAAATGCACTAAAACATTGCTTGTTTAAAAGAAGGCTCTAGCTTTTTGAAGTCTTATTATATTAAGGAAGCCAAACAAGATTTAAAATGTTCTTCATCTTTATTCACAGCTAAAAGAAGCTGAAAAATTAATTATCTGTTTTGATAGCTATCAGCAGTAAATGTTTCAACATTAATAAACGTGTAGATGATGGAAAATCGTTTCATTTTTTACACAATGATATTGTAAAGAATATCCCTTCAAAGCCGGTGTTAATCATATAACCTCCACGTGATTTTATGTTCAACGCACGTGTTCACCCTTTAGACAAAATAAAATGTACCTTTTAAGCAATCTCTCGAAGCTAAAAGGCACCATAACCTCGAAAAGTTTCTTAAACGCGAAAGACTGATGAGATAAATTTTTTAAAAGTGTTTTTAGTATTTAATTTTTTGGCTACTTCCTTTTTGGAAGCGCTATACCGTCTCAAGGAGAAACACGTCAAAGTAAAACATAAACACCGCCAATTAATTTCAGAAAGGAAAGTTTTATTTGATATCCCTGGTTTTAAGAGATCGAACAGGCGATTAAAATTCCAAATATATTTATATTTGTCACTGAAAGACCCGATTGAGTTCCGTGTCATGAAACATTCAGTCGCGGTTTATAAACATGTTTCGTTCTAACCTTGAAGGCGAGCAAAAAGAGTCTCGAAAAATAACCGTTTCTTCTGGACGCATGACAGCTTTGGTGTCAAAAACATCACCCGGGCAGCAAGAAACTTCACAAAGTATTTCTTTTTTATTACCTTTCTTTTCTTTTTTTTCCGAGTTCAGAAATTAATGCATTGCGTGAAGCGTGCGTCATCAGTTAAATCGCTCGAGGGCAGAAATTTAATGAATTTCAGATCAAGTCAAAACTGTTGGATTGAGTTTGCAAAACTGGATCAACTATCGTTTCGAACAAAATAAAGGGTGACATGACAACTAAAATTCCGAAACATGGTAATCTAGGAGGGAACAGGACTTTCCGCGTTGTAGCCATATCCTTTTTCACGTCCGACACTGCTGGAAGCGAAAACAAGACGGCCACCAGAGGAGAAACAGAAAGTTTTAATAGGAAAACGACCTTTATAGCAGCGGTCGGACGATTTCCACGCTCCAAAATCAATCGTTGTTTGACAGCCTTAAGAAAAAAAAATAAAACTTCATGGAATATCAACGATGAAAAGTAGAACGAGCAAAAGCGAAAAATAGTGATTCAGTTCGGGGAATTAGTTATTTGTACTCTATTTTCGTAACAACCCGCGCAGGGTACCAAAAATCGTTTGTACTAACCATAATTCGGACAACAAATTGGATTTTTCTCGAGTTTTTTCCCATCAAAAAAGGAACGAAAACTCCCTAAATACTGAGATTTGTTATTAATACGAGGAGAAGAACGCGTTACGCTAACAATCTTACCGTAAACTTCAAGTTTTATCAGCAATCGTCAAGTCCACGCTTGAGGTGTTTTCGGGTGCGTGTTTGAATATTCAATAACCTTAAGTTTCAAACGTGTTCCTCAATCGAAACACTCTTTCCATGTATTTTGCTCGATTAGAACACTTTTAAAACAAAAAGGTTATTTCTTCGCCTTGCGAGGAAGAGGTTTTTCGGGATTCTAGCGGGTCATTTACGGCGACAAAAAGCCAAACTGTACAGTGTTCCTGTGTGAAATACTTGACCTCGCTTCCATGTGAATTCTTGTTGTGTTGGTTCCTTGTAGTCCATGTTGGTTTTCACTAAGTTTTAAACGACTGTTTTCGATCTTTTCACCCCAAAACCAAGCTTCAGTAACAAGAGAAAATCTACTGACTCTTTCCTTCTTGTTTGCAAAAAGATGTGGAACCGAACAAGGCCGTTTTAACAGGATTATTATGTGACACCCTTAAAACCAGTCATGGCTTTGCATGAGAGGACTTGGAAGAAAACTTACTTTTAAAATCAGCTTAAAGCCCCGAAAAGACAGCAAAATTCGTTTGAAAATGGAAGGAAAATTGTTTGCCCTCCTTCCTAGGTGAATTTCTTGGTATTGTAAGAGGAAAAAGGGGTAAGAAAGAGGATTTAGAAATCCTTACCAGTTGTGAAGTGAAGCCCAGACTTGTTCTCTCAGCAGAAATGAATTGACAGCTAACAATAGGATATCTCGCCGTTCGTCCAACTGCCAATCAAATGCCATAGGACAATGACACACGTGATTGAAGTTTTTATTATGTAAAACCACCGGAAATTTTCCGCGATGCCAAAATTTTCAATTTCGTGCGAAAAAAGCGAGAAAAAAATTCTCTTTGACGAAACAGGAATGCAAACAAATTCGCCATCGCGTTAAACATGTGCCTTGTAAACCTTTTGACAGTGACCCGTCGCGCGTTTATGTCGTTTGAAATGTTGATTTTAGATATTCTAAAAGTATGCAAGATCGGGGAACCCTTCAATTAACACGTTTTGCGTCACAAAGAGCGAATAATGGTTTTGATTATAGAATAGACAACCACAGTGTTTTTACAATAGCGACACGTTATGTTCTCGACAACGATAGATTTCCCGGGAAAGTTTTCATTTTAGTACTAAGAACAGTAACTAGTAAATTTCTCTCCGTGAATTATTCGGTTTTAACCATAAAAAAGAATAGCTTGTTAACCAAAAATAATCTTGTCACAAGATGGGCGCGATCGGGTGAAAAAGAACCGACAATGGATATAAACCACAGCAAAAATGAATCATCTTACGGCGGTGGTCATCTTTCAGATATCGCTCAAATGCTTCCTTGTTGCAAATATAAATATCCATACAGGGTCTTCTCTCGTTAATATTCCGTTTTCTGTTGTTAAGGAGGCTATTACAATATTGATTTGGCATCATTTCGCCTTCCAGTATTTTTCAGTGTAGAGTATTTATTTCTAGTTGTAATTCCGGTAAAATGTCTTGAAGGAGATCTTTCGGTCTTGGACTTTTTTCGACATGACAAACATCAGAAAAATGGTGCCGATGCGCTTCTTCGAACTCAAAAAATATATCTGTTTTCTCGAGCCTCTTTTACTGCTTCAGTCAGCTGGAAAACATTTTCGCTTTCTTTATATTTCTTTTTGTACAAAAGAAATTTCTACTGAAAACATTTTCGTTGAAACAAATTTTAAAATGCATAAAATCAAGGGTTTTTTTTTCCGCCGTTTCAGTGTGTCTGACATAATATGACAGCTAAAAAGGCACCGACAAAGAACGCCAATTAATACAGACAAAAAATATGAATTACTACAGCCCGCCGCATGAATTAATGTGCAGTTACGAAGAGCGAAGTTCTGTTGAAAATATTGAAGACTTGTCCCTTCATTGTCAATCTTACATTTTTTATGAGGAAACATACTGGTAGAACTGGTGGAAATCACGCGGAGAGGATAAAAGATCTTATAATAATTTCGATATCAAGGAGATAAGTTAGTGATCTCGGTCGGCGAGGACTTATAATTAGCAAAAGTCTCAGAATAGCGGTTTGCGAGAAGTGTTTTCTTTCAAACAGTATTTGCCTATATGAGGGATTTTACGGCTACAACTCGACTGACGCGCCCGTAACACTATCCGTACATTCAACCAATATTCACATAAAAACGATGATACAAGATTAATGAAATGTCTGAATACGCTGAAAGACTCCTGGGTGTCTGGAAGCGACTTTAAAAAGTGCTCCAAGTACGTATTAAACTACTGCGCCCGGTGGCGATGTCAGTTTTCATTTCTTTTGCTGCTCTTGTGGTTGTTCTTTTTTTTTCGGTCAAACGTCTGTCATTTTTGCTGTTTTTTTTTCTGTCCCGTAATGAATTGGGTTATCTGTGATAGCGAGATGACCTCAAGACAAGAATTGACAAATTCAGTGTGAGTATTTAATAGTTCAGTTAATTTTGACAATTTTCGTACTAGAGAATCTATTAACCTCAGTTTCATTTGAATCAAACAGGACTGCAAGAATCGAAAGGCAAAACAGTATCGGTGCAGGCAGGCAGAAATATTTTCCAGTCCGATTTTTAATATCGATTATATTTTTAGCCATTGGGTGTGGTGTGTGGGTGAAGAGATACGTGTTCGTTTCAGTTTCTGCATGATTTTTTCCTTGGATGTTCCCGCCTGAGATTTATTTAAGTTAGATTAGCTGCATTGACAGGGGAAAATGTCGAACTTCTTCACGTGCATGGTTTGTTGGTTACCGACATGAGGAGAATTAGACCGGGGAAGGGGTGGCGCGATTATTAATATTGTCTTGTCGGCTTTCTATTTGGGATACCTTTTCGTAGACTTATAACGTGCTTCATCCGTCAGAGCTGTACCACGCTTCAGCTTTGAACACTCGGGGTCTCAAAACGTAAATGAAGACAATCCGTCTAAGCGTGGAGTTTTACTAGCCTGAATTTCATCCGATTACTTCGAGTCGTTATTACTGCGTCAGTAACCAGGGGCACCCAACGACCGTTTTCTGGGAAATGATCTGAAATGGCTCGTTATGCATCCTGGAGTGCTTTAAATGCAATATAAATGAATAATTCGCATCGCTAAAATAATTTGATCTGTTCGGTCGTCCTAGGAGTGGTTTGAACCTCTCGAATTTTTTTGGGCTGTTTTTCGCCTTTCCCGAAAATAACAGCCTACAGTGAAAGCTTTCCGAAAACGTAAGATTACCTGACGAGCTTTTCCCTTAGCCGAAATTTTTAGGGGTCCTTTTAAATTTTTTCCGAAAACTCTTCCTCTTGTGGGAATGTCTTCGAATTTTCTAGGGCAACATAGAATGTATAGAAAATTCTAGGTGTAATAATACGAATAATTGTAATAAAAAAATAAGAAGAACAAAAATAAGAACAAAGAAAAGGCATTTAAGTGATTTTAAAGCCAGTTTCAAACGTCTTGTACCCTGCCGAACTCAATTCGCACGGCACTTACTGAAAAATCTGAAATACGGCATGGCACTGACTGATTAGCCGGTTTTTTTGCTATTCTTAGTTTACGAAAGCTACGAAATTTCTAGGTGCCGAAACCAGAATCAAGAGATTACTACAAAATCCGAAATTCTTAGGTGAACAAACCACACAAATCCCGAAACTCTGAGCCCAACAAACAGTCACCACGAAACATTTTCGAAGTTTTCAGCTGTTCTTGGGCTCTCGAAAATTTTAGCCATTCTAGAGGGCTCCGAACAGATATTTCCCAGAAAACGGTCGTTGGGTGCCCCTGAGTAACGTCATACGGAAGGAGTAATAACGACTCGAAGTAATCGGATGAAATTCAGGCTTAAGTCTTACATATTTGATGCCCGGGGGATTAATTTTTGCCGGGTTTGTGCCGTTTGCCCCTCAGAACCCCTATCCCATTATAGCCTATTCAGTAGCCAACTATACTGACCCATTTTACTGACTTTTGGGTAAATGTAATTTTTACTTTCTGTTTATGCAACTTGTAAAGCCTTTTAACTAGGTCATCCTGGAAGATTGCAGTACATTGACACATTTGTTAAACTTAATGACGTAAAAATCTTCCCTCAGTGTTTTAAAATCCCTACCTACCTGAATTTTATGACCCCCCAAATCCCGAAAATATGCGACTCCATGAATTCAAGTACCTCAACTGAAAATGCAGCCCTATTATTAGTCAACCAGTCATGAAAATGCGACCCCATTCAGCGGCACATCCTCATTAGTATTACTTACTAAGAGCCCCCGGGATTTGATGTCTACTGAGCCTTACATTGTAATCTGCTGGAAAAACTGATCGCCTGGTATAACTGGAGGTTTCAGTTGATTTTCGTGAAATTAAACCTAAACGCCTTATTTTTAGCAAGCCAAGATAGGATACGACTATTTTCTCGATACCTCAGTTTTCTGCTCCACAGGGTAACGCATTACCGATTACAGTAAACGTAAAAATATTAAACTGGAAAAGTCGTAACTGCATCAAAGACACCGTTAGCTCTTGGTCACGCAAAGTTTTCAGCGTCCTTCTTATCGAAAAAATGCCTTGATATAAAATGACATTTCTGCCCTTTATCGAGCAGCATGTGAATAATTTACATGTAAGCTAATTCAGTGAAATGATACTCAACCGACACAACACGGATACCGTAGGACACTTTTGTGGTGTCGTGGGATGTCACGCAGGACTTTCATAGTTTTCCCACTTCCGCCATAATAAGGGTTTTTACCGGGGGAGGACCCAAGGGCCATTAGAAAATCGAAGGGGGCTGGGGGAGTTTCTGCTTCTAATTGCAAGTAAATTTTTCTTTTCGTTCGCAATGTGTACGTGTTTTTTTTCTCTTTTCCCCTTAGCTCATGTATTTTTTCTCGCGTTGCAACGACTGCATGCACATTTTTATGTATGGATTTATCCTTTTAATTTGTATTTTTTTACCACCCCCCAACTCCCCTTCACTTTTCTTATGTCTGTCCCTTAAAGACTAGAAAACACCGTATTTTAAACGTAAAACCGGGTGCAGTTTGCACCCCACCCCATAATAATCATTTCTTTAAAAAAAACATGGTAGGTTGAAAAGCACACCAAGCTTCCGCAAGAGAGAATGAACCATTTCTGAGAGTGTTAAGTTAAGGTAAAAAAACCACTGCAAAAACCGTGTACGAACAATCTTGCTCAACGTCGGATCCAAAAAGATTGTGATCGGTCAAAATAGATAAAATTAAAAATATAGGCATATTTTCCTCCCCTAAAAATTTTTCATCTGGTCTGATTTCCTAGCTGAAAGTCAAGCTTGCTGAAAGTCTAATGAAAAATAATAGCGATCAATACTTACTTTTTCGAAAATTTCAGCCAGCAAAAAGGCTCCCGAAAATTCTAGGTGACCTTTTTAGGGTAAAAATCCGTTGAAAATGGGCAATTATACCATTTTTTAGATGTTCGAAAATCCTAGGAGAGGCAGGCAAGCAAGAAATTTTACAACAAATGTTCCGAAAATTCTAGATCTCAAATCGTCTTCCGAACAGATATTTTCCGAAAATTGACGCTGGGTGTCCCTGTTTAGTCTTTCCAGCACCTTGAAACACATCACAGTCGTTAAAACCACAATACGATAAAAGGTGGGTTTTTTCAGTCTTTTCTTTTCGTGTGTGTGCCGTATGGAACGCGCCACGCAAGGAAAACGTCCCGCAAGGAACGTTTGCTCAGTCCATCGCACCTTGTTTTATCCGCCATATTTGTTTTCAAACCTTGTTGCTTGTTCCCAGTACTAATCGTCCGAATGACCACAAAAGCGATCGGAGAATGCCGATCAATCGTCCGATCAAGCGTTGCTATGGTGCTAGGAAAATAACAATCACCACGCGCGCTCCACGCGAGAAAAGCGTGGGAAGCTTGAATGAACTTGAACTTAATAATAGTAGCGTTAATGAATGAATGCGTAGTTTTCCTTTTTGCGTAGTTCAATAAAGACACCAAAGTTCAAGAACGACAATAAAGTTCAATAACAACTAAATGAGTTCAGAAAATGACACGAGCATTTATTAATGTTTGTTTATTAGGTAATTCCTCGGTAGGCGTAACTTAGTAAAGACACAATCATTCCATGGCTATAGGTGGTCCATCTTAACAGCTCTTAAGTCCCCCTTTAAAATTTTCTGTTGTACTGCCCCCGCTAATACATCCTATATAGCCTTGCCGTTGCTATGGTATATTGCAGTGAGGCTGACAGGTATTCATTTAGCTATTGGTTCACGATTAGAAATCTGTCTTTTGATTATCTTGTTATGCAGCTTGAAGTTACTAAAATTTATATTATTAGTCATTCAAAATATTTCCCCGATTCTGATTGGCTAAAAGCACACGCATAATTCACCATAACCAGTTACTGATGTCCAAATTTGGAAGAATTTTGTGTTTAACGAGGAAATGACGTCAAAAATGCAGCGTTCTTGCAGGTTAATGCACCGTTAACCGAGAAGACCTGGGGACGAGGTTGAGTTGTTTTGGTTGTGAAAACAAAAAATGGCGGACATTTCACTCGTTTCAAGAGTAAGAACTAGGCGAAATTATAGCTAAAAACATGGCAAGAACAGCAAGAACACAACTCGAAGGGCGACATCTGCTATTTGGAGAATATTTGCGGAGCTGAACAACCCTAAACGTGCACTATCGAAGGTGAACTTAACATCGATGGAGGTAAGCATGTTTTAGCTTTGTTTTTAAACTAGGAATTATTTTAAATGAATAATAAAACAATTATTGAATCCGGCTTTCGTATCATATGAAGAATTATGGAGATCTCGGAGGGTGTTATCCGTCGAACACCCTCCTCGATCTCCATAATTCTTCATAAGATGCTCAGCCTTACCGTTGCTTGTGTGTGTGTGTGTGTGTGGGGGGGGGGGGGGTACGAGGGGTTTCACCCACCTAAATTGGAGTGAAGTTTAGAATGTAGGTGAGGAAAACCATTATTATGTCTGATTTAAGAGATGCTTAACATGTAATTGGGGATTTTTAGTGATAATATTGACTTTATTTATTTATTTTATCTGGACTTTTGTATATTATTAATCTATATTTATCTGACCGATTTGAAATTAGGTGCTTCCTTGATTGGGAATACTCTGTAGATGGTGAGGAAAACATGCAGTGTATGATGGAGGAGGTGCCGCTTACCGGATGTCTGTAAAGATCTAGTATAGAGTGATAGATTTCACGAAGAGAGTGGTGTGGTGCGGGAAGTGGAGGGCAGTGGAGGGTGTTAGCGATGGAGTGGATCCATGGAAAAAGAATAAACCATGCAGGATACGAGAAATTAGTTTCTTTTAATGATATTTCTTTCATAACAGGTCTGACTTAGGCCTTTTTCCATTTAAAACTTTGTACATTGACTTTGTTAAAAAGAAAACGATTTGATAGCAATAAAATTTTCTTACGTTGGTGTTTTTATTTTTCTTCTTATTTTACTTTTTAGCCTCTTCTAGATTTTGATTAGCCAAGCGATCTAGCTGCCCTGCCATTAGTTGCAGCTGGGCAGCTACCCGCTTGGCCTCTATTTGCTGTGTTTTTTGAATTTCTTTTGCTTTTTGTTTTAACTTTTCTTCTTTTCCTTTCAACTCATTCTCTTTTCTTTCAATTTCTTTTCTCCTTTCTTCAATCTCAATGGCTGCCAGGTAGCTCCTAACCTCTATCTCTTCTTCCGGGGATAGCTGTAAAAGTGAGTAACCCACCTATAATAATCTGTCTACTATTGTTAACTTATCTTACCCAGGTCTATACGATAATAAGATATGATGAGCTCATCCTTTAAAACAAAAGCATCCTATCTCAACAAAATGTTGAAAGCCTTGTCTCATCAGGAGCTCACAAGGCAATCAAGGAAACAGGTCAGGGAGGGGAGGTAAGGTAAAATCAAAATAAATAACCGTAGGGGAAAGGGGCGTGTTTTTCTTTTTGTTATAGATCAACAACCGATGAGTAGTTCAATGAGCAGACGTTAGTTCATTGAGCGTAAACTATATGTAGCTGCCGGAAAAATAGCCACCAATAGGTTAGTTATTTTTTAATAAGAATGCATAGCCTGTTAAGAAGTGGTAAATACTCATTTAGCCACGGTACGAGAGCTAAATGGATAAATAGCTATGTTACACTGTTATTTAGTTCTAGTGAGCTCACCGGGCAGGAACATAAACTGATTTTAATTTAAAAATTTTAGTCTAATCCGGCAGAAGGTCTGTCATTCTCATCAGGGGCACAGTGAACAGACCTGGAAAGAGAGTCAGCGCCGAAAAGGGAAAGGACCGGAAAGCCAACTTGGTTCGGAGTAAACTTCAACTAAATAACCCGACAAAGCGCGCATTGATAAAGCAGAAAAAATCACAGTTAACGGTGGATGAAACCCTGTTTTTTTAATTGACTCTCTTTCCGCACGTTTCAAACCGTAGTACCACAGCTGGCCCTACGTGTCTGAGTTGACTGCCATCAATCCATGTTTACCAGGAGCCGATTACCGGCTCCTGTGTTTACTAAATAGATATTATTTACCGCACAAGTCCTGAACTTCCAACCTCTCAGCTGGCTGTTTCGAACTTGAAAATTCGCTGCTCTGTTTCCTGACCATATTTAGCTATATTTCAAAAGTCTTTTGATACGATAATGCCCTGGGGGATCTGTTGATTGATCTTCAATCAACAGATCAGTTTCCTGAAAAATGATACCCTATTCTAGACCCAAACGCTCTGATTTATATACCCTATCCTAGAGTGAACTGCTTGAAAACCATACCCTTCACAGCGACACATACCTATATAGCCCATATATGGCAGTACCCCCGACCGGGCGATAATGTCTGTTCATATAAGAGATTATAACAATTTCAGGCGATGCCTTAGGACGGTACCAACAGTTTTCTTTCCAAAACGAATTAGAACTATTTCTAACTCACCGCATCTTGAATAAAAACCACCAGTAGGATGACCGCACTATGTTTTCTTTACTCGAAGGCTTACGTCATTGCACATCACGCGCAATTTCTTCAACGGCCGTGCACTTTCGCGCGCAAATTGTGTCCAAGCATGGATAAGTCATGGCAACGCGAGGCCTATTTAGCCTGAAGTTCATCCGATTGCTTCGAGTCGTTTTCTCCTCTAAATAACGACTTAATCGACCGGCCGTTAATGCCGTTCAGTGACGTCACTCACTACCCGAAAATCGGGTAATGATTTTGATTGGTTGATTGTCTAAACATTCGCATAATTATGTATAATTATGAAAGATTTTTGCGGGATTGTCGCTTGATATTCAGCGGATCGCATCCCTGGCATTCTTTCGTTTAATTCAAACATTTCGATAAGCTTAACCTTTTATCTTAAAAAAACTGAAATGAAACTGAAATGTTAAATTGAACCGCGAATGAAGAATCATTGAGGAGAGTCGGTAGGTTTTTCATTTAGAGCCGCTTTGTGCTTTTGTTTACGCGAAGTTTTCTGAGATCAATGTTATAATTCGACCTTCTTGCTATTTTTACTGTCAAGTGTAATGATTCTGTTAGTTTTTCTTTCTTGTCTGCTTGTTTTTTTTCTTTGTTAAGGACCAAATAGCTTCTTTTCAATTAAAACAGATCATTGTGTTTTTGAACTAAGTGTTCCGTGTGTTTGTTTGTTTCATTGCGTGATTGAGACCGAGTTTGATTATAGAATTTAGTACAACCGGTTCAGAGTTGTACTGCATGCAGTTGATAGTTTGAACGTTTTAACATGAATTACGATCGAAAAAATAAAGCAGTTCTGTATCATGCAGACATTTCCAAACGATATTTCTCGGTTTGCCACTTGAAAACCGTGTTTTACTTTTTGCATGAATTAAAGCAAGGGTCAAAGAGTAGTGACGTCACTGGACGGCATTAACGGCCGGTCGATTCAGACGTTACTGAGGGAGTAATAACGACTCGACGTAATCGGATGAAATTCAGGCTAAGGCCTGTTCTCACCAGTTCGGGTTTCTTAGGCCAGTTTCAAACGTCAGGCTACTGCCGTGCTAAGCTGGCTCGACTGTAGCTCGAATGCAGCACGACATTAGGGAACTTAAGAACCACGACGAAGTTCACGACGACGACGTCTGTTGACTGGGAAAGGACTGGAACGAGAACGTCAGTTTCGGCAGGAAAAAGGAAACTTAGGGTGCAGTCGATCGGTAGGTCGACGACGACGACACTGAATGTAAGCAAACATGTAGAAGTAGAACAACTGTGATGTTCGTTCGCAATAAAGTCTTTTCGCAAAGGCGTCTTTTAAGACGATGCAAGATCTTATTTTATAAGCCGTACGTCTACTTTTATTGACGATGAAGAATTTTTAGTGTTTCTGACCTTTTCGAATGGAAAAATCTCTGCTTTCCGTACGAAGGTTATTCAGCTTTCAACCTGAATGACATGACCGAGTCCGAGTGTCTGTCAGAGTTTAGATTTGGAAAAAGAGACATTCCGATGCGATAGCTGTTTTCCATATAAAGTTCATTTCCTCTATATTAAAAATATATGATTTGCCTGACCTAAATACGTACAAATAAATTTGTCACTTACGAGTTCGCTCGCTCAGCCTGCACAGCTCAGTGTTATCTTCGAAGTAAACACAATTCATCAGTCAAATTTTCAAGCAACATCGCTTGTTAGCAGAAAAAAGAAAGGATACCTGGATTTCCGAGGTGAAAAAACAGGGACCGCGCAGCAAGTTTTCGAGTGGGGGGGCTAAAGAAGAATGCGTGAAGGAAAATTTTTTTTTTGGGGGCGGGGGGCGGCATGCTTGTGGATTCCTATTCAATTTCTCTAAAGTGACGGAGAATGCGAATAACGATAAAATTATTGATTTTTTTCCACATCTTCAGTGATGTTGCTATTGGGTCTGAAAATTCACCATCACTAAATTGAAATATCATAGATTGTTATGTTATACTACTGATATCAACCTTTAATTACTATAAATAAGCCAGAAATCCAACGATTTTGCTTGAGCTGCCTTGAACTCAAGGCTGTATAATTACTGAGCAATTATTGCACGAGGCTGAGTATGATATGAAGAGTTATGCAGATCGAGGGGGTCATCCGCCAAAGCCGAAGGCTTGAGCCCGGTGGATAACACCCTCCGAGATCTGTATATCTTCATATCATACGAAAGCCGAGTTCAATCATTGTTTAATTATTCATTCAAAATATTTACACGGCAAAACAAAACGGTAACTGAAAATAATTTAGTGAATGATATTAAAGTTACTGTACATCATTTACTCGAAAAGTGCCAAAATTACGCTTTCTGTTCGTGTTGCGGTCGGTAAATTCGTTTGCTATGTCAATGGTGGAAAGCCTGTCCGTTCTTTCTTTGTGTATGTTTAAAACTGTCAGGTTACTAAATCGTTCCTGGTTCATTCTTGAACGGAGCCACGTTTTTAGCCTCCGGGCAGTCGAAAAAAATCTTTTACCGGCTGCACTTGTTGCTGGATTTACGAGAATCTGCTTACATAACGTGATAACTTCTTTTATCATTTCCCGTTCTGGGTTGGGTAGCTCTTTAATTTTTACTATGATGTCGTCAAAACAAAAATAATCACCATCCTTCAGCAGCACTTGTAAAATTTCCATCTGGGCGGTTAACACTGAAATATTAACATCATCGTTGTACACGTTTTCCATAAACTTTAGTTCGTCGGATTTGTCCTGCGAATTGAGGGTCTTAATTAAGAGAGACTCCATCTTTGCATACGTATCAAAGCTTGGCTGGTCAAACCGCTGGTCAATAGCGTTCATCATCAAGTTAATAGCTTCAAAGTATATTCGCCTGTAATAGTCTTGTGCGGTCACAGGATATGTTGGCTCTCCAGTGCCAATTTCAATTCTTCTTGGCGCGCGAGTTCTCCTTGGTAAAATCGGTCCACTCATGGAGGGATAGCTTTTACTTTTCAGTAAAACTACATCATAAAATGATCTGAAGCTCGTATCGTTTCGCATCTTCTGCAGAACGTCTTTTGTAAGACAAGCTACTCGTTTGCCACTTAGAGCTGACATCTTTGTTTGCTGTAAGGTTCTTGATGAGTTAAGGTTAATGATAAGCCATTTAAAAGACGTTTACCTCTGTTAGGTTAGAAGCGAAAAAATATTTTACAATTGTAACGACTAATGCTTCATTCTGTCTATTTATCTGTGCGTTTGTCTTTGCCAGTAACTCTGGTCACTTTCGAATTAACGATTTTTTGCTATTTTTCACTCCGTTACTTTTGTTAAATTATTTTTTGTTTAATTTATTTTTATTCTTGCAAAAAAGTGGGGGGGCTAAAGCCCCCCCAGCCCCTCCCTCTGCGCGGTCCCTGAAAAATACAAAGCCCTTGAAAAATCGCTTAAAAAACAGGGAGTTATACCTGCCGAAGCTTGTGGACTGCAGGACGACGTGACTCTACTGTGCTTTTTAAGGAACTTAAGAACCACGACGACGACTTTGTGGACGACGACCGGAAGTTTAAACCGGAAGTGAGATATCGTGCACTGCGCAAGCGCGGTTAACAAATTTCATCGTCGTGGTGTCGTCGACGACGCCAAACACAGTAGTAGTAAAAACAGCAAGTGGTAACGTTGCGAGTATGCGCGAGCCGCTGGACGGAAGTTTGTGGTGGTATTGAATCGCAGCGAATGCAGCAAAGAAAAATGGCGCCTCTTTTGAAAATTACCATCGTCTTAGTCATCTGTTCTATCTTTGTGGAGTGCAGATAAGGCAAAGTCTTCTTTGTAATATGCGAGATTGGTCTCAAGGCTAATAAGTCGCAGATCACTCACAATTTTGAGCGGTTTGTGGTCCATGAGGGATTATTGTTTCGTGTTTTGGCTTGCGCGCGGACACGTCGACGGGGTTCTGTGTAACAGCTGCAAAACTCCTCTGTTAAACACTGGATAACTGGGAAAAAATCTCTTCATGTAAGTTGTGACCGAGTACAAAACGTCCGACGCGTACGATTTGAATAAAACGCTGTGAAAAAAAAGTCTAAATGTTAGTCTGTTCATATAGTCATAACTGCAGTTCTTGCGACAATCCCCTTGCAATAATACGATTTCACGTCAGTTATGGTTCAGGAACGCCCTGTTTTTCAGAGATGTGCAACCTTAGTGCAGTGATTCTGCCAGTGATTACTTTTCAGAGATACCCCATCCTAACCACCAGTGGCCAAAGCAGGTGCAGTGCCCTAATTCTGTGACTGATAAAATTTCAAAGATATCCCACCCAGGGCTATGAAATTGTAAGTTTCCTTTTTTGACTAGATGATATAAAACTGAAGACCCAAACTCAAGAAATGACATCTATTAAATCTATGTGATGCCTTATCTTATTCAGGGGTGTAGGCAGAATTTTGTAATATGGAGGCTCTTGACTCCAAGATGCCCCTTATACTTCTAAAATAAAGAATTAGATGAGCCAAAACAGGAGTGTGGTATAAGATGTTTCATATTACAGATGTGTTTTATTGAGGTAACCCTAACCATGAAAAATCCTTCCCTTTACTCCCCACACTTCTACATACTAGAAAATTGCAAATATGCCCACAACAGTGAAAATACTTAAAATAGTAAAGATCATAGTCATATTTAAAACTGCTTTTTCTTTCTGAGACATTCAAGTGAATTTTCTGCTTCTGATACTTCCATGCTTGCACTCATTTTTGCTTTTCATAAATTTTGTTTTTGGTATTTTCTACTGCACATGTGCTAATTATTTAAGATATAACTAATAAGGCCTAGCTCCCTTGACTAGCCCATATCTGGGCTAAGATTAAAAAATTGAAAATGAGAGAAAATTAGCTCTAACTTTTCCTTTTCACTCAATTTCAACATGAGGAGAACTTAAGGATCTTAAAGCCTGATATTTATAAAGTCTGAGTTTATGGTAGCTTCAAGTGAGCCAATGTATGACTCATTAAAATTAAAGCTTGTCTGTGTGTCTTCTGGGGCACCAAGGCTATTTGATGCAGTTCAGGATAGAGTGACAGACCCTTCACATTCTGCAGACAGGATAGGGTAAAATAAAAAACGGATAGCCGCCATTTTGTACCAGCTCTGCTATGGCTTGAGTGAAAAGTGCGACTGGTTTAAATGTGACAATGCAGTCGTCCTCAATGACTATCACTTGAATCAACAAGGTTTAGTGCTGAGCATCTCATAGGGAGCTCCTGCAACAGGCAAAAGGCAAATAAAATTTTTCATAACTTGTCATCTTGCGACACCAGGAACATCAATGAGCTTGTTTCAGGGGCAATTTTACATAAATTGCAACTTGTGCAGCCTATGATATATGACTATATACACCACTACAGTGTATACACAGCCAAACTGACATTGGCAAGCCAAGTGCTCCTAAATTCATGTGCACAAACACTGAATATATGAGACCCAGAGTATCAAAAGATCTATTTTTATCGGAGAGTGAAAAGTTACCCTTGTGGCATTTAGTTGTTGCCCACAACTAGCGATACCCCTTTAGATATTTCAGGATTTCTAAAGTGTCATTGATACGAATTTATATTCAAGAAGGAAAGAAATCTTTTGGATAGAAAAGGAATAATAACATTCATGATTTTTGTAAGCGTACAAATACATTGTATGTGATGAAGCTAATTCTTATGTGGATGCCAATGTAAGGAATCAAATACAGGGATTTCATGTCCAGTGCTGCAAAGGTGAACAAGGGCAAGAATTGTTTTGCGCTTGAACTTGTGCTAGTGTCAAAGTGGGAGTAATATTGTAATGGTCATATGAAAATGCATTAAATCACACTTATTAAATCACTTTTATAGTAGGACTGGGAAAAGAATGCACATATGTGTATTTTCATATTTTATATTGATTTCAGTTATGTTTCAAGACATTATGTAAACATTTTAAGCATAACATTACAATTCTTTTAGGCGCCAATTTTGTATGTATAAACAAATCATCATTGAATAATTATCAGAATAAAATCATCTTCCAAATGGTGAGGGTTGTTGTCAGTGAATCTGAGAGCTTACAGTGCATGATTATTAAAACGCAAATTCATCAGTGTTCCCCCCCTTGGATGCAAAATCAAACATTCAAGAATGAATGAGTGTTCCGAAACAATGCTCTTACAAATAAGTTTTGTTGGGATATACTTTTACATGTTAACGAAAAATCTAAAAACAAGGTTGAAAAGGACAAGAAAAATTTGTCCATCTTTAACGAAGTTTTAGCAAATAATATTTCACAATCCACCGCCTCGATCTCTTAATCTCTGAGAATAAGTAATCGCCATAGAGCACCAATGTAAACCAGAAAAGCAAATTTTCGAAAATGGAAGGAAACATCCGACTATGGCCTTTCTTGTAAGAGTAGCAAATTTGCTTGTTGATTTCATGCCGCTAAATAGTATCAAAATACTCAAAGTTCCCCCCTTTGAATTAACCATTAAAAGTGAAAATACGGAGCGACCGAAAGAGAAGTTTAACCTGTTTAGTCGCTTGTGTGGGATATATAACTGGATCTCGCTGTACGGTCAGGGTCAAATACTACAAAAATACGGGGGTCACACAAATTATGTCGAATTCAGGCTGCTATAATTTTAACACATAACATTCGATGATGCTGCTCCACATTTCACAAAGTAAATCAAGGGGTATATCTTACCTAAATGTTAGGCAGCTCTGCAGATCGTGGACGATAACCCAGAAATCCGTGACCGTTTGAATGTCAACAAATCAACATATCACAACAAACGACCTTGTGAACGCTTTATCTGCTTCATCAGAGGAGCCAAATGAATGAAAATTAACCACCTAAATGGTCCTTCTCCCATACATGACATTTCAACATGGCTTAGCCAAAGTATCCAATCTATAAGACATGTCTGTTGTCGATTGGGTATGCAAACAAATCTCCCTTGAAAGTGCTTCAGAACGGCTTTCGGCCATTACGATTTCCCGTCAACAAGTGCTTCCCAGCAAGCTTGACGCATGCGCAAACGTTACCACTTGCTGTTAGTAGTAAATAGTAGTAGTAGTTCTCTCGCCCGCTCTTTCCCAGACTTCGCGCGGACAACGGGGCAAGAGAGAACGCCTAGGGACTAGGCTGCTACTTCTACATGTTTGTTTACATTCAGTGTCGTCGTCGTCGTCGACCTACCGATCGACTTCATCTTAAGTTTCCTTTTTCCCGCCGAAACTGACGTTCTCGTTCCAGTCTTTTCCCAGTCAACAGACGTCGTCGTCGTGAACTTCGTCGCGGTTCTTAAGTTCCTTTTGGCGTCGACACCACGACGACGAAATATTTGTTAACCGCGCTTGCGCAGTGCACGGTATCTCACTTCCGGTCGTCGTCGACAAATTAGCACGACTTGGTTTCAGACGTCAGATGAGACGTCGAATTTAATTCACACAATGACAGTCGAATGGAACGGCTGTCGCCAAAAACAAAACACAAAAATAATGAAACGGTTTAGCAAACTTTTAAATATATTCTAATGTATTTATAATTCATGAATTGAGTTCGGCACGGCGGTAGCAAGACGTCGCGCTACTGCCGTGCTAAAGTCGAATTTAATGCGATCAATTGAGTTCGGCACGGCAGTAGCACGACGTTTGAAACGGGCCTACTCCAAAGAAGATTTTGTATCTAAACATTTTCTCTCATTTTCAGTAAACGATTTTCTCTCTATATAAACCTTTATATAGAGAGAAAACCGTCGGCCCATGGACCACACAGTGGGAGACGTAACACACATGGAACACATTTTATGTATTAAAGGTAAGCTGTTTTTTAATTGAAATCGTTTCATTTTCGTAGGTTACGGAAACGATGGGTTTTTTTCCATGCAAAACCTTATATTTCGAATGTTGTGCAACAATGTCGATGGTCGCCGATGCTTATGTTTCGAGCCTGGGCTACCTCTGGGGAAAGTAGATTAAATTATGCTCGTTGTGCCAAATTATCCCCTAAACTTATGCTAGCACAACCTATCGAGGCCTACCGTGGAAACGAGGTCTGCCCCACGGGGGGCGGGGGAACTTCCACACAAAGATAACCTGAGATCAGATCCAATTTTGCCAGCCTTCATGATCTTCATGATCTCAGGTTAATATGAAAATGATAGATGTGCTTTTTCTCTCGCTTAGAGATGTAAATTGCAGGTTTTAGTCGCACTTTGGGTGTTAAAGAAACTTATTATATAGATACTGATGAAATACCAGGATTTTTCCTGTTACTAAAAAATCATTTCTTCATCGGGGCAGTGAAGATACTATTTTTATCTTTCACGTGTGAGGATATTGGTGTTGCCTTGGAATTTTTCACTCCTTCATTGGAATTTTGACTTTTTGGAACAGAAAATATGAGTATTATTGTCGTTATTTCTCTTTAATAACTTTATATCCGAGTTTCATAACATTTATGTGACAGGCATTTTGCGATAGGTGACCAATTTAAGTGCCCTATTTTGCTGTTTCCAAAATGAATATAAAAAAAAAAGTTGAATTTTATGTAGGAATTTCATCGGTATCTATGAAATAAACAGAACATTACATGGCCACTTGGGGATACGAATTTCATCTTATCGTATCCCCAAGCGGCCATGTATCATTTCCTCTTTATTCACCCGGGAGGAGAGAGGCTACGACCGGAAATACCTCTGCGTTGGCATGCTTCTGGTAGCCTGCGTAGCAAGCGTTTCTGTACGGTTTAGGAGAAAAGAACGAGGAACGAGAGTCAAAGACCGCGAGAAAAGTGGCGCAAGTAAAAGATCGGGGAGGGGGTGGGGAAGAAGGAAGGAAACGCTTGCAGACAAACCCCGGGATTTTGAAAACCACCCACTTGGTCTGTCACGCCTGAGTTCACGAACCGACATTTGATGCTGTCATCAACTGTCATAATTGACCAATAAAATGTTTGGCCTTCCGTGGAGCGGAAATGAACTTTAGAGGACGCTTTTTTGAAACTAAAATAATTTTTTGTGTGTGTGTTTTGGAGCGCTTGGACGGCGTTAATGGTGAAATCTCAATGAATCCGAACGATCAATGCAGGCTTTGTACATTTGTCTTCTTAATCCGTCTAAAAGGAAGGACCGCGAGGGTGAATGAAGTTTTAAAGTTTTAGCTCTAAACCTCCAGAAAGTTGGATTTGAAGTGGTAAAATGTGACAAGCATTCAAGTCTAGATCAGCTACACAGAACGGCTTACCGTTCTCGCCACGGCACAGACAACTAGAGTGCTCTTGTAACAGCATCCTAGAACAAAGCTAACCCGGCAACTGAGGCCTGGTTCAGACGCCGCACTTTTCATGTGCCGAACCTAACTGAATAAGTTCGACTTTGGAGTGACACTGGCGCGACATCTGATTAAGTTCGACAAAAGTTCGACAGACTCTGTCGAACTTAACGCTTTTGCCACACCAAACTAAAACTGCCGTACCAAATGGGTGTCTGTAAAACGCGGACCGGATACCTGCGGATGGCGGATGCGGATGGGAAAATGCGGATAGAAAAGTGCGGATCAGGAAAAAAAATGCGGATAACAAAAAAAGTAAGAGGAAAAAACCGAGAAATGCGGATGGCAAAAAATAATAATAATCAAACAAACAAAGGAAAGAAATCTTTCTTTCAAGTCGCTGTCACATGGTTGGACCCTTCACTTACATAATGAACGTGATGCCAATAGTTGGTACAGTTTTGTACCCTGTAATTCCTTTCATTTAATAATGTCACAGAAATAAGGACGCTCCTTTCCTCCTCCTTAAATGCACGCATACTTGGTGCACTTTTCCTTTGAGTGTTTAGCCTAAGGTTTGCAGGCAAGGTAAACAGCTCAAAAAATCGGCCTATCCGCTGGATAAAGTTATCCGCTCTTTGAACAACCGGGGCCTGGTGAGCATACTATACCTGTCAATTTCATTAGCGAAAGTCTCCTCCCCCGCAGGGGATCTGCTTCAGTGTGTGTGGTTTTATACAATGGCCGTAGCGAAGAAGTTATCTAATGCTGAGCTTGCATCACTCAAGCAAAAGTTCATACAGTGGTTTGCGAAAAAAGCCCAGAGGGAACTGAACATTCTCATCACAGGGAAAACTGGTGTAGGCAAATCTCGGCTTGTGAATGCTCTTGTCGGACGAAACGTCGCGAAGGAAGGGCGAGAGAAAAGGCCCTGCACAACCGATATCAACCCGTACAGTATTTTCTTAAATGGTATCAAAGTCGTAGTTTGGGATTCCCCTGGACTTCAAGATGGAACAGGTAACGATGAACTTTATTTGGCAAACTTGAAGAAACATGGCTTTGATATCATGATCTATTGTATCAAGATGGATGATAAAAGATTTCATTCTGAGGACAAGATGGCCGTCCGACAGCTTACAGCTAGTTTTGGAAAGGATCTTTGGAAGAAATCCGTGATTGCCTTAACCTTTGCCAATAAAATTGAAGACCCAGATGAGGAGGACGAGTTGGCATACTTCATGGGCGACTTGTATTTTTGGCAAAAGGAGATTGACAGTTATTTAGGTACCGAGCTGGGCATCGAGTCTCGAGTACGCAATGATATTCCAATCACTCCCAGCGGCAACTCTAAAAAGCTTCGTTTACCTTCTTGTGATCACTGGCTCGCTGATTTGTGGTCGAAGTGCTTTTCTGTTATGGACCATTCCTCGGGACTGGCGTGGTATGAGATAAATAAGGATCGCGTAAAATTCTCGTGCTCTGCAGAGATGGCAGCCGCGTGTAGCTCTAGCTCAATGAGTGCTCAGGGTGAATTGTCAAGTAGTTTTAAATCTGAAAGTTCCCAAGATACAGATGAGTCAGAGGACATTCCAAAAGAGATTCCCTTGAACGATAAACAAGAAATTTCGCTTCTGAAAAAAATGTGGGAGGCGTTTGTGTTGAGTGGTGCAGTAACACTCGCTACAGCGGTAACTTTTACTGTTCTTACGGTACTATTTCGACGCTAAGCGTTCGCAACTAGTACCGCTACTTTTAAGGCTGTCATTGGAACGAAGGATTATCCCTTTCATTACTTTAATAACTGAACTTGAATATACATTTTTTATAATTGAATCATTTTAGTTCACAACAACTGCGAGCCATCAACATATCAACATATCAGGTGCATAGGGAGGGGGGTGCGATGGGTGCGCTTGCACCCCCACCCACAGGCCCCAGAGGTCCACTTTTTTGTTGATCAACGATTTAAAAGAAAGTAAATTAATAATATTTATTTTCAGTTGTAAGTCACTGATTGTGTAGTAAAACTGAAAATACTGTGAAGAGTTGACAAGCACTGACTCATCCTTTTTACAAAAAATGTGTAGCCTTTGTTTATAATTATGAAAAAGGGGATTTGGTATGCCAACAAGGCATATACCCCTTGCTGATTTGTCGCTTACCCTTTAATTTTGTTGGGTAAGGTCTGTTTTCAAGGATTCGTAGTGTGGATTGAGCAAATGTTTTCTTGCCGCCTTTTTTCTTTCACTGGGAGGTTATGTTGTCTTTTATGTGGGGTGATTTCCACCAATATTAACTTTCAAATTTCAGTGTGCCATTCTCCAATGCTGTTATTCAGTTTTCTTAGAAATTCCTTTATGCAGTTTTGAATCCTATTATTCCCTTTCAAATTCTGTTTTTCATTTTTCTGATTTTATTATGCCATTGTGAATCCTTTTATTCACCAAGTTAAAGTTGTATACTGTTCTTTGTAGTGCTAGAAACTGTGATAGATTGGAATTCTTAATAAGTGCACCAAATTTTAAACTTAAAACGGTAAACTGAACCTTACGGTAGGAAAAGTGATAGAAAAAATAAAGAAAGAAA
The DNA here is from genome assembly GCA_942486035.1 of Porites lobata. Classification (NCBI taxonomy): domain Eukaryota; kingdom Metazoa; phylum Cnidaria; class Anthozoa; order Scleractinia; family Poritidae; genus Porites; species Porites lobata. The sequence continues at coordinate 688,538 of CALNXK010000109.1, read as the reverse complement.
ACAAAAATAAACTGGTGAATTATATTTGCCCGATATTTCGGTTCGCAACTAGGGTTAGGGTTAGAGCCTCAAGGATAATGCCGGCATAATGGACCTTTTTTCAGCATGAAGAGAATAATAATAATAATAAAATTAGTATTTCCATAACTGTTATGAGAAATATTCGCATTCAAATGCCTTAGTACGGATTTTAAAAACATGTTCAATGGTATGGACTAATGGTTGCTACCTTCAAGTAGTGGTTGTGCTGTTGCATTGATTCTTATTTTCCGGACTGCCAAGGCATTCCAGTTTTCTTTATATCCATCATGGCTGCCAGCAAATGATGCAATGAAATGCTGTGTCTCTGACTTATAGAGGTATTTTTTTGACTGCAGGAATGGAAAAGGGTATCAAGTATAACCAAGATCACCCGAGCATCGTGCTACATTTCGAGCGGCATAATTTTCGGCATAATGCTGTTGTTTTGAGGGTGATGCTCAAAAGCATAATGCTCAAATTTTTTAGCATAATGTATCTGACCCTATTTGCAACACAAACCTTCAACGGGGGCTATAAAAGAAAAAAAAGCCCCTGTTGAAGGTTTGTGTAGCAAACCGAAATATCGGGCAATACAATTCACCACTTTATTTTTGTTATCTTCCTTTATTCTTTCTATCACTCTTAGTGCCGTAAGGATCAGTTTACTGTTTTAAGTTTAAAATTTGGTATTGAAAATTTTACTGACCCAGGTCTACTAAAGATCCGCTGAGCCTCACTGGTTTGTTGTTGTGGGTTTTGCCTTCACAGGTGCTTTTGAGATCATGTAACTGATATACACGCTATAAAAAATAAAATTCGATATAATCTGATGCAACTACAATAATTCTTATAATAATTCTTCTCGATACAAAATTGGGAAAGGTACAAGGTATATTAACCTCATCTCCAGGGCCTTTCCCCAAGAGAGAATTCTCTCTTGCTTTCCCTTAGAAAGGTTGCTATGGGAATAGCCCTGTAGCCGAGTTTGAAGGCATATATGAGGACTGAAATAGAATAACAACATAAAGGCACTATGAAATAGCCCTTAAACAAAAACTAGAAAAATCACTCAAAAATAAATCATCGCTAAAAGTGAACAAAAATTTTAGAATTGATAGATGTCATAGATGTCTTTGATTCCTTTTGTTTCTATCGCCCATTAGAAAAAGTTGTAAATTGCTTGGTTTACCCACGAAGCACCTAGGAGTTCATTTGAACTCGTTTGAATGTGTCCGTGCGTTCCAGATCTAATTGGAATTTGGAAGTGTTGGTTTTTGAGGAGAGGGGAAAACCGGAGTACCCGGAAAAAAACCTCTCGGAGCAAAGGTGAGAACCAACAACAAACTTAACCCACATATGGCGTCGACGCCGGAAGTTGAACCCGAGCCACATTGGTGAGAGGCGAGCGCTCTCACCGCTGCGCCACCCTTACTCCCTTGCTATGGACCACTCACGGTCAGCGCAAACGCCAGTTACTCAGGAAACAAGCAATGAAAGATTCTTTTTCACTCTTTGAAGTCTTTGAAGATCTATGTACATGATTTGAACTCTCACCAAAGCAACCGAAAATTTAATGGGTGTCGATAATGCTAAAAAAATGCCCCCTCCCTCGCCAGGAGGCATTTGATGGCCATCGGCCACCCTGAGAAGGGCGGGATCTGATAACAATAACTTGACGAATTACTGGGTTGTATTATGAACTTGGCAGATTATCTCTCAATTTACAAATAACAATTAACATTCTCAAGTTTTGGATTCACCTTGAAAATCAATCCCCTGACAGCATCGCTGAACTCTGCTTAAACATATCAAATATAATGGCCCAAGAAAATATTCAGGTTTGATAAATAAAATATATCATTTGTTTTCACAACTTAATATTAATAAACAATCTGTTAACTTTAACAACCCTTATACTTTCTTATCCAAAGCTGAAAATAATTTGTCCGAAATGGGTTTCTGCCACCAGCTAAATTTGATAAGAACAAATAAAAAACTAAAACTGCTAAAATTCTACTCCATCTTTAAAAATGAAACAAATTACTCTGAATTTATCAATCATATCCGGAATCCTGAACATAGACGTGTAGCCAACAAATTTAGGATAGGAAATCATAACTCAAAAATCGAAACTGGAAGATTTACAATTCCCAAAACTCCTGAAGATCTTAGAATTTGTGATCACTGCAATCTAAATTCCGTTGAAAATGAAATGTACATATTATTTCACTGTGATCTGTATAATGATTTGATGAGAAAGACTCTTTTTATTAAAATCAACGACCGAAATACACATTATTTACAAATTACAATATCCATGATAAAGTCTGTTTTCTTTTCAACAATCTGATTCACATATCAACAGACTAACTGCTAATTTCGTCAGTTTCAAGCATTTGAAAGACGAAAGAAACATACCGTGAAATAATAATTAATTATACCATTCGATGAGATCTTCATTATTATTTGTTTATTGTTATTTTAGTCGGTAACACCTGTACAAATGGTGTATTAGACTGTTGTTTGATCGAGTCATCACAGCACTTCAAGAATCCTTCCGGCTGCCTGGATAGTAGTAATCGACAGAACCTTGGTTTGAACTCCGCGTTACCATTGAAAGATAGCGACACGGCCTGAGACTCAAATCACTCACACTCGGGGTGGGAGACAGTCTCTTGCTCCCATTGACATCAATACCCGAGAAAGAAAACAACTGGAGCAAGAGACTGTCTCCCACCCCGAGTGTGAGTAATTTGATGTCTCAGGCCGCTTAGCTATCTTTCAACGGTAACGCAGAGTTCAAACCAAGGTTCTGTCGATGGCTTCAGACGGGAAAGGTTGCAGAGATTTGCGACCTTTGATTCGCTCTCGGTGCAAAGGCGTCTTGAAGCAAGATAACGAACGGAAAGGAGAACTATCGTGTGTTACGAATTTACGGCCGTTTTCCTTCGGTGGATCAGTCGGGCCGCTTCGCTGGAGTGCCCAACCTTGCTAACCGCCCGGGGGGAGACTCCGCATATGAAAGGGGTAGGAATGCTCGTCGTCTCGCTTAGGGGTGTAAATTTCGGATTTTGGTCTCACTTAGGGTGCACTGGGCAAAACGCCATCATATTTAGCCGGGAAGGGTTGCACGCGAAAAAATATGAAAATATATATTTGATATGTATATTTCTAATGGGCCATTCATATAATCCAAGTTTTCTCATGTGTCTGTGTTTTAACATGGTCTCTTTTAGGGGTAAAAAAAAGCTTGGTCCACGCCCAGATCGGTCTCCTTTAGGGCTTAAATTCAAAATTTCCGACTAGCATCCCCACTCCTTTCATATGCGGAGTCCCCCCTCCCCCAGGTGCTAACCTTTATATAGAGAGAAAACCGTTTATATAAAAACCCATAAAACGGCCATAAATCGGTCCGTGGACCACACAGGAGAGACGTAACACACATTTTAAGTAAGGGAAGCTGTTTTTTATTGAAATCCTTTCTTTTTCGTAGGTTACAGAAACGATAGGTTTTTTTTCCCATACAAATCCTTATATTTCGAATGTTACGCAACAATGCCGATGTTCGCCGATACTCATATTTCGAGCTTGGGCTACATGTGGTCACGCAGGGTTTCAGTATGATTAGATGCGATATTATTGAGATTCTCTATGGGTATTTCCGACGAAAACGAAGTTGCAAAGATCGCTATTGACGAAACGACGATAAGAAAAGAATGGCCAACGGCTAATGGCTAATGGTTTTATTGTAAATTCGCGGCTATTTTCTTAAATTTCATGACGTAGTATCTTTGTTCCTTTGTTTTATTTATTTACTGTTATTGATTTATAATAGTTAGTCTTAGTATTCAACGTATTGTACAGTCCGTAATCCAGCCCTTGGGCTGCAATGGATTTTTAATAAAGCTATCTATCTATCTATCTATCTAAATACAAAAAGCTGTTTTTGCAGGCTATTCTTCTTGTTACTCAAGACTAGTTTCCTTAAAATTAAACTTGCCACACCGAGTTGATGTATTGTTCATTAAATCAGAGGATTTTAAGTATAACGAAACCTGCAACTGCCATAAAGCCAGAGCCGGCGAGAGCCTTCGGAGCCTCACGCTTAATTAACTCCCACATTCTGGTCCAAAGCGTATTTTGCTGTTTCTCGGTCAAAGGTATATCGCCCGGAATGTCCGTCGGGTTAATTTTGGTTGCTGCCAGAGCTTTAGAAGTTGCGGGATATACTAAGCGATGCTTGCTTATCTTGAACAGAGCTATCCCTGCGGCATCACTCATTACAGAATAGCAACATAACCACAACTCACTGAGCCAGTTATCACCGTTGGGTAGCGGTCTGGGCTTCTTGGGATTTCCAGTAGAATTTCCAACCGCGACAATGGGAAGTGCCGTGAGTACTTCGGAATCGATATCTAGCTCATTTCGTAAGATTCCATTCGGCGCACCTCTTAATTGCCTTTCCCACTCAGTAAATTCTTCCAGAAAATAGATTTCGTGGTCCTCCTCATCTGGGTCTTGAATTGTGTTGGCAAACGTTAAAGCTATCACAGTTTTTTTCCAAACTTCTTTTCCAAACCCCTCTGTCAGCTTGCGAATGGCCATCTTGTCTTCAACATAAAATTTCTTGTCGTTCATTTTGAGGCAGTAAATTACGACATCAAGGCCATGTTTCGAATTTACAGATTTCAAGTTTTCAAGGTAATTAGCGTCGCCATCTTGAAGTCCAGGAGAATCCCAGACAAGCACGTCAATACCTTCAATTACAACTTTGTGCGAAGTTGTAGTGTTTGTGCAAGAATCTCGCTGTCGCCCTTCCACCGCAACATTTCTCCCCACAAGAGCATTCACCAAGCGGGATTTGCCAACGCCAGTCTTACCGGTGACAAGAAAGCTGAGTTTCTTCTGCGGATTCTTCGCAATCAGTTCTAGAAGAAACTGCTTCCATCCCTCCAATTCAGTGTCGGATAGTAATTCGGCCATTTTCACAAACAGACGAAGTGAGAGAGACGGAACAAGGCGGAAGTACTGAACTCATTTCCAGGTTACCATCTTTAAAATCTGGGGAGGAAGTCCTGGTTGCGGTGTGACAGTGATATGGGCATCCCCGCGTTTTGGGCATCCCCATTCCCATATCCCTAACGTTTTGGTCATTCCCGGTGGGGTATGCCCAAAACGCTGATCGCTTCGACTTTGCCTAAATTATTTCAGACTGGGGTAAAGTCGGAATTGTCAATCACGAATTTACGGCTGAATAGTGTAGATGCATGTTAGAATTATATCGTCTGACACCGTTTCGCCGGGTTTATTGCGCAGAAAAAAACCCATAGGCAGTAAACGTTGGCTCAAACTGATGACGAAACTGAAATTTACAACCGCATAACATCGCCTAGCTCGCTGCACAACGCTTCATTGTTTGCAAAGCTTCAATTTTATTTAATAGAACTGTTTACAAGCGAGCAATGCCGTAATCGCCGGCAGCTGCGATCGTCTGATTCCAAACAGCCAAAAACAAGAATACTAAACAAAGCAATCAAAAGACAAACATGAATAAAACTGCGTTTTGCGGTGTTGAATTCATGGCATGCATGACGTTTGAGGCCTGTACAACTTAACCCCGCAGCGCTACTTGACACACGAAAGGCTGTCACACAATTTATACAGAGGCCTCTTGTACCTACGGGACAGAAGAATACTGTTGCCGTTTTGGGATGTAGTAGGGGCTTCTATTAAATCAATTCCGACCAAGTACCACCCCTTGGGAACAACCTTCACAGGGTGCAAAAGTATTATCGCGGCCGGCGTGTCCAGAGAAAGGAGCAGAATGGCACTCTTCGAAGACCTTCGCTTTCTCTTCCTCGGTGATAACAAGACGTCGAAGCGCTGTGCCATCCTTCTCCTTGGCCACGTAGAACAAGGACTCTAATTTTGAGTCATACTCGAACTTTTTGGCAAATTTTCGCAGAGTCGTTTTTTGTTTTGTAAAGCTTTCCGGATAAGTCTTCTTTTTAAGATACTGGAAAAAATTTCTATATTTAGCGGAAGCCATCTCTAAAACGTTTTCGGTTTTCCCGCGAAATCCAGCATTTGTTTGGAGGGGATGACCAAAACACTAGGGATTTGGGCATCCCGGGAGGGTACCAGGGGATGCCCAAAACGCTGCAGTAATATGAGAAGGGGATGCCCAAAACTCTAGGGATTTGGGAATGGGGATGCCCAAAACGCGGGGATGCCCAAAACGCTGTGACAGCGGGAGACAAGACGAGCCCGCAATCCTAGTCTCCAGGCCCCGGTTGTTCGAAAGCTGGATAGCACTATCCACCGGATAAATCTCTATCCAGTGGATAAGTATTAGGGAAACCGATCGCACTATCCACTGGATAGAGATATATCCGCTGGATAGCACTATCCACCTTTTGAACAACTGAGGCCAGGTTGTTGCGGGCGACAAAAGGAGCCCGCCACCTATTCTTGGTCAGCGGCATACTCTTAACTGTATAGCGAGATTTTTTCTCGATTTGTTCACATTCCTGTGTTACACCGACTAATATGCATTGTATGAATGGTATGTGGCCTCGAAGGCCTGGTGTTGAGTTCAAGGTCCGTATGATGTCACAGTAATCACGTGAATGCACATGCAAGTGATGCAACAATCATTATTAAACGAGCTTGCTTTAGGAGAGCGAGACTTGAAAAATGCAGGCGTTTTTTTTCGTCGGTCTGCCCGAAATGAGAAGCCCAAAGACTACTGCAAAACTGATTCATAACAACGTGTATTGTTTTTTTTATAACAATATTTCGCCTGGCCATACCAGCCTTCTTCAGGTTTACAGATGTTACTGAACTTATGTAGCAAGCAATGTCGGCCATGGTCTCAGGCGTTCCTATATAGTGGAGACCTTGAAAACTGGGGATAAGAATCATGACGACTTTCGTTGTATGCAAATGAGTCTTGTGATAAGCATATAGCATGCGGTTTATTTTCGGCGATGATCGAAAAAAGAAAGAAAATTAAACCCGAATTGTAGCACATAGGAGTTCAACGTGTCCTTGCGTTCCAGATCGAATTGGAATTTGGAAGTGTTGGGTTTTGAGGAGAGAGGAAAATTGGAGTACCTGGAGAGAAACCTCTCGGAGCAGGGGAGAGAATCAACAACAAACTTAACCCACATACTGTATGGCGTCGACTCCGAGAGTTGAACCCGGGCCACGTGGGTGGGAGGCGTGTGCTTTCACCACTGCTTCACCCTTGCTCCCCACACATGACGGGTCTACAAAACAAAGACCTAAGACCTAAGACCTAAGACCTAAGACCCAAAAACGAAGACCCTAAAACGAAGACCCCAAAACGAAATGAAATGAAATGAATGGGGTCTTCGTTTTGTAGATTAAGCCATAAATCAGTGAACCGGAACAAGGACAATCACAGCAGCAGGAAATAGGAAGTGCATAATTACGTTACGTCTCAGTGATTTTAAGTCACCAGTATACTTAATTAAATCCACCGCATTTTATTCATGAGATGAGGACAATAGCCTATGACGTCATCGGTGTTAATGTATTCGTGTTCACGCTAATGAGATTCCTGCTCAAAAAAGAGGCCTAACCGGCGCGCCCTATACTACTTGCACTACTTCTGCATTTCCGAGAAACACCTGGCATTTTAAAATGTTCTCTCACATCCCTGGAAGACTATTTCCTCTACTCCTGGAGAACGTTTGGGTTCTCCCAATGAACATGTGATGAAAGTGGATGTGAATTTACCAACTGACTCACCAGTAACCGGATCGACTAGTTTTAAAAAAATGGTAAACGCCCTATATTGTTTTTCTGGAACTAAATTTTGGGAGAGCTTTAAAAACACTTTGCATGAGAAATAACTTGTATGTAAATGTTTTTTTTCTTCATACAGGATCAGTTATGTTCACCTTATGGCGCATTATCGCATGTGTGTCCAAATCCGAGAGCAGACAGCAGCCTTCATACGGGGCTTTAAGACTATCGTGCGTCCTGATTGGCTACAGATGTTTTCCGGTCCTGAGCTTCAGAGGCTCATTTCCGGTGACAGTGTTGCCTTGGATCTCAGTGATCTCCGGTAGAATTGGCTGAGTATGCTGCAGTTAAAGGAGCTGTGTTACAGCTGTCTGGTTCAGCTTGTTAATGTTGCCAGTTACGCTTTCTTATATGTTCTAAAACTTAACCTTTGCGAAGAAATAACGTGTAAATGATAAAATCACAGCTTCTTGTCCAACAAATATCCTCCTAGGCATTATATGGAACGTTACAAACAACGAAAATGAACTTTGAAAATTTATAAGGCTAACAAATTTTCAAAAACCCACAACCGCAATCCATTTTAATCTTTTCTAAGTTTGTCCATCCCTGCCTTCTTATGTACTCACTGTGTTATTAATACCTTTTTTTAATGTATTGTTTGGTCATTTTTATGTTTCACTCAATTTGATGGCAGTTCCTGCTGTTAGAATTTTGATAAATTTTGCGACACAGCTCCTTTAATGATGCATTAGATATAGTTTGTTATTGTTATTATCATTGTCTTTTCTGGCGTTTGAAAGAGGGACGGGAGCATGGTCAGTATGTTAAAGATTGCAAGTATCGCTCCGACCAATGGCTGGATTTTTCTCTCAGTGATCTCAGGGCTGGACTATGCTTGTAAATACTTACATGTAACTGGTTTGTCTCCTGTCAATTGGCTTTTATTCACGTTATGTTTGGTATGGATTATCTGTTTGCGATTTTTCATGTGAACTGTCTGTGACCTCCTTGACGGTAGATCTGCTAAACTGATACACTTCAGATGTAAACTAGGCCTCTTACCGTGTTACAAGGCAGGCCTGTGCACGGAAATAAGTCCGTTACAGGCCATGCCACAGTTGTTCGCAAGGTGGATAAAGCTATCCGCTGGATAGTTCAATTGGTTTCCCGACTATAGTTCATGATCCGGTGGATAGCGCCGCTATCCAACGTTTGAACAACCGTGGCCACATTATTACCCTTAAACATCATGACCTCCTTGAAAGACATTATTTGTTCGTCTTCCTTCTGTTTACGGGGGCTTGAGCAAAGGCGTTTTTGAGCGACGTACGTCAAGCGGAAGTGGGGCATTTTACCTTTTAACATGCTTTGACGCTGCCAAATTTGAATTGCTTAGTGTTTTTTCTGTTATAAAGACTATTTGCCTAATGGACTAACTTACTGCCCAATAATTCCAAAAAGCCACTTTCAGTTGACGTGCGTTGGCTAAAAACCCCTTTGCTTAATTTCCCTAATATCACTCTTTTTGGAGATTTTTTTAAATTCGATCACTCGGTTGTGTACCTTTTTTTCCTTTTCTAAACATCACAGGCGACACACACGATATTACGGCGGCTACCATAGCAACCACAGAGTAGTCAACTGGTTGTGGGATGTTCTAGAAAAGGAGTTTAATGAAGAGGAGAAATCCAGATTCCTGAAGGTATTTTAAACAAAAAGACAAACAGTTTTTTTAATATTGAAAAATATCGAAATACCGCAAAATATTTGTGCGATAAAAAATATTTCAATTTTATAGCAACATCTTCTTCGCCCTTGAAGATGTCCAACTGCTAACTTCAGAGGACTGGAAAGACAGAATCATAAAGAAACGAAATGGCCACACTCCTCGTGATGACGTTACGGGCATAACTTCGAAATACTTCTTTTTGCCCAAAATCTTTTGCTCTGGGTTGTATTTTTGTTGTTTATCACGTTTCTGAAGTAGGAAGTTGGTATTTTAAGCAGACCATTTAACTTGATCAACCATTCAACGCCATTCGGTTTGAGGCCATTTTGACGTCTTCCCTGCATGATCATCTTTTTCTTTTTTCTTCTTGCAGTTTGTTACAAGTTGTTCTAAACCTCCTCTGCTCGGCTTTGCTCATCTTGAGCCACCATTCTCAATTCGCTGCGTAGAGTGTAATGATGACGAGGTAAGAAAAGAACTGTTTACCTAAAACTACCCTTCATGTTACTCAATATGCAGGTTTTCTGCGTCTCTTTGTTTGTTTAATGTAAGTAAATGAAAGGTGATGCATCTTAGACTTCATCCATGCGAATCTGGATATTTTCGAATCCGCTTTTTCTTTTTTTACACAATCGACTTTCCGTCCATACGAAAGCAATGAATCCGCTCACCGAAACAGCATCGTTTTGGAGCCGCTCTCCAGCGGCTTATAAACCCCTTCCACACGTATCCGGATTTTGAGTTATCACACAATAATCCAGTAAACAGGATTGTAAAAGTAACTCATGCACACAATTTGCACGTGAAGATGTTGAACTTTGCCCTTTTACAAATTGAATGTGAAAGAATGCAAATTGTTTACGAGATTAATTTGCTCAAACGATTTTAACAAATCACCTCCTTTTCTAACATCTGCAATAAAATTATGCATCATTCGATGTTGACATTGATACCCTAACATCATTAAGTGCCCTTGTTTGACCATTAGCAACATGACGTTTAGATGTCAAAATCTCATTGGTTCCTAGCATCAACTCATAGTACCTCCAACCTTATTGGCCCATCATTCCAACAACACACATCCCAACACACAAAGCCACAAAGATACATACGCTCAGACCACTGACATATGAGCAATTTTCCTCTAAATAGCTTAAAAACTCAAAATTGTACAAAAATCCTCAATTTAACATTGTAAAATACTGTGTGCCATCATTAGTCTTATTGCGGTTGTGCTTGCTTACCTAGCTGTTGGTACCGTTTCTATTTTCCCGCCACAGGATGATGGTGACACGGTTGGTAGCGTATTTCGCGGGTTTTTCAGCATCGGTCGCAGGCGTGATCCAGTCAGTAGATTGCCAACATCTTCCACGTGTTTTAATTTGCTTAAACTTTCAAATTACAGAAAGAAAACCACGCTTAAAGAAAAACTCCGCTATGCCATCAACGCTAACGCAGGATTTGAACTCTCGTGAGTCGGCATCAAATGGAAAGAACTGAAGAGAAAGTAAACAGCATCTAGCTGCTCTTGGTATCTTGGTAGTGTCTTTGGACTACGGCACAAATAAGAGCCGCGCAGAAGTTACACTCAAAGGGAACTGCAACAGCATGAAGACAGAACTCCGTAGATGAAAATCGCGTGAAATTAAAAGTAACACTTCACGCTCTTTGCTTATCCAGTACAAGTGTTCTGATATTGCCACAGATTCTATGAATCTTGTATTATTCATTGACTAAAGATGCTAAATATACGTTAACTGGTGAATCATGTTACGCGTCACGAAAGACACGAGGCTCAGGCAGCGACCTCAATTGATTAACTAAGGAATAGCCTGCGTAGTCGGCGGGATTGTTAATTAGCGCGAGCAAAAAATTCCTTTCCCTTTCTGGCTTCACCTCCAAAACTCTCACACGCGTCAAAACAATTCCGCCAGCTACGTAGACTAACTAAGGAATTAAAAGACAGTAGTTGTGACTTGTTTAGGGGATAGACGTTTAGAAGTGTTGCCTAGAAATAGCAGTGCAGGGTTAGTTCTAGCTGTAGTCCGTATTTTTGTTTTCTACCAAGAAACAGCAAAGATTGTGTAAACGTTTTTCTGTACTTCAAGTTAGGACAAATTAGCAAAGTTTGTGTAACGGCTGTCAACTTTAACTTTATTTTTGTGTCACGAAGGGAACAGTCGCAAGAATAGGACATAACAAAAGACGAATTTGCACTTGTTCTGGCACTCATGATTTGATCACAATCTGGGTTCTGGGGCCCGTTCCTCGAAAGTCCCAATGAATAGCGGGCCCGGAAAGCCACCTGAAAGCTGTTGTTGTTTATATTCAAGATAAGGGTTTCAATAGGTTTCCAGATGACAATATGAAAATATCTGTCAACTAAACAAAATGAACTGGTTTGTTAGCTAGGACCCACGTTCTCTTTATACTATTGAAAATTTGATTTCAGGCCCGAAACGTTAACGGGACTTTCAAGAAACGTGTGCCTCCACCATCTGAACGCCTGAAACCGGCTAAGGGAACTGAGACGGGAAGATTGTGCCTCCTTCCAGGTGTCCTTCCTCTCCTTTTCTCCATCCAATTCACCCCCTCCCCCCCCACCCCCGCTTCTGCGGCATGACTGTTGCGTTTCCCTCGTTGACGTTTTTAAATTGAGACAAATTTGACTACTGTTTCAAGTGCCTAAAGTGGTGCTCAGCCTTACGAAACGACAAAAGCAAGGTAACAAAAATTGCAGATTTAACGATCAAAACACTAAAGAACTCTGCACGTGCTTGACATTGGGACATGAAACTTGGGACATTTTATAAGACGTGAAGTCCAGTTGGATGCGGCCCCTAAAAAGTCAACGTCAGGAAAATTCACGTTTGTTTGAAAACTTCATTAGGCTCCGAGAACAAAATGCCTGTTCGAGAGAGGAGCACGGGCTCATTTTCCGAACAGCGGCTGGTAATCGAGCCTAACACTTCAAGGAGTTGAAAAAATTGGGAAGAAGTTGGAAAGGCTTCACTTTTTCAGGAGTTTTTATTTTCGTCGTGGTTTCGCAAAGCTTTATTTACAAGATACGATCTTGTATTCATTGGAAAGCTTTTCTCGACGATGAATACAAGAGCTACGTTCCTCGGGTAAGAGGAGGGAGCCGGGAGCAAGCTAGATGGATTTCATTTCCTAAGTAAACAATGCACCACAACCCTTGTTCATTTCTTTATTACTTATGTTAAAATTGATTTTACAAAAATATATGTACAAAGAGGCTATTCTTAAACCTTATCACAATAATTAGATAATTGTTCGTATTTTTTGGTGTACGCATAAATAGAAACCAAGTTTATTATAATAATCCTAACTAATTAAGAATGTTTGCATTCGCGAGTACAAGATTCACCACGACAAATATATTAAGTTCATTTGTAAACGGATCCTAAATTTTGACGCAATTGTATTACTTCTTTGACCCAAGTTCTGGCTAACACAACAACATCAACCAACAGGTACGAAAACGTACCTTAGCAAATTATAAAAAAACAGATCATGACTTTAGGGCGACTACACGAAGGCATCCGACTTCCATCGTCCAATGAGACAAAAGAAAGACTTTTCGTTGTACCATTGATACGTTGTTACTAAGCAACCTCACTGATCACTTAATTTCTAACTGCAGGTTCATAATTTTTTAGCGAAAAACTCTAGGGGGAGTAGGGTGAGAAGCAACTTATCTGTCATTGCTATGCAAAGTTAGTATTATTTTACAATCAATTCAAAAGACTATAATAAAAGTAATTCAAAGTGTATTAAAATCAGAGAGGTTTCCCTTTGGTGGTACCCAGAACTTGAGACCTTCAATTGTCTAATTAACAAGACATTACAAGTCATTATGGAAGCTTAAAACTAGAAAAATTCTACGAATGGTTAGTGCATGTGTATTACTAGGTGACTTGTCAAACTTTTGTTCCTCTACGCCCAACCCAAAGGGCTCTATCCAAAACTAGAAGTAATCACTGACTAAGGATCCGCGTTCGTCACTTACGCAAACGAAATCGAGTAGAAGGGTCCAGTTTCCCGGCCGAGATCCCCCTGTTTAAATCAGTAGGGGTGGCCAATCGGCAGTCACCCTCGAAACCTCGAAAATTTGTGGCTTTGTACCACACAAACAGCAAGATTAGGATGCGTTCTGACGAACGCGACAAATTAAATTTTAAAGGCGGAATCCATCAAGAAAATGAGTAATTTTAATTGCCAGTGGACAAAAACCTGAACCAGTATGATTTAAAGCATATTACATTCATTTTCACTCTTTTCGAGAGTTACAGATGAAATTAGTTCTCTAAAATAACGCAAAAAAATTTCTTAAGGGAGCCCGAGAAAATAAATTTCTAATTTCACAAAATGGACCAAAATGAAATCTTACGCATGAAATTTTACTTGCGTTTTTACAATTCCTGTGAAATTTAAAATTCGTTTTCTCAGGCTCCCATAACTCATTGTCTTCGGTGTTATTACAGCTGACTAACTATATCTATAGCCTTTCAAAAATGCGAAAAAGAATGCGATATGGTTTAAATTATCCCGGTACAAGGTTTTGAAAAATTAAAATTACTCAATTTCCTGATGGATTCCGTCTTAATTCTTCAAAAGCAAACAGTCAGCCACGGAGTAGGCCCAGAAAATATCACATAAAAGAATTCAGACGCTGTGTAAGCTACGGGCTTTTGACGTCACCGTTCGTGTTAAATAAAGGACGTTGTATGTATGCATACACGAAATATAACTTAATCTTCTTAGACTAATTAAATCTTGGTTCACGTCATGTTTTGTAGTTAGACTTTGAACAGCTAAATGAATTTGCCAAGAGCTTTTACCTTTGATCCTGGTCTGGAGTGTTCAATTGGCAGAGAGCCCTAATAGTGAGAAACAAATTTCTTGCATTTTTCAAGCCTTTGAGCTAGGGGTACAGTATTAATTGGTGAAAGATTAAGAAACTTGGCGGAAGAGATTTTTTCCCTCGAAAATTTGGAAGGGTTAAGATTGAAAGAGTTTTGACGAAAGGTACAACTCGATAAAACCGGCTTTTTCAAATGTAATTTCAAGCGAAGCCATTGGTTTCCTACACCTTGAAAGCAACAGCTACACTTGTAACTTACACTTAAAAAAGTTAATTGAATCGATCCGGCACGACACGAGATGTCTGTTGTAATACTACTGCGACGCCTCCCACACAGCATCAATGTTTAGGTATTGTGTTGAATATTTTAAGTGCTGGTCCAAGCTTCAGCTTGAGAATGTTCACCATATCATTCTGCGTCAAAAGGAGAAACGCTTCACCGTCAATTTGCTGAAAGAAACATCAAAAACATTAGTTCATTAAGAAGAAAGCGTAATAAGTATAAAAAGTCCGTTTAAACAAATACCAAGAAGATTGTCGTAGTTAAAGACGCAACCTATGCAGTAGCGAAAGGAAAGACTGAAAAAATTCAGGCTTGCCGGGATTCGAACTCTGACCTCTGCGATACTGGTGCAGCGCTATAACCAGTACAACCTGCTCAGCAAGCCAACTGGGAGCTGGTCATTAATATTGGTTCGTAATATACCCAGAAGAGATGAAGACATGAAATGATGAATATGTGAATATCATTTACGGGAACAACAAAATAAAGAAATAAATGAAAAGAAGATCATAAGACGCAACTTACGTAGATGCGAAAAGAAAGCCTGAAGCTTTTTGTCTGTTAGTCTACCTCATTCGGTAATTGAGATAATGGAAATCCACTTAGGATGTTATGTTTACTTTGTCTGAACCTTTTTGGTGACATGTCTTTCTTTCAGTATAAGACTATTCTTGAGAGTGGGAACATACCTGCTCGCCGAATACCTTAGCCTGGTCCGGGCTTATTGTTCTCACGTGACTCATCACGTCATCAATAGTCCATTTCATGATTCGCTGTCTTTCGCTAGAAGCGACGCCGTCATTCTCTAAGTTAATGGCGGCCTTGAGCTCGCTAAGACCCATCATTGAGAACTGACTTCCTAAGGGCCATGGGAACGAGAAAGGGGTGCTATGCTGGATCGCCTTGTCAGCATCTGTCAGTAACAAAAACATGTTTGTCCTCAGGTAAGCTTCTGTCGAATCAACTGGTTTTGCTCTGGGCCAAGTTGTTTGAGGGACAATTAGCGCCCGAAAATCCAGAGTTTCCACGACTCCTCCCGCACCCACATGCTCTATTAAGAGCAGGAAAACGGCCCAGCGGCCCAGGCCTGGCTGCTCAAAGATAACCCAGGATATACGCCAAATTTGAATTCAAATCGGAACTCTTTAAGATGCAAATTCCTGTTAACTCTTTTCGCCTACAATATGATTTTTGGATGTTAAAATGACGAGAAAAAATTGATGGAAAAATTTCCTTTGAACAAAAGAAACAGGAACTCGGATTAAGATTTAACCTCGGATTAGCCATAGTGGGATTTCGGACAACCGGGCGCAGGAATTTAGCTCACCAGGATTCAATAAACTTCGGACCTGTACTCATTACTTGGAACACTTAAGTTTAAAAAAACCAAAATAGAGTCAACGCTACGTCCACCGAGCCTCCTACCCGGGGTTATTTCAAAGCATGTATGGTGCTATCCACCGAATAAATCACTCTCCAGTAGATATTTCAGTGTTAAGAGAGCCAATTGCATTATACACTAAATACAGTACTAGCTAATGTTAACATAAGCAAAACACTACTTACATCTGTAATGACTCACAAGATGTTTGTCATCTTTCGTGAAACCTTTCCTAGAAAAAAAGGGTTGAAAAATATCAACCTCAGGAG
Source organism: Porites lobata (assembly GCA_942486035.1). Taxonomy (NCBI): domain Eukaryota; kingdom Metazoa; phylum Cnidaria; class Anthozoa; order Scleractinia; family Poritidae; genus Porites; species Porites lobata. The sequence continues at coordinate 672,194 of CALNXK010000109.1, read as the reverse complement.
ACAGTGGAACAGAAGCTGTACCGCAGTCAGAAACAGAATATGAGAAGCAAGAAAAGAGAAGATTTGTTTTATTGAGTGATTTGCGGGTAATTTCCAACTTGTGGAAAATAACGCTTAGACGATAATGATCTACGAAGATGGCGACAACAAACTACACAGTCGCTGGTTTGCACGTGGCGTCACGACGACCATGATGGTGATCAAGCTGAACATGAGTGATTCTACCTCTGGGAAATAAACTCTATTTTCCCGCCTGTTCGGCGTAAAAAGGGTGACATTGTTTTAACCAACATAGTATGCATGGACATCTTAGAACGTGGTTGCTAACCAAGAACGCGTAGATTGTCAAAACAAGGGATAGAGATACTTGGTGCTTAAAAAAGATCGTCTACTAATATAGTTTATTAAGGAATTAAAAAAGGTTTAAGCAGTAAAACCGGTTTTATACCTGGAGGAGCTCCGTGTAGATATGATGCTGCCACCCACAGGAACCTTCAATGATCCGCTGGCGGAGGGGGGAATGAGTCCAGTAGGGGAAAGTTGCGATGTCTTCTTGTTCACAGGAGACTTGGACGCTTGTTTTGTGTAAATCTTGGAGAAGTTTGCTTCGTTATTTGGGCAACCCGACAAACTAATTTAAACCAATCAAATAAATAATGATTTATGAGTAAAATATTCGGCAAAGAACATCTTAGTAGAAATCAAAAGAAAGACAGGTGGCGCTTCCGTACTAAATTGTCGGCATTTTTGGTTTAATAGTAAGCACCCGAGAAAATCCTAAGTGACACGGATGGGAAAGAGAAACTGGAAAGATTACGACGCACTGAATCGGGTTGAAAGACAACGGACCGATGTCAATTTGAATGAAAGTGGGATTTTGCCTTGGAATCTTTTTCATGCAAATAACAAAACGCGGCGTCTGTCCCATGTAACCTCTCAACAGAAAATAATTATACAGCGAAAACTGTACATGTATTAAGCCGAAACCCAAAAGAATTCTACAGAAAATATGGGATTTTGAGATTTGCTGATGATCGTGTGCGCTTAGTACAAGGTGTACGCTGGATTCACTGTCAAGTTCGTTTCCAGAAAAATAGATAAAATTTTGCCGGCCGTACGTCAGCTATACCAAATTTGCTTGCTGCTATTTCATGCAACAATGGAAATAGAAATTCACAGCAGTTTTGTGGGGAAAGCAACTTACGTGTAATGCGTCTTCCAGTGTCCAGTCACGTGACCCATGCCATCACATCCCGGGGTGGGACAGACGCCGTCTACAGTTGGACTGGGAGGTTCAGCTAAAATCGAGGGAAAAAAGAGACAGACAAACAAGTTTACTAGACGTCAAAAAGAACAAAGGGCTTTGAACACTTAAAAGCAACTAGTTTTTCCTAGAATTTAAATTTGACTTCTGAGAAAGGCGGCTTCCTATAATTCTAAAATTATCGGAGGAGAAACGACATTTTGCGGCCGGAATCAAAGTTCAAAAGATGTGTCATGAAAAGTAAAATGAAAAGTAGAGACTTTCGTTCTTTAACACACTTGAAGGAAAATTAAAGTTACGCATCATGGTGATCCTAAACTCAAATAAGAGTTTAGAGTTATTAGACCTCAGACGAGTCCACAGAATGAATCACACCTTGCGACTAAAACAATGATGACTTACGTTTAACTTCTTTAACTGCGCCAGATTTCTGTTTAGATGCGTACGACCAGTCCGATTCCTCAGTCATGGAATTGTTAGAGAGCCGATCCACAAGACAGGAGTCTTTGTTTAGGTTCTGCAGTGAGTAAGGACAGCCAAACGTACTGTGATGCGTGGAGTACTTAGCACCCTTCACGTGGCCGATACCTTTACACCCAGGGGTCGGACAGGCAGCGCTGGAGATCTTCTCCCGTTTAGCTAAAAACAAAACCAAAAACATCAATTTACTGGGTAGTGAGTACCGTATTTACTTGATTAAAGGCCGCAGCGTTTATAAAATTTGCAGCGTTTCCACGGATGCGACGTTCATTTCAAAATCGAAAATTTCTTCAATCACTGACAACAACTAAGGTTTATCATTTGGAATTATGATGTAAAACACAAATAACTTTTGTGGAGTGGAGACTTTAGAGAGGGCAGTAATTGACAGTTATAATGACAAGTGAAAAACTAGTGTCCCTCAAGGTCAGTTCCAACTGTGTCACTTTTTGCTGAGATAGCCTGGGAATTGTAATTGATTGGCTTGTGACAGATTTGTACCGAGTTGTACCGTACTTGTTATTTTTTTCTTACAATTCTTAAACAAACCCTGCGCAAACTTCTGACTGGGTTCGTCGTTTAGCGAGTAACTACGGTAGGTGTAAAGACTTTTTGGTTTCTCTGGCAAGACTCCCGCGCACACTAACCTCGCTCGCATCAGTATACTTGATCTTAAAAACTAATTCGCCACCAAGAAAGTACTCTGCACAAAACAATCCCTCCAGCTATGTATTCTAGTATGAATAGAGTTTTAGAAGAGCCGCGAAGCGATAGAACGCGCAACGTTGCTCGGCATACTTACTGAGAGGGGGTTCCAATGCATGTCCTGTTTTCTCACACCAGCCCACCGGATGCAAGTCAAAAGAGTCTGCATCAAACCAGTCATCATAGATGTCATCCCAGCCGTCAAAATGCACCTTGACTCTGTACTCCTCCACGGCTGCCACTTGGGCGGCGCGCACCAAGGAAGGGTTCCTTTTGTCCACAGCTTCCAGCTTCTCCAGAGGCTTAAAACTCGGCTTGGGACGCTGGAAAAAAGAATGAGGATAGCTACAGACACGACTCACGTTTCCACTAAAGGAAGGTCTATTACTGTACAAAGAGCCTTTTCCTCTAACCTTGTCCGTATGCGAATTTTGAAAGAGGCCTCAGCCACTACAGTGCTCCAAGCTCAACTTTTTGCAAAGTCGCCTTTAGGGGACTCAAATTATAAAATGGTCGCCAGTAAAAAAAGGAGGCGAAGAGGCGAAAACGTCGTGATGGTCGCTTTAACTTGCCGCCAAATATAATTACTCTATATGAAAGTGGCCGTTCCCTCCACCTTCAAACAACTTCATTCCTCTTCTAGTAGATATGTTCAAAGCAAATTTAAGAAAAGACAGAAATTAAAACCGGTGTCTATGTACTGTTTATTATTTTTTCATCTATTTTTTATTTGGCCTAGATGGGGGTTTCAGGAATTTAAACATTCAACTGACCTTTTGAAGAGATCCGGAGGAGCAGCCACGGTGCCAGTGTTCCTGAGATACTCCTCCCACTGAAAAGTGTAAACTTCATCATCTGACAAACAAAACAAAATTATAATTGAAAAAGCAATCGACAGGATCACAATGTAGTAGGACCTCTGGGAACAGACTCCTAAACAGAGGAAGCCCTAGTTCAGATTGGCTCCTGTCGTTCTTTGACCAAACAACACTTATGAGCCTGGGTGTCCTCAACACTTATTGAAAAAAAGAAGTGATAAGCCAAGAAATTTTAGTTTGGAAACCAGATGACCACCTACCGTTTGGTGGATTAAGTTTCTTGCCATTCTCCGCACACCATCCCACTGGGTGGATGTATGGGCAGTCATCCTGACACCAGTAGTCATAGGAGTCATCCCATTCATCAAAGTGAACCAAGAAATGATTGCCAATCACGTTTGTTACCGTGGCAACACAGATAAGATCCGGGTTCTTGCGATCTACAGCTTCCAGCTTCATGCCAACTTTGAATCCGTGCGAGGTTGGTTGAACCTGGGTTGTGAATGTTTACGTTTAATGGCAGGAAACTCTTCAAAGTAACCATTACAATGCCCAATTTGCTTGCATTAAAACCTCGCACCTGCGCACGGCCTCTGTACCTAGCACGTTGCCTTTAAATTCATACATACTTCTTTTATATTGTGAGAGAATTAAAAAAATTGGCCATCTTCTAGACTGGTACATGAGAGCGCTATAATAAGGGCCAGAAGGTTGTACTTTGAATGACGTCACAGACTGTTTTGCACGCTTTTTTTCACAATGCATAACAGTTTCCTCTCACTAACTCGGCCGAGTTTTAGTGCCATTTCTAATGACGGTTTTTAATCCAGAAGGTGACTAGAGCTGAGCCTAGTTGTTCAAAAGTGGTGAAGCGCTATCCACAGGATAAATCATGATCAAGTGGATAAGTATTAAAAAAAAAAATTCGTTCAGATCCACCGGACAGAGACATGTCCAGTGGATAGCCTGGCTATCCACCTTTTGAACAACTGGGGCCTGGATATTAAGGAAAGTATTCACAAGGACTGGAAACTCAAAAGAATTCACAAAGAAGTCAACATACCTCTTTAAAAAGATGTTCAGGAGCGGCTTTGGCGCCGTTTTTCTCCAAATATTTCTCCCAGTAAAATTCCTGCTTAGCGAAACCTGGAGACAGAGGTAAACAAAAAAGAAAGGTTTTGAATTTGGCATGGACATGATTAACACTAAAAGCAGCCAGTAAACTCTGGGAGGGTGAGGCAAGTTTATTTGGGGGTGTCTGAGACCGTTTGGACCGGCCGTAACATAAGTGTCTAATCTTAGAAAGATGTTTGTCTTACACGGAGTCAATCGAAAGAAAATAACTAAAGAGTGGTAAGAACCAACTCCAGACGTCTGTTTAAAAACATTTCACTGAAATGGGTGTGACCATTCAATTAGACGTCTTTACCAGCACTCTTAAATGGTACTATTTCTTTTTCAGCGTTTTAATTAAATTAAATTTGGAAATCTCGTCGAGTTTTGTTTTGAGTTCCCCGAGAATTCAGTGCAGATCGTCCATGATGGGTTTTTTAAGGCTAACGCCCCTATGGAAAATACATAAAGTAAAAGTCGCGAGTAAGGTTACCGACTATGAGAACTTACTTCTTGGAGGATGCAAGACTTGTCCGTTCTTCTCACACCAGCCCATAGGAAAGATGAATGGTGAATCCCAGTTTGTCCAGAAGTCGTAACTCTCAGACCAGCCATCAAAGTGCAGCCTCAGTCTTGCTCCCTTGACTTTGACAATCGTACACACACAGAGGTAAGACGGGTGTTTAGGGTCGACGCACTCCAGTTTGTAGTCTTTCTTAAACGAGTGGTTTGGCTTTGGAAATACATCTAGTGATGGGTTCTCCTAAAAAGTTAAAGACAAATATGCCATGTCTGGAGTGTTTTGATATTTGTCGCCATTTTTATCATTAGAGACCAGGAGACCTTTAGATTTTAATCTGACGTATGAGTACAGACCGAATTGGACCCCACTCAGTCTTATTACCATTATTAATACGGTGAGCTGAATCAAAGTTTCAAACTCGTCCAGTTGTTGTCAAGTCAGGAAATTAAAGAGAACCACATTAACTGGTCCTATGAAGCGAGTATTTACCGTACTTCAATTTTCTCCTCACAAAACCAGGCTAACAGCATTTTTTACTGTTAATTTTGGCAACAAATGCATGCAATAACTTCAATAAAGAAGAATTGTTACAATGTTGTCAATAGTGTTAGCAGTACTGACCTGTTTAAACACGATGTTTGGAACTGCTTTAGCGCCACAAGCTGTCAAGTATTCCGACCACACAAACGGTTTGGTAGAGTCATAAGGAACTAAACAAGAATACAATAGCATATTAAGGTCTTATACCAGAAATTTTACACTGGGAAGTACTGCCAAGTCAATTAGGGCTGCGAATATTTCAATTCAGTGTATCCTTTACCCATGGCAAAGAAAAAATTTTTTTTTCTCCCACTTTGAAATGCAATCAATAAAAATGCCTGGCCCCGGTTGTTGAAACGTTGGATAGTGCTATTCACCGGATATATCACTATCCAGCTACCCAATCTCCAGAGGTCCGTTCTCGAAATACCTGGGATAAAATAGCCCGTGCGAACAACACAGCTTCGCAACGAACTAACAGGAGTTAGCAAAGAAAAAGAAACCTATGGCACCCAGGGTACTATCGAGCTTATAGGTATTAGGAAAACCAATTCCGCCATCTACTAAACAGAAATTTATCCGGTGGATAGCGTTATCCACCCTTCGAACAACTAGGGCCAGTAGTTTAAGATACTTGGGTCAGGAAAATCACAAACAATTGCAGCTATTTCGCTTTTTACTTGTCTTGCAACAATCATCGTCACCATCACAATTTTCAACGAATTATTCAGTGAGCGCACTTCTCACGGCCAGTCCTCAAAAGGAGAAATCCGCCAAATAAAAGAAGAGAGAGAGAGAAAGAAAACTGAGTAACCTAACCGTCCTCTCCGTTTATCAGGTTGGATGGTTCTATGGTAATTTGCTGTTTGGCTGCCTTTATTTTGTGCTTTTCTCCTTTACTTTTCAATTTAAATTTGCCCATATAGGGAAGATCTTGGGGCACTGCTGCGGTATCCTGTGAAAACCAAAACAAATCAGTAAGACTGAGGTTCAAATGTCTGCGTTACATAACAAGCGCCTTCAGAATTTTTTAATATCAGTCTACAAGAGCCTATTTTTCAGTCAGTATCCGACCTATATATGAGGAATATGTTTATTAATCGCCGTACAAACTGTAATATTTGCGTGGTATCAAACCTTCTGTAGCTACTCTGAAATTCGAGGTGAAATAGACTTAAGGTTATATACGCACGTATATATTTTTTGTATGTAGACAAATCAAACACGTCTACAGGTGTTAATGTTTAGTTCCTTAAACCATTACTGATCTTTAACTACCTACTTATATACAGTTACTAGCCAATAACCACCACAGACATTCCAGGGCGGGAAAACACGGGACAGTATCCATTGATTAACTGGAAAAGAGGCTCCAACTTATTTGGTCAAACCAAAGCTTACCAGTGAAAGACGAAAACATGAGAAGTGTTTTCATTCTACATGTACATATGAAACTCTCAAAGCTTTTTAAAATTTATTTCAATTCTAGATGTTTAAGGCTTTTAACACTTAAAAAGCCGGACGTTTCGTTGGAGCGCGAGAAAAATTCGCGACTTCGGCGCTGATTCTCTTGGCCCAGCCATGCTTTTTTCTTTATCGTGCTCCAATTAACTGTCCGCTAGACAGGATACGTGATGGTAGTCTGACAATCCCTAGGGACTGCTAGACGTTTTTGCAAGGATATAACTAAAGAAGCTTACTTACATAAGCTGTCGTGGCTAGTTTTTCTGCCATTCCCATTTTCTTTCCTTTTCCTTTCTTCTTCTTTTTCACAATCTTGCCATCCGAAGTTTTGACCTTTCGTACAAACTCTCTGCCTTTGTTTCTTCTGCCTGTGTAGACACCCACACAGGACAAGCTACAGAATCTCCCTGATGCTGAGAATTCCTGTCGCAGTCCATACTTTCCACACACCTCACAGCACAGTATATCATTAGTGTCTGGGGACCATTCGCTGTCTTCGACTTCTTGGGAGACACTAGTCCAAATAGCAAATGTATTCAATGTAAGAGACACGCACAAATCACGTTATGTAAGAGAATCCATATTCTGGAATCCGGAAAATTTTTGCTGCACAATCCGGAATCCTGGGCTTTGGAATCCGAAATACACCTCAAGGAATCCGGAATCACACTGAACGTTGGAACGCGGAGTTCAAGTTCCACTGATAAAAATTCAAATTCCAGTACCTGTAAACTGGAATCCGGCGCGAAAATCCCGCCAGACAAGACTGTCTTGGATTCTCTTACATTAGGCGACACAAAAACAGGATACTTTAAGAACCAGAGAGAAAGCATTTTGGCAACAGTTTTTTAACGTTGAACGTAACTGTTTCAAACGCAAACCGAGGGACATAATAGTTTTAAAAGTTTATACAGACTACATTGAATCAAAAATTTATGATTTCAGTAAGTCTTGCCTCGCATTTGAAGACATGAGATGCCTGGACAAGGAAGACATTATGATTGAAAGCCACCCAGTTGAAGGATCAAACCCAAGGACCCCATTAAAAAATCCTAAAATGAACACAGAACCAATATCTCCAAGGGATAGATCATTTCTGTAGTGAAAACTCTACAAGTAAGTATAGTATAATCATTTCATTCACAAAATTAGAAAAATACATTCCAGGAGGATAGAAAGGTTACAGTGGCATGCTGTTCAACCAGTTAGTAGCTTTGAGCCTTTTGTTTTGCACACAGGTCTAACAAGTTTTATGGAGTGGATATGGTTTTTAGTCTCTCGATCTATACATCACAGGGTATTTTACTTTCCCCATTAACAGGTTGAACCGGATATAGCTTTCAGTCTCTCTGTACTTGGCAGGGTTTTTTACTTTACCCAAACAGGTTGAGCCAGTAATGGTTTTTAGCCTCTCTGTAGTGGCAGGGTATATTACTTTACGGTTTTTAGTGCCTCCATACTTGGCAGGGTATTTTACTTCACCCAAACAATTTTGAACCAGTTATGGCTTTTGGTGTATCTGAACTATGCAGGGTATTTTACTTTACCCAAACAAGAATGGCTAAATAAACATCCTTTTTGAAAGACTGCTTACACAAGATATTCGTCATCCCAAGACAGGCCCAGTGAAAGTTACAAAATCTAGCCATTTCTCTCGTACACGTCCTGGCATGGAGGCACAAATTTTGGCCTATACAATTCATCTGAATGATGTCACAAACTTTCTGATGCTTATTAATTTTTTAAAGACTTATCCAATATTCTTAAACTTCAAGTTCCTCAGACATACCGTAAAGCAATATTCAATACTTGAGCCATAGTTCGTTAGAGTCTTGTTTATCCCCAGTAAATGGGGCAAAGTTACAATAAGGGAATGGCCACATTTTGCAACTTCAGCACCAATCCTATACATGTCCAAATGGACAATAGACTATAAACAATAGACAAAATTTGATTTGGGGGCTTGTACCAGCTGATACATCAGCAGTTTTCCAAATAATTAAAAATAGAGATAATTACATACACACAGACACTTTTGTCTTTGTGTATGTAATTATCTCTATTTGTAATAAGTTAATTTATGTATAGTGTAAAAAATAGTGTAGCATATATTGTAATATTTTTAACTATTTGGAAAACTGCCCCATTCTCCGATCTCCAATGCCTACTGAACACCCTGGGGTAGGGGAGGGGTGGGTACATGTAAGCACCTCTTGATCCATAACTTGAAAAATGAGCATCTAATAAGAGTGAATAGAATGTCACCCAAAAATTAATAGCAAGGCATGTGTTTGAATGCTTCAAAATGAGAAGAGAGAAGGAAGACAAAAAGTAGCTCAAAATATGTCTACATATGTAATTTTCTCTATTTGTAATAAGTTAAGTTATGTATAGTGTGAAAAATAGCTTAGCATATATTTTAATTTTAAATTATTGGGAAAACGGTTGATGTACCAGCTGGTACAAGACCCCAAATAAAATTTTGTCTACTGTTTATAGTCTGTTGTCCATAGTTACAATATTGTAATATTATTAGCTACTTTTTGTCTTCCTTCTCTCTTCTCATTTTGAAGCATTCAAACGCAATATGAAATCTGACAATGAGCAGAATTCAAGGGTTAGTCGAGGGTTAAAAGTAAATTCCTACATACCTTTGTCCTTTTTACTGGCAGTAGTAGCTGTTTCCTTGGTAACAGTTTCATTAGTTTCCTCACTGGTGGATTTACGATGTTCAGTTTGAGTGCTCCAGGTTATTTCTCCTTTCTCTGTTTCCACTGTACTGATTATTTCCAGTGTGCCAAACTCAGTTAGCTTGAACTTTAAGTTACTCCCTGTAAATGAGTGAGAGAGGTGAATGTAGAGAAAATTTTTTTTCTATTATGAAAAAATCTAGCTGAATTAAAAGAAAGCCATCATGATATAACAACGTAATAGTTTATTAATGATCGTGTGTTTAATCAATGATAGATAGTGTCAAAATTGTGTTTTTAATCCCTGAGCTTTAATAATGAGTCAACTGCCGCAAGCAGACACAGTGAGACCCACGTACGCACACTTGCATGGTTACTATTTCATTAACCTGTTATCCTGCCTTGAGTGACTAAGATTTTTGTTCCACCTTCAAGGCTGTGCTCTAAGAAAAATTGAAGGGAGCCCAGTGGGTGGAGCAGCCCGGAGTCCAGCTCTAGGGTGCCCAGCATATGATTTGTATGAAAAATCTAAGATTTTCTAGTCGCCCGAGGGCAAAAGTTAGGCACCAGGGGCCACCAGGCTCTGCTAGAGCACAGCCCTGACCTTTGTACAGCTGCAGATCTCAGCAGATTTTCTCAAATTAAACCAGCTTAGCTGTTATTATATAATTCCATTCTATATTCTAAAAGCTAAGAATTTACAATGTAGAAATTATAGATACTGTAGATGATTGATTAAGTGCCGCTACTAGAAAAAGCGCTGCTCTCGCATAAGTGCCGCACCTTTACCGAAAATATTTTAATAAGCGCCCCTCTCAAATTAGTGCCGCAGCACTATTGGGTATTTACAAATTAACGCCCCGCACCTTTGTTATGGCACTTCATATAAAGAGATGTCAAAACCTTATTGCTTGAGAAATACTGACCTCGACCAACTCAAGAGTTCTAAAGATTTAATGAAGGGAAACTCAAACCGGGCTCATATAACAGTTCAAGGTGTACAAAATATTATTTACATTACATTGCGCATACCTAGCGCACGCTTCACTTAATTCTCTCTATATTCCACTCAGTGTTTTACCCGCAGTTGAAATAAGCGCCGCTCTTGTATAAGTGCCGCACGTAATCAGGGAAAATGAAATAAGAACCGCGGCGCTAATAATCGATCATTTACCGTACTCCCAAAGATATATATATATTATAATACTTGGAGTGATCAGTCAGTGTTTACCATGACTGTCTGGTAAATTTTACACAAACGTTCTACTTGTTCTATAATATTAAGGATGCCAGCATTCCGGAGAAGAAAGTAAAAGAAAGCCAGGCTGCTGTGTCAGAGGAGTGAGCATTCATACCAGTAATATATTTTGCATGTCACTTCCCTACATGGGTCAATGACCATGACTTGCAAAGCAGCACTAGGTTTAAACAAAGAGCAGCACACAAAGAGTGCATTCAATAAGCCCTCTCAAAAAATGTTAACTTGTACATAATAATATGTCGTATCTTGTTTTTCCTTCAGAATACTTGAAATGAGATTGGTTCAAATCTCACAACTAATTCTTCAGTTATCATCAACTACCGTTGAACAAATTTGGAAGACCTTTTGTTGTGATATCTGGAAAATGATGTCAAAACTGTACCGAGAAATAACCAAAAAATTAAACCCTGGGACGAGGTTGTGTTGTTTTGGTAGGGTAGCAGAAAATGGCTGAGCATTTCACAAATTTTGCAAAGAAGAGACTTTTGCCTAAACACAAAGCAAGAACAGCAAGAATACATCTTGACGGATGACATCTGCTATTTCGAAGAATATCTACCAGACTAAACATTTTCTTAATCCTTAACTTGCAGAGAAAACAGGCAAATGAAGACAGAAACTTAACATCAATCAGAGTAAGCATTATTTAGCTTGTTTTTCAACTAGAAAATTATAATAAAGCAATATTGGGTTTGGCTTTTGTATGATCTGTATATGCAAATCTGAGAGGGTGTTATCCGCCCCAGCTGATTACACCCTCCTAGACTCATACTCAACCTTATCAATTTATCGCTAATTATTGCAACATATTATATTATTTATTTATTTATTTGTTATATAACCACCAATGAAATACCAGGTGAGCTTTCACATGAGAACATGATATCTTCACACGTGAAGATAACATGTTATCTTTACATGTGTAAAGATCACTGTTGCTATGGCTACATCATAAATTTCCCTTTTGCACTAATCACGCAATCATGATTTTGAAAAACGTTTTGAGCTTAAAACTCAATAGGTGTACTTTACCTTATCTTTTATTTTTTGATGTTTGAAACCTGAAAGATCTTTGCAAACATGCTGAACTAATTTTGATTTTTTTTATGTTTTTAATCAAGTGGATATTTTAAGCAATAAAGTACTTGCATATTTACCCTAGACATTAAAAAGCAGTATATATTAATTTTCCAAAACCCAATTAAAACAAAATAATTATTTGTTTTGATTATTTTTTTATAGATATATACACTACTATAATATGCATTATCTGCATAAACAGATCCTGGAAAAATGTGATGAAAAGACAAATGCCATAATTACTTGGCTGTAAACTGAGGAAATTTTTCGAAAAGAAAAAGGGAAGTGACCGCTTAAACCTGAGAAAACTGTGTGATACAAGATGGTTCCAGATTCACAATTTCCTCATACTGCTCCAGGGGTTTTATTAGAAGCCGAGACTCAGGTACCGCCACATGTGTTCTCTGTCTTCAAGCAAAATGGAAAAGATGACTCTAAAAAACACCTTTTCAACTTAGTCCCCCATCAACTCAGCCTTAGACAGCCTTCTACTTTTCAAAAATAGTGAAAACCTGCTGCTCATACTTGTCTTATGCTATGGTCAGTCCCAAAGTATACCTATATCTTTTAATATTTTAAAGCACACTAGTATGGTCACAGGGAGGATCGAGCTGGTGATCATCTTTATAACCAACCGAAAAGTGGTTCAAAACCTACAAGGGATTAATGATCACCAAGTGATAAATCAATATTGAATAATGATGGGAGCATCAGAATTGGAATTTTATTCATTTCTTTAGGGAATTGAGGTTTAATAGCAAGACTGTGCTTTTTCTGACCTGGGGCAGTTACAAAGGGATGGGGATCAGGTCTATGCCCTGTCTTCTATAAGCATTACCCCAGCTACTAGTACTTTCATAAGAAACCATAAGAAGATATCATAAAAATCTTAGTAAATGTATGATAGACAATAAGGGGCTATTAAGGTACCTGGCAAAGTAGCAATGCCATCCTTCCAGTCCAAAGCTGCAAATGGATCATCATCTTCAAAAGTAGGTTTCTTCTCCTTCTTCACTTCCACTGCAGCATCTTTTGACTTTATGTCATCACTCTTGTTATCACTTATATTGTTATTTTGTGGTTGCCCATTAATGACATCACTTTTATCCTGTGATCTTACAACTTCATCTTTTAAAGCTTGATGGGTCAACTTTTCATTGGTCAATGTTATGCTTTCCATGCTGGGTAGATCGGCTGGAGCCTGGCTGACAACACACTTGACGTCTTCATTAGAAGGTTTGGAACTTTCACTTGCAGCTGTAAATTTTTAAAAATATCACAGCTTACCAATCAGACATAAAATTGTATAGGGAACAATACTGTGAAAAATTAAAAGGGCTCCTGAAAAGAAACTTCCAGAGAGAAAGAGAGAGGAATAACATCCAGTAAGCCTTTTTCCACATCATCCTAGAGGGAACCCAAACTGAAGGGTCAAGGGTCAAGGTGACAGTGGTGACAAATTCTGCAACCTGATTGAGAATTCTAGATTTTTCTATCTCTACCCCGTTCACAACATTTTGTCCAGCATTTTTCAGGCTGAACCAGCAGATCTATAATGAATCAGAGAATGAATATGACTCTTAGATTCCTACATGTATTATAGATCACATGGTCAAAAGTTGCATAATACATGTATGAAGGCCTTTTCCCACCAAGGATTGAGAAAATGGCCTCAATGAGAGCAGTCACTTTTAAGAGGACATTGGTGTCAGCATGATATGACTTCATAAGCACTTTGATACTATAAGAGTTTGTAGAGTATGATAAAAATGGCAATCTGAACAACTATGTATGGATGCAAACAATAAATTCAAAACCTTTGGTTACCGGCTTATATAAAATCCACAGAAATTAGGGACTGTTTTTTGGTGCCACAGCAGCTTTATTGTAACTGACACTACAGCTGTAGATGTGGACAGCATCAAGAAAATTGTCTTCACCCATTTACTAAAACATCAATAATTGATGTTTTAGTAAATGGGTGATGTAAGAATGGACTTGTTTTATTTGGTAAAACCAAAACTAAGAAGTAAGAGATGTTTTTCTCAGCTATATCACCAAAATGAAACATCAGTCTAAAATCTCCACAATGTACACTGTAGCAGACATACCAGATTTTATGAAATCAGCCTAAGTTTTGTTTTTGTCTTTTACAATTTGTTTAAAAATCAGTTGCAAAGCAGGCCGACCATTCCTTTGTCTTGCCATGCAATGCTCCTTGCAATAATTATGCTTGGGAGAAGTGTTGCATGATGAGACAAAGATCAACGCTTATTAAATAGTTATAGAAGACCAAAAAATCATACCATGTAAACCAGCTTTAATAAATAAGGTGTACTATGTCTTTTAATATGGGGTTCAAATATTGGGGTTTTTATTATTGTTATTTCTTACCTAACTTAATATTTTCAATGCTTGTAGGAGGTATTAGTGTCTGAGTGAAGTTCATTATCTGTTCTTCTCCATGACTCTCCATTCTCTGCCGTTTAGTCTGAGGTTCAAAGTTTTCTCCAGTAACTGTTGAAGCAATCGCTAAAGCAGCTTCTGTTCCATTCATCCTGCTGTGACTTTCACTAATTCCTAAAAACAAACATGTTTAAAACAGTCATGTTTAACATAGTAAACAATAAATATATAACTTTACCCAGATGATCATACTCAACCTACTTATGAAAAGACTCCTGGTTTCAAACCTTCCACAATAATATAACTATTAAACTTAACCAATTTAGTACATATGCAACTACCTCTGCATTACAAATTAATTTATTACTAATATTTTTTTCTGGAATGCAACCTACATTTTTGTTTTGTTTTTTTTTTCCAAAGGTGAACTGATCCAGAAACAGTGTTACAAGTTGAAAAGTCTAATTGCAAGTTTGACAAACTTACCAGAACTAAATGCCAAGGATTAACTTGAAGTATCATTTCTGCTCAATTATGGATAAAATTTTTTAACCTCCCCCACCCCACCAAAAAAAGAAAAAAAGGTGACATTATCATATGCCTTTAATATTTGTTATGTGAAAACCAATCACCTGAACTTGGTTCACATATTACATTGTAATATAAGTGATGCAAATCCTGAGCAGAAGAAAATAAAAATGCACTAAAAACATTGCTTTGTTTAAAAGAAGGCTCTAGCTTTTTGAAGTCTTATTACGTTGGAAGCAAACAAAGATTTAAAAATGTTCTTCATCTTTATTCAAAATAAAAGAAGCTGAAAATTAATTATCTGTTTTGATAGCTATCAGCAGTAAATGTTTTAAGACACAAAACGTGTAGATGATGGAAAATCAGTTTCATTTTTACACAATGATATTGTAAAGAATATCCTTCAAAGCCAGGTGTTAATCAGTATAACTCACGTGATTTTATGTTCAACGCATGTGTTCACCTCTTTAGACAAAAAATAAAACAAATTCTTTTTAAGCAATCTCTCGAAGCTAAAAGGCAATTACAACTCCTCGGAAAAGTTTCTTAAACGCGAAAGACTGATGAGATAAATTTTTTAAAAGTGTTTTTAGTATTTAATTTTTTGGCTACTTCCTTTTTGGAAGCGCTATACCGTCTCAAGGAGAAACACGTCAAAGTAAAACATAAACACCGCCAATTAATTTCAGAAAGGAAAGTTTTATTTGATATCCCTGGTTTTAAGAGATCGAACAGGCGATTAAAATTCCAAATATATTTATATTTGTCACTGAAAGACCCGATTGAGTTCCGTGTCATGAAACATTCAGTCGCGGTTTATAAACATGTTTCGTTCTAACCTTGAAGGCGAGAAAAATGAGTCTCGAAAAATAACCGTTTCTTCTGGACGCATGACAGCTTTGGTGTCAAAAACATCACCCGGGCAGCAAGAAACTTCACAAAGTATTTCTTTTTTATTACCTTTCTTTTCTTTTTTTTCCCGAGTTCAGAAATTAATGCATTGCGTGAAGCGTGCGTCATCAGTTAAATCGCTCGAGGGCAGAAATTTAATGAATTTCAGATCAAGTCAAAACTGTTGGATTGAGTTTGCAAAACTGGATCAACTATCGTTTCGAACAAAATAAAGGGTGACATGACAACTAAAATTCCGAAACATGGTAATCTAGGAGGGAACAGGACTTTCCGCGTTGTAGCCATATCCTTTTTCACGTCCGACACTGCTGGAAGCGAAAACAAGACGGCCACCAGAGGAGAAACAGAAAGTTTTAATAGGAAAACGACCTTTATAGCAGCGGTCGGACGATTTCCACGCTCCAAAATCAATCGTTGTTTGACAGCCTTAAGAAAAAAAAAAAATAAACTTCATGGAATATCAACGATGAAAAGTAGAACGAGCAAAAGCGAAAAATAGTGATTCAGTTCGGGGAATTAGTTATTTGTACTCTATTTTCGTAACAACCCGCGCAGGGTACCAAAAATCGTTTGTACTAACCATAATTCGGACAACAAATTGGATTTTTCTCGAGTTTTTTCCCATCAAAAAAGGAACGAAAACTCCCTAAATACTGAGATTTGTTATTAATACGAGGAGAAGAACGCGTTACGCTAACAATCTTACCGTAAACTTCAAGTTTTATCAGCAATCGTCAAGTCCACGCTTGAGGTGTTTTCGGGTGCGTGTTTGAATATTCAATAACCTTAAGTTTCAAACGTGTTCCTCAATCGAAACACTCTTTCCATGTATTTTGCTCGATTAGAACACTTTTAAAACAAAAAGGTTATTTCTTCGCCTTGCGAGGAAGAGGTTTTTCGGGATTCTAGCGGGTCATTTACGGCGACAAAAAGCCAAACTGTACAGTGTTCCTGTGTGAAATACTTGACCTCGTTTCCATGTGAATTCTTGTTGTGTTGGTTCCTTGTAGTCCATGTTGGTTTTCACTAAGTTTTAAACGACTGTTTTCGATCTTTTCACCCCAAAACCAAGCTTCAGTAACAAGGGAAAATCTACTGACTCTTTCCTTCTTGTTTGCAAAAAGATGTGGAACCGAACAAGGCCGTTTTAACAGGATTATTATGTGACACCCTTAAAACCAGTCATGGCTTTGCATGAGAGGACTTGGAAGAAAACTTACTTTTAAAATCAGCTTAAAGCCCCGAAAAGACAGCAAAATTCGTTTGAAAATGGAAGGAAAATTGTTTGCCCTCCTTCCTAGGTGAATTTCTTGGTATTGTAAGAGGAAAAAGGGGTAAGAAAGAGGATTTAGAAATCCTTACCAGTTGTGAAGTGAAGCCCAGACTTGTTCTCTCAGCAGAAATGAATTGACAGCTAACAATAGGATATCTCGCCGTTCGTCCAACTGCCAATCAAATGCCATAGGACAATGACACACGTGATTGAAGCTTTTATTATGTAAAACCACCGGAAATTTTCCGCGATGCCAAAATTTTCAATTTCGTGCGAAAAAAGCGAGAAAAAAATTCTCTTTGACGAAACAGGAATGCAAACAAATTCGCCATCGCGTTAAACATGTGCCTTGTAAACCTTTTGACAGTGACTCGTCGCGCGTTTATGTCGTTTGAAATGTTGATTTTAGATATTCTAAAAGTATGCAAGATTGGGGAACCCTTCAATTAACACGTTTTGCGTCACAAAGAGCGAATAATGGTTTTGATTATAGAATAGACAACCACAGTGTTTTTACAATAGCGACACGTTATGTTCTCGACAACGATAGATTTCCCGGGAAAGTTTTCATTTTAGTACTAAGAACAGTAACTAGTAAATTTCTCTCCGTGAATTATTCGGTTTTAACCATAAAAAAGAATAGCTTGTTAACCAAAAATAATCTTGTCACAAGATGGGCGCGATCGGGTGAAAAAGAACCGACAATGGATATAAACCACAGCAAAAATGAATCATCTTACGGCGGTGGTCATCTTTCAGATATCGCTCAAATGTTTCCTTGTTGCAAATATAAATATCCATACACGGTCTTCTCTCGTTAATATTCCGTTTTCTGTTGTTAAGGAGGCTATTACAATATTGATTTGGCATCATTTCGCCTTCCAGTATTTTTCAGTGTAGAGTATTTTTTTCTAGTTGTAATTCCGGTCAAATGTCTTGAAGGAGATCTTTCGGTCTTGGGACTTTTTTCGACATGACAAACATCAGAAAAATGGTGCCGATGCGCTTCTTCGAACTCCAAAAATATATCTGTTTTCTCGAGCCTCTTTTACTGCTTCAGTCAGCTGGAAAACATTACTCTAACATAATTTTCGTTTTCTTTATATTTCTTTTTGTACAAAAGAAATTTCTACTGAAAACATTTTCGTTGAAACAAATTTTAAAATGCATAAAATCAAGGGTTTTTTTTCGCCGTTTCAGTGTGTCTGACATAATATGACAGCTAAAAAGGCACCGACAAAGAACGCCAATTAATACAGACAAAAATATGAATTGCTACAGCCCGCCGCATGAATTAATGTGCAGTTCCGAAGAGCGAAGTTCTGTTGAAAATATTGAAGACTTGTCCCTTCATTGTCAATCTTACATTTTTTATGAGGAAACATACTGGTAGAACTGGTGGAAATCACGCGGAGAGGATAAAAGATCTTCCAACTCGACTGACGCGCCCGTAACACTAGTGATCCGTACATTCAACCAATATTCACATAAAAACGATGATACAAGATTAATGAAATGTCTGAATACGCTGAAAGACTCCTGGGTGTCCGGAAGCGACTTTAAAAAGTGCTCCAAGTACGTATTAAACTACTGCGCCCGGTGGCGATGTCAGTTTTCTTTTGCTGCTCTTGTGGTTGTTCTCTTTTTTTTCGGTCAAACGTCTGTCATTTTTGCTGTTTTTTTTTTCTGTCCCGTAATGAATTGGGGTATCTGTAATAGCGAGATGACCTCAAGACAAGAATTGACAAATTCAGTGTGAGTATTTAATAGTTCAGTTAATTTTGACAATTCTCGTACTAGAGAATCTATTAACCTCAGTTTCATTTGAATCAAACAGGACTGCAAGAATCGAAAGGCAAAACAGCATCAGTGCAGGCAGGCAGAAATATTTTCCAGTCCGATTTTTAATATCGATTATATTTTTAGCCATTGGGTGTGGTGTGTGGGTGAAGAGATACGTGTTCGTTTCAGTTTCTAGATGATTTTTTCCTTGGATGTTCCCGCCTGAGATTTATTTAAGTTAGATTAGCTCCATTGACAGGGGAAAATGTCGAACTTCTTCACGTGCATGGTTTGTTGGTTACCGACATGAGGAGAATTAGACCGGGGAAGGGCTGGAGCGATTATTAATATTGTCTTGTCGGCTTTCTATTTGGGATACCTTTTCGTAGACTGATAACGTGCTTCATCCGTCAGAGCTGTACCACGCTTCAGCTTTGAGCAGTCGGGGTCTCAAAATGTAAATGAAGACAATCCGTCTAAGCGTGAGTTTTACTAGCCTGAATTTCATCCGATTACTTCGAGTCGTTATTACTGCCTCAGTAACGTCGAACGGAGGGATTAATAACTTCTCGAAGTAATCGGATGAAATTGAGGCTAAAGTCTTACATATTTGATGCCCGGGGGGTTAATTTTTGCTGGGTTTGTGCAGTTTGCCCCTCAGAACCCCTATCCCATTATCGCCTATTCAGTAGCTAACTATACTGACCCATTTTACTGACTTTTGAGTAAATGTAATTTTCACTTTCTGTTTATGCAACTTGTAAAGCCTTTTAACTAGGTCATCCTGGAAGATTGCAGTAAATTGACACATTTGTTAAACTTAATGAAGTAAAAAATCTTCCCTTTTTAAAATCCCCACCTACCTGAATTTTATGATCCCCAAATCCCGAAGATGTGCGACTCCATGAATTCAAGTACCTCAATTGAAAATGCAGCCCTATCATTTATAGTCAATCCAGTCATGAAAATGCGACCCCATTCAGCGGGACATCCTCATTAATATTACTAGGAAGTATCCCCCGGGATTTGATGTCTACTGAGTCTTAAATTGTAATCTGCTGGAAAAACTGATCGCCTGGTATAACAGGGGGTTTTAGTTGATTTTCTTGAAATTAAGCCTAAACGCCTTATTTTTAGAAAGCCAAACCGGTATACCGTGACTACTTTTTCGATACATCAGTTTTCCGCTCCACGGCCACAACGTAACGAATTCCTGATTACAGTAAAATAACTAGAAAGTCTCAACTGCATCAATGATATTTCTGCCCTTTATCGAGCAGCATGTGAATAACTTATATGTAAGCTAATTCAGTGAAATGATACACAATCGACGTACACAACACGGATACCGTAAGACACTTTTGTGGTGTCGTGGGATGTAACGCAGGACTTTCACAAATTTTCCCACTTCCGTCAAGGCAAAATAAGGTTTTTTCCCAGGGGAGAACCCAAGGGCCATTAGAAAATCGAAGGGGCCTGGGGGAGTTTCCGCTTCTAATTGTATGTAAATTTTTCTTTTCCTTCGCAATGAGTGCATGTTTTTTTTTCTCTTTTTCCCTTAGCTCATGTATTTTTTTTCCTTTGCGACGACTGCATGCACTTTTTTATGCATGGATTATCTGTTCACATTGTATTTGTTTACCCCCTCTCCCCTTCACTTTTCTTATGTCTATTAACGTAAAACTGGGTTTGGCTTGCGCCCCACGCCATAATAATCATTTCTTAAAAAAACATGGTAGATTGAAGAGCACACCAAGCCTCCGTTTTCGTTAGAATTGCTGCGAAGAAACCATTTCTGTGAGTGTTATTTAGCTCTTTGGATCGAAAGATAATGATAAGTCGGCTAATTTGTATTATCCACTTTCGTAAAGGCGTAAATTTTGCACCTTTTATCACTGAAAACTCGTAGTTTTAATGAGAGTTTTTATGTTTATTCCAAGTTTGTGGTGTGGAGCAAGTACCTTATTACATGAAATTTTAGTTTTTAAAGTGTTGCGAACATAACGTGACGCGAAAATTAAGCGAATTAAGTGACTCACATTATATCAATAATCAAGAAAGAACGAGTTTGTTTTCACTGAAACGTTGAAAAAATCACATTTTTGCTGTTTATTTTTTCTCCGTTCAGAGTCTGTAGGAAGGTTTTCCGTGTAAATGGATGTTGTGGTCAATTGACCTAAGAATAACTAATTCACATACAAGCATGAATTTCTGCTTGTGGACAATGTGAGAACTGCTTTGTTTCTTAATTTTGAAGTTATTGCTCTTTTCATAAAGTCGTTTTATTTAATTCAAGGACATGTTAAATAACATTGCCAATGAAATGTGAATTGTGGTGCTAAAAAACGTGAAATCAAAGTGATCCAAAAAATATAAAATTCTCGCAAAATCGCGAAATTTAAGTGTCGCAAAATATGCGCACGTCAAAATCGCGAAATAAATATGTCGCGAAAATTTCATGTAATAAGGTACACCATTCAGGCAGGCGCTTTTCACACGTTTTTGTTTTCAGCTGCTTGTGTAGGCGTATCGTTCTTGCTGCTCCTCAACTTCCAGGGAATGCGAACTTCATTCAGGCATTTTAATTTTGAAGAAAACTAAGGAATCACATTACTTGCAGTAAGGTAAGGTAACTTTAATTAAACACGGTAATTCTTTTAGGTACAATTACATTCTAGTACAAGTATGGAAATCTAAGGACCTAAGTAAAGAATGACATAGTGATCATGACGAGGGAAAAAGTGTGACATTATCCTGACTTTGTCAGACTATTCCACACTTTTCCCATAGTCACGAACCTTTTGTCATTCTTTACCTAGTTCCACACTTCTCAGAAGTGTTAGCCTGCAGTGCAGGCGTATTTTTTTGGGAGGGCAAAACCTTGTTCAGCGGCACCCAACGAGGATATAGTTCAAAACCACTTAACATAGCATTGTTGAACGTATTTTAGTATTCAAACGGTAGATATAGGCATATTTTTATCCCCTAAAAACTTTTCATCTGTTCGGATTTCCTAGCTGAAAATCTAGTGATCCGAAAATTATAGGGATAAAATGTATGTATGTAAATCTTTATTTAAACACGGGAAATCATCAGTTAAGCTTAAGTTAAAAACTAAAACTAATTACAACTGCTTTACATGATTGCCGTGTGGGAATCCGATATATCAGCTACCTTCTTGATATTTCGCTTAAAATGCTCAACGGATGCAGCGTTTTTTAAGTTTTTGGGCAAGTTATTCCATAACATGGCCCCGCTGTAAGAGAAGCTTCGCTTCAAATAATTGGTGCTTGGTTTGGACAAGGTCAGCCTTCCCTCAGAGTTTCTTAAGTTGTAAGCAGATTGACGCTGAGAGAAAAGACTTTGCAGATATTCTGGAGCAAGGTCATTCATGGTTTTATACATCATTACGGCTTTTTTTTTTCTTTCGTCGAAGAGATAGCCTCTCCCAGCTGAGGGTGGAGAGAAGGTGGTTTGAGCTCGCATCAAAGGGTGATTTAGTAATAACTCTGGCTGCACGATTCTGTAATTTTTGGAGCTTATCACTCAAGTAACCACTCAAACAGTCCCAGACGGGGCTGCAGTAATCAAAATGAGGCATAATTAAAGCGTTATAAATTTGAATTGCAGTTTCTTTGGATATAAAGGGCCGCACACGTTTTAGGGCGCCTATAGCTGAAGAGACTTTCTTGCAAATCTCTTCAACGTGTTTACCCCAAGAGAGTTGAGCATCTATGGTAAGACCCAAGGATTTGGTATGATCGACTCTCTTAATAATTTGGTCATCAATTCTGATTTCTACATCGTCACATTGGGCAGATAGTCTTTGTCTTGATCCAATAATCATTAGCTCTGTTTTAGCAACATTTAGACTGAGCTTGTTAGCTTTCAGCCAACAGCTAAGGTTATTTAATTCAGGGGTTAGAGCTAGCTTAAGCTCTGTTAACGTCTTAGCAGATAACGTAAGGTTGGTGTCGTCGGCAAACATTCTTGGTACGGCGCCCCGCAGGGAGTTGGGAAGATCATTAATGTAAATTAAAAATAGCAAAGGACCCAATATGCTACCCTGCGGCACGCCGCAACTGAGGGTACGAGCAGATGATAGTTTGCCACTGACATTACATCTTTGGGTTCGGCCACTTAAGTACGACGAGAACCATTTTATAGCTGCCTGATCGACACCCAAGTACGACATCTTACGCAAGATGATCTCATGATCAATGGTGTCGAATGCCTTAGTAAGGTCAATAAAGACAACGCCATTTAGAAGGCCATTGTCGATGTTTACTGACCAAGCATTTGTTGCCTCAAGCAAAGCCGTGAGCGTACTATGTAGAGAACGGAACCCTGATTGGCAACCTAGTAGCAATTTATTATCATCTAGATAATGGAAAAGTTGATTATAAACAATTCTTTCAAAAACTTTCGAAATTATAGGGATTACAGATATCGGCCTGTAGTTGTTAGGGTCCGATTTAATGCCCTTTTTAAAAAGTGGAGTCACTTTGGCTGTTTTCCAATCGTTTGGATATATCCCAGTGAGAATAGACTTTGAGAATATTGAGGTAAGAGAGGGTGCGACGATATTAGCAGCCATTTTCAACAATTTACTCGGAATCATATCAAGACCGGTGGCTTTCTTTTCATCAATTTTCGACAAAACGTTAGAAACAATATCAACACTCGGAATTTCCAGAGAAAACGAATGATCAGTGGGCTTTAAATAAGACTCAGGAGTAACATCGACAACAGGAATATCTTGTGCTAATACTTGCGCAACGTTTGTAAAGTGATCGTTAATAGTTTCCGCAATGTCCAAAGGGTTACTTGCTATTTTATCATCTACCTTGATCTCCAAAATATTCGTTGACTTACCACTGTTACGTGAAGTTAGCTCGTTGATAACATTCCATGTTTTGCGCAAATTACCTTTGTTGGCTTCCAGGTTGTCAGAAACATAGAGTTTTTTTTAAGAGTTTAATTGCGTTATTTGCCTGATTTCTTGCACACCTAAATTGATCCCATGTAGCCGGGTTATTGGAGGAGATTGCCTTCTTTTTAAGGAAATCTCGTTTTCGGATTTTGCTCAGTAACTCTCTAGTAATCCATGGAGATCGTTTTTCCGAATTCTTTTGGATTTAAGTGGTGCGTGTTTATCGACGCAGCCAAGAAACATTTCTTTCCATACATGCCACATTTCATTGGGATCAGAATACAAATCAACATTGGCCCAAGGTAGTTGATTGAGGTCACTTAAGAATTTTCCTCTGTTAAAGTGTTTAAATTGCCGTGTTTCAATCACGCGAGGGCCAATACGGCAGTATTGAGTCTTACGTGACAAAAAAACAAGAGAATGATCACTTATGCCAAGGTGAATGACACCGGACTTTGTAATCTTATCTGGGGAGTTCGTTATACATAAATCAATTAATGTTTTTGAGTTCTGGGTGACACGTGTTGGTTCAGTGATTAACTGACTAAGACCATATATATCGAAAATGTTTATCAGATGGGAAGAATTGACTGTAATTGCTTCAGGCAACAAATTGCAGTTGATATCACCGAGTAAATATAATTCCTTATTTTCCGCGTCAATTTTAGCAATAACATTCTCAAATTCGCTAAATAAATTGGGTGGAGAGCTTGGGGGTCGATACCAAGTACCGACCAGAAATGGTGTACTTCGTGGCTTACTGATTTCAACAAAAAGAGACTCTAAAAGATCATTATTTAAATCATTACGTATTCGATAGTTCAGATTAGTGCGTACGTATGTACATACTCCACCTCCATTCCTTCCGTTAATTTTACGATCTTTTCTGACTATTTCAAAGCCAGGTATGTAAACTTCGTCATCACGTACTGTAGAGTCTAATTTTGACTCGTTGATATGTAAAATATCAACTTTTGAAGAGGACATAAAAACTCTAAGTTCGTCAATATGAGACAACAGACTATTAATGTTAAGGGATGCTATAGCTAAACCTCGACCAAAGATTGTGGGACAGCTGGACTTACCGCGGTCGGTACCCTTATGGACATCAGCCGAGTCGGATTCCCAGACGGCAATATCCTAGTCTACACGTAAATGGTTAATGAAGTTTTGAGCTAGGCGCGTGGTGCCTTTCTTGTTTAAATGAAGACCACTTCGATTTAAGTGGCTAGTTATTGAAATGTTAGAGTGGTCAACAAAACCCCAGTTCTTTTGCTTGCAGCATTCCTTAAGAACTTTGTTCACGTCAGGTACTTTACATGCAAGGGCTTCATCATCAGATCTATTGATGAGACCGGATATAGATATCATAGCTGAGGATTCAGAGCTGACTGCTTCGGCTAGGTCAATCAGTTCTACTGCACATTCACGAGGAGTATTGGAGGAACGTAAACTATTGGTTCCCACATGGATAATTATCTCGTCTGGGTTTCTGCGTAGTAGTGGCTTGATATGATCCTTCATGTCTTGCGTTGTGCATCCCGGAAAGGTGGCTATCTTAACTTGTGAATTCTTGGACATTTTATGGCTTTGTAGGTATTTAAGAGTAGAATCCCCCGCTATAATAACTTTCTTCTGACGGTTGGGCTGTGAATGATCAAGTTGATTTGACGAATTGATTAAGTCAGCGTTGCGTGTTCTGATCTCTGAGGACGACGAAGATGTTCTGTGTCCTTTGACAGCGCTATTCCCATTCTGATTGCTTACATTTCTTTCAATTTGATCTTCAACTTGAAGAGGCTCAAATCCGTTACGGGTTTGAATTATATTAGTGGGCATTGTTTTCTGCCTATGTTTTGCATTTGTACTTCTCGGGTGCGGCTTTGCTACGGACCAACGATCACTTGATTGTAGTTGATTGTTTTCAACTTCACTCTTTTCTCGCGTAATGATTGTTAGTGCTAACTTTAAAGAATCATTTTCTTGCTCTAATGACAGAACTCGGCTTTCAAGGAGCAAACATTTTTCTTCCAACTCATTAATTGCATTGTCTTTTTTAGATATAGTGGATAATAACTTTTCACACTTCTTTTTGTAAAAACTTACCTTCTCGAAAATTTCAGCCAGGAAAAGGCTCCCGAAAATTCTAGGTGGCCTTTTTTAGTGTCAAAATCCTTTAAAAATGGGTAATTATACCAAGAAATTTTACAACAAATGCTCCGAAAATTCTAGATCTCAAATCGTCTTCCGAACAGATATTTTCCCGAAAATTGCCGTTGGGTGCCCTTGCTTGTTCGTGTTCGTATTGCTGCAGCCGCCATCTTTGATTTTATGACAGTGGAAGACTGGGAAGAGAAGAAATAGTAACCCTCAGGGTAGGTGCGAGGGCCTATTTCCCATTTCCTCCTCTCTTCGGGAAGTTTCAACATGGGGCTTTCGCGAGCAAAAACATTTGCGCACCCGAAGAAAACGCCTGCACTGCGGGCTACAGAAGTGTGGAATAGTCTAACAAATAATGTCACACTTTTTCCCTAGCCATGATCCCTCTGTCATTCTTTACTTCGCTCTACACTTCTCAGAGGTATGCGAGTGTGGAAAAGTCTGACAAAGTCAAAAAAATGTCACAATTTTTCCCATAGTCACGAACCTTTTGTCATTCTTTACTTAGTTCCACACTGTGATTTTGGGGCTAAGCCGGATGTGGTCCTCTGCTAAAATCTCCAGGAAAAGAGAATAAAATTTTTGTCGCTGAGGCGCACCACTCAGTTCCACACTTTTCAGATGCGTTGAAGTGTGCGATAGTCTGACAAATTCAGGATAATGTCACACTTTTTCCCTAGCCATGATCCCTCTGTCATTCTTTACTTAGTTCTACACTTCTCGGAGGTGTGGAAGTGTGGAAAAGTCGCTGACAAATCTCCAGGAAAAGAGAATGAAATTTTTGTCGCTGAGGCGCACCGCTCAGTTCCCTGGGAAATTTAGGTTTCCCTCTTTCAATATTTAATCGAAATATAAGGCAAGATTAAAAAATAAACTTTCACAGTCGGTTTCCATGCTTTACTGGGGCTTCCCAAATGTTTATTGATGGCTTTCACAGTGACGTCATCAGATTGCAAAGTCAAAAAAGCCAGGTTTTATGAATTCTTATTTACACTAGGTTGAAGATAAATAGAAAATAAATCTTTGTACAAGTTTCCAGCCCCGAAGCATGTTTCATTTAGAAAATACAGCAATTTGAACTTCCGAGTTTTCACAGTTCATGACAGCAAAATAGGAATGCTGTATCATTGAAAAAAGTCTCTCCTCTTGATTTTCAGCAGTTTAACCATTTCAAGTATTAAAAGATGTGTTTATGCGCACGTATGCTAGCTCTCAAGTGAAAGGGAAGAGTTTTTATAGAAAAACTGAACTACAGATGTTTGTGTTGATTTCCGGAGGCCATATTGGTGGACAGAAACTGTCCACCAATATGGCGTCTCCATACGAAGCTCTACAAAGTTACCTGAAATGTTTCAGCAAACTCAGAAACTGCGGGCCACAAAGACCTAAGATTTGGACAAATTGTTTATATATTAGTCTTTTATAACATTTCGTTTTCTTGGCTTCTTCCACTGGACGGTTTCCAATTTATTTTTTTGTACCAACTACATAACTCACCTTATAACTAATTGTTAATTATAGCTGTCATTTTGTTCTTGCTTGCGTGGGTGTTAATGATACTGTAAGACTTGTATTTAACCATTATTCTTTGAAATCGTGGCAGAATATTTACCGGGCCGCGAGGCCACTATTTCACCGAAATTGAAAATAACAATTGTTTTAGTATACGTATATATGCACGAAGTGATCTCAACAAATACCAGAGTGGAATGTATAGCAACAAGCCCTCGAACTGGGAATGCTGAAAGGATGTGCTCTTTTTTTTTCCATATTTTCTTTTTTTTTTTTCGTAAACAGAAAACATCAAAAAAGTCTGCAAAAGATTTTAAGGCTGTTAACGTTAAGATTCGGGGAACGAGATTCAGAACACTTTCAAGAAGTGATTACGAACCGAACACGTAATTTGGCGACATAACGAGGCGTGATTCGCGAAATGTAGTTTATAGAACTTCGAGATCCGGCGTAAAGTTAGCTGAATTGAATTTTCTTTCATGTCGAAAAAAACATCTCTTTGGAATCAGGTTATATGCATGTTCTTAAATCCGTAACGAGGCGATAATGATTGTTAGAGTTTTATCCTTCCTGACTATCTTCGGGGCTCGATCAGTCCATCAATTGTGCGGACATCTGGAGAGAATCTGCCTGACGATTTGCAAGGCCCTTTTAAGTACATCCTTGGTTTACTCCAAAAACCTTGATGGTGTCCATCATGTCAGCAATGGACCTTAAAGTTTCTATTACCACCTTGTATAAAGCAATATTACAATAAGGCGCTGGACCTGTACAACGTTAACGACATCAGAACTGGAGAACAATCTGTCCTAGGTGCAACATAGCGAGGACTCTCCTGTGTCCACCGACGTGCTGCTTCTAGCAATTTCAACTTCTCTTTTGTTTCCTTTTGATTTTCTTGTTTATATATCAGTAGCTTTAGTTCCTTTTTTTATTTCAACGATTGTTGTTGTTTTTTTTTAATTAACGAAGGATCCACTCTAATTGGTTAGGCTGCGGTGGTCTCACTGCCTAATAATTTTTATGTATTCATGTATAAAGATTGTATTCTAGTTAGGCGGAGCAAAATAATAAATAATAAATAAATAAATTTTACATAAACCAAATGAACAGTAAATTTCCACCCTTATTAATTTTAAAATCGTACGTTCTTTCGAGTTATACAGCTAACATATCCGCATGCAAAATGACATCAGCCTCATGCAGTAAATCCGAGCAAATTCACTAATGACTTTGTTTATACCGCGCCAAGTGCTACTCAAAAATTTAACGGAAGTCAGTCTTCGTCATCGTCATCATGTCTTTTATCACGTTAAAAGCAGTGTCGTTTTAAAAGATCTGATATAACTGAAATACACGTCATAAATATTAACATTAGATATTATCGCCCCATGTAAGGGAATCCAAGATAGTCTTGGATTCTGGAACACGTAACCAAGGGCGGAATTAGGAGTGGGCCAAGGGGGCCCCGGCCTGTAAAGTGCCCCCCTTCTGTGGTTTATTAAATATTTCAGCATTACAGGCTCAATATGGAATCCAGGTATTTGCTAAATTTAAGCGTCCAGAATGCACTACATTGCATCTCAGAGAACTTCAAACTCAAAAATATTCAAGGAGGAGCATGCACCCGAAACTCCCTAGAAACTACACCGTTAGCAGTCCTGATGGGCGCTATCGCGCCCATATTGCCACTGTATACTATATCTGTAGGCCCTCATCTATATGAAATAATTCTCCCAAGACTCTATTCGATGAATTGGAAGAGGTATAAGGTATGAGAACTAAACCATACAACCAACACGCAGGACTGGGACTTAAAGACAGCCTTTATCATAACTGTAAAAACTTTATCTCATACAACATCAAAATAAAAAGGAAAACTAACACTCCAAATTTAAAACTCGACAATAAACTACAATGGAGTATGAAACAAAACTACAAGGGCTGTCATAAAACGTGACAAAAATAGATCGGGCTGGTGAAGGGGAAGATTTGCCGAGTTGATATGACTGCTATGCTCTAAGTACTGGCCTTGAGTGCATTTGAGAAATATCCTTGCGTTTCCCTACCAGTCTATCATATGACTACAAGTAATACTTTTACACTCCAGGGGCACCCAACGAGAATATAGTTCAAAACCACTCAACATAGCATTGTTAAACGTATTTTAGTATTTAATCGGTAGATTTAGGCATAATTTTATCCCCTAAACATTTTTTATCTGTTCGGATTTCCTAGCTGAAAGTCTAGTGATCCGAAAATTATCGGGATCAAAACTTACCTTTTCGAAAATTTCAGCCAGAAAAATGGCTCCCGAAAATTCTAGGTGACCTTTTTAGGGTAAAAATCCGTCAAAATGGGCAATTATACCATTTTTTAGCTGTTCGAAAATCCTAGGAAAGGCAGGCAAGCAAGAAATTTTACGACAAATGTTCCGAAAATTCTAGATCTCAAATCGTCTTCCGAACAGATATTTCCCGAAAATTGACGTTGGGTGCCCCTGACACTCATACGTTAGATTTACAATTTACTACTAGCACTGGCCCTTGAGGTAATGATAGATGTGAAACATAACACTGGTTCTACAGTGATAAGCTGTGCAAGTATGCCTGGGTCCCTAATCCTTTTTCATGAGTTAGACAATCAACAACGAACCCTAAGCTGATGCTTCCCCTGACTCTATGAATAAATAGCTGACGGCCTTTAAAAATACAAGTGACCACGCGCTAAAATCAAGTTCCTGATTAGGTTCACGGGAGTTTTGTTCGTTAGGAGCTGTCTCCGAGACTGTTGCCAAGATGGATAACGTTCTCCTCGACCTGCAAACTTCTTCAGATCATACGAAGGCCGATTGCAATAATTCTACTGTCGACATCAATGAAAAGTGGTTAATATCTATATTACTGACGAATAACAGCTGTGGTTCTACTCAAAGTTTTGTAGCCATCGCGTTGAAACCAAAACATGACAAAAAGTTTGTCACAATTCAATGTGCCTTTTCAAGAGATCATAATAGCCTTTTTTAATAACAGAACCACCTTAATACCCGCGAATCATGAATGTGACAAGTTATTATTTCCGCATCCTTACGCAGCCTCTCAACGTATTAGTAACCACAGTGATTTGAAGAGGGGGACTTCTACAGACTTTAGGATCACGTGAAGAGAGGTGACACAACCAGAGTTTGGCAGTTGACGATGGTTTTCATCTTTCCGTTGAAGTTACAAACTCCTCTTAGCTATCTCAGATCTCAAGGCGTAACTGTGAAGCTAATCACACTGAGAGGTTCTATTTATATCGAACAATTAAGTTAATTAATTTTTTACAGTGTTACACGGCATTCATATGCAAGGAAAAGGTGTTAGTTAGTGTCAGAGTTTAGAGAACAAAAGAAACTGAAATTGAGTTGATTCCCGCTACGCGTGGAAGAAATTTGCAAAACTAGAAATATCTCTGTACCCAAATTCCTTTACAGGGAACCAAAATGATAGTTTGAAAGAAACTAAATTTTCCTAAGATTGTGTCGAAAGAAATTCTACTTTGAGGTCAGAATAGTAAGTGAAATTTGGCTAAAACTGTTTCAACTGAGAACAAAGAACTCGAAAGGTGTTAGGACGCGTGGCCGTAGGTTAGATTTTAATGAGATAAGGAAATCTGATTATGATTCAAGATTGGAAGCGAAAGTGAGAACCAACTCCAGGTTTAAGTAAACGCACTTCGTTAACAGGAAACGCTTGTTTTCCTATTCCACAGCTGAAAACTGAAAACTGAAAACTGAAAACTTTATTTATACTCGAGGGTCTGGAGCTTATTAGGCTCCTAGCTTAAGTAGCTAATGAGTCGAGGTTAAAAACAAACAAAGAAGAAATGAACTGAATTTAAAACTATTTACATCATAATGCGATATTGTTTACAGATAATGATTCTAAAAGGTACAATATTAACGATAGTCTAACAGTTACATAAAGAGCAGTTACATGCGTCAAAGGTGAATTGATCTACCTATTTCTATCTTATGAACTTGTTTCTGTGTTTCTTAAATAAGCTTGAAGAGGTGTTTCTTATCCTCAGTTAAACCTTTAGTTGTGAAAGACTGAAACTACACTTACGATGTTTCCTGCAATTACCATGCGTCCAACTTCTATTTTTGATTGATCCCAACACCAAAGAGGTCGGTGCAAAAATCTTTTACCAAAGGACTTCTGACCAGCAAAGGTTTGCTAGTAAAATCTAAGGTGTGTCCAGCTGTTCTGATAGCTTGTTAACACCATCCTTTGTCCCTTAACAAAAGATATTTGAGATATGGTGGAACTTTTGATTTCCGAACCGACCTAAAAACAAATTTATTCATATGATATATTTCCCTGAATAAAGTTAAAATGCCCAACACCGAAATAGAATAAACTGAATATATATTAATGATTATGAAGAGAAGCACATACAATAAAGCAGACTGAGCCAAAATGTACCCTAACAGATTGTTCAGCATACAATTGAAGTATCAATGATTCTTAAGTCACTTTGAAGTGACTAAAGAGTAGTCAAGTCAAGGTCGTGTCGGTCAGTAACTTAACAGTCTTAACAGCAGTCAGCTTAGCAGTGCTGGTGAACTATTCCACAATTCACCAGCTAGTCTGAGTACCAGTCTTTCTTATAGGGGTTAGAGGCGAAGAAACTTTTCTGTAGCCTGCGTAGCAAGCGATTCCGTTTGGTCCATTTTTCGCACGGTCCGTTTGACTCTCGTTCCTCG